>VZTE01004632.1:1041442-1063885 GCA_013397775.1 Eulacestoma nigropectus | reverse complement strand
CAGCCAGGGCTGCGGGCGGGTGATGGCGGGTGACGGCCGCCCGCGCCTCGCCGTCCCTCCGCCCCGGCGGCTCTGGGGGGAGCGGGGCTCCCGCTCCGGGGAGGACCCCCGGTGCCGGTTCTGGGGGCGCAGCGTCACCACGGTGTGGGCCGTGCCTTTCGTTTGTTGAAGAGCGATGTAAATGAGCCGGCACCTGGAGGAGTAGCCATAGCCCCGTGGCTGTGGCTGGAGGTGGGCACGGTGCCCGCTGCTTCTCGCCGAGACACGGGGGCCCAGGTGTGGCCAGGCTGAGCCTCTGGCTGCGGCTGTGGGGAGGCGGGAGCGGGCAGAGCGAATCGCAGGTGTGCCCGAGTGCGCTCACAGCACCGCATTCTTCCGTCTGCCTGCAGTAGCGGCAGCGAAATGGATGCTTCTGGTGTGGTTAATATTTGTGGTGGGGACGCCTGCCAGTGAGGTAGGAGGGAGAAGTTAACGTGAAGGTTAATAACCTTCATCGAGAGAGCTCTTGGCTTCGTTGTTTTGCTGTGCTGTTGAAGTGGTGGTGTGAAACTCGGCGCCCGAGGGGCGTAGCTACAAGCACATGCTTCCAGAAACGCCGCTTCCATTCCACGTCGTGCGCCTACGGGTTTTGTTCCTGTTGCTGCTGACGGTGTCCGGGCTCTTGGGGAAGGCAGGGAGGTGGAAGTTAAATCCGTCTGCTTTCTGTTCGTGCCCTTATTTGCGTGTACGTGGCAGCTCCAGGTTCTGATCCTGCAATGTACTGATACCGCAGGAGACAGCGGTGCCAGTAGTGCTGACCTAGGGTATCGCTGGCTAAAAGAGGAGAAAGGAGGCCTAAGAAAGTAGTAACGGTGTTTTTTGTTAAATATAATATTGAATTGCTTCTGTTCCTGTCTCTGTGTTATTGTAGCTGCATAAGCTAGCTTTTACATTTGTTTTTTAAAATTAAGTCAATCTGGCCGTTTTGCTCTTGGTGTACGTTTAAGTGTTGTGTGCTGCCAGATTGTTGAAGAAGGAAGCAGGTGTTAAAAAGTAGAAACGGTGTTGACTCCTTTCTGTTGGAAACATAACCATGTCTTTCTCAAAGCATCTTGTTATTAAACTAACCACTTCATTGACCTATGGGCAACGATATACCTTTTTTTTTTTTTAAAACAAGACCTTTTTCTGCCCACATCCTATTTTGCCGTCTCTATCCCCCTTTCCCTTTTTTGTAGCTGCACACATTGTGTGAAGCAGGGAGTGGGTTAAGGGGAAACTTTTCAGATTCACGTTGTGGCTGCTGCTTTTGGGTTGTTGAGGACTGTGCTAAATACTGTTAATAAAACTCCGATTCTCTGTGAAATATTTTATGTCTTAATTTTATAAGAGGCGTATCAAAATAGCATCTCTGAAAGTGAGCAGAGGAGACTGTTTCTCAATTTTGTAGATAAAAAACTGCTACAGCTGATAGCAGTTTGTGAATAGCCATTTCTGCCTTTTGCTTGTAGTTCAACCCAAGTTATTTAATGCTTGGTCACACAACCAGGGAGAAAAGAAATAAAAGCAGCACAGTTTTTAAAATGTGACCTTGAAATTATAAGCTTGGTTAGGACCTCTGAAGAAAAACATACCTCAAAATGCTCTTTATCTCCTTAAAAAAACCTGAATGGCCTACAACTCACCCTATTGTCAGTATATCACAAGATAGAAAGCAATTCTTAAAATAAATAAACAGAGTGTACTCCTTACCTTTCTAAGGGTTATTAAACATTTGTGCGAGTTTGATATAAATACATATTTTGGGATTGGTGTGTGTCAAGAAACATTGAGGCTGGAGCTGGGTTGGCTTATATGAAAGGCTGGCTCCGAACTAAAAGGTAGGTCCCTCCATTTAATAGATGAGCTTGGTGTAGGGATTATTTGCAAAGAAGGCATTTATATGAAAGTCTGGGCTTAGTGGTAAGGTATTTTAAAGGATGGCAAATACAACTTATAGGTAAATAGATTTGAATTCTGAGCAGATGCTAATTATTCAAATCGCTGAATGTCTTGGTTTGTTTTTTTCTTTTTTCGCCTATTCTAGTCCAAGAAAAAAGGTCTGAGCTTTGAGGAGAAGAGAGCCCGCATGATGGAGATCTTTTTTGAAACAGTAAGTAACTTGCAATTGTCCTGCATTTACATTGGTGAGAAAACAGGTCCTAAAAGGAGTGTAACTGTAGATGCAGCTGAGCTCTATATCCTGGCATGCATTTCACTTATGACATCAGGGGGTAAGTTACAGGGGCAAAACTTCCTTCATTTAATCTCTGATCAGGTGGCTTATCCCCAGGTGGAGCCAAGGAATGAAGGTGCACAGGTGGTGTTAAATTCTTCATGTGCTACCTCTGCACATCTTCTCATTTTGAGTCTGTTACCATAAGAGAGGACAGCAGGAAATTAGGAAGTATCTCACTGCATTTTATGGGAGGAGCAAGAAATCTGAGCATTAGAAAAACTGAGAGCAGAGTTGGAAAGGTCCCTGGGGAGAAGAAACCTGGAGATCCAAAAGCTGAGCTACAGTTGTATTGGTGGAATATGTAATACACCATGTTTTACCTTTTAGAGAAAATACTGTGACACTTGAGTACTTGAGCATTGTGGTGCATCTGTGCTGACAGTCTCACCTGGGCTTTAAGGGCTTTGTAGTCTAACTTGAGATGAAATATGATGACTTCAGAGCACCAAAGGAAAGAACAAGGCTTATTACAATGATAGTATTTTTCTTATTTTTTAATTCTTAGAATGTTCCAGTTCTGTTGAGGGATATGCAGGCTATTTCCCTAGCAAAACTAAAACATACAGTGCATTTCCTATTTTCTTTTGTTGGCATTGACTTAGTGTAAAAAACACTCAGGCTTAGATGATGCTGTCATTTGGAACTGAAGTGTCTTTCATGTTTTGCACAGAAAGATGTCTTCCAGTTGAAGGATCTAGAGAAGATTGCTCCGAAAGAAAAAGGGATTAGTAAGTGTTGACAAAAGTTATTTCTCTTGAGCGAGTAATCATTTTTGGGACAGGTCCTACAGTGTAAATTTTCCTGGCTACAAGTCTAGGTTTGTGATTTTAATAACAGAAAATACAGCTTGGATGGGAGACTGGTCAATGGCAGGGCTGTAGTGTTAAAAGTGACATGGGGTGGGGGCTTTCTTTGGCTCTGAGCTGCCTGACTTGCAGTGACTTCCAGTGTATGAAATTATTATGTGCACTCGGGTGTTAAATATCTGCCTGTAAAGTCACAAGTATTTAAAATGCGAGTCCAAATATACATGGGCAGGGTGCTGTTGAGCTTTTCCCCTCCAAAAATGGCTGGACAGTTATAAGTGGAAGGGGTTTGTCTTTTCAGTAAAAGCCTTCCTGATGAGATCCATTGGTTTAGGATTAGGTCCAAGAGGATTTATGTATGCTCTTGGATTGTTTTGTATGTTCCTTGCTTGTTTTCCTTTTATGCTCATTGACAAAAGAGAGGCAAGGCATAATGTTTGTGTAGTTGCCACTGTCCTTGACTAGCATATCTTGGTGGCACTGCAAGAGTAAATGAACTTGCTGAGAGAACTGCACATGTGAATGTCACACAGCAGAGTTTTTCAGTTGTGTCAGCAGCTGACAGGCATTCATGGGCTTCTGAAGAGATGTGGTGCTGTCTTGATCAGTTTCTCGGTGCATATGTTTAAGTGTAGTTTGCAGTAAATTTGAGTTTAGGGTTTCTAAAACCATTAGCACCTTTGAATAGTCCAAATTCATCCTGTCTCTGCCTATGAAGGCATTTAGCCATACAGACCAAACCCCAGTTACTCCTGAAAAGAAGAAATTACTAACCTGTAGAAATGTCCTCATCCTGGCATCCAGCCTATCGCTTCCAAAAGGTATGGGATCCTTCTAGTCTTGAAATTGAACATCAGATACCAAAACCCATAAATGAGCTCTAAAGTCTTTATATCTGCAACACCTGAGGATAACGGAACTGCTTAGCTTTGTTGAACAGGTATAATTTTTTTTTAAATGGTAAATTATACCACAGGTTTTCTAGGAAATGATCAGTTATGTTCAGAAATGTTGATCCTGTGAGTGTAAATGATGTTCTGTGTTGGAAGAGAATATAATCAAAATCAGAATCTGTCATTCTGAGTCTGTAGACAGATGGCTTTAGTGCCTCTGCTGCTATGAAATACTTTGTTAAGCATTACAAAGTGAAATGTAATTACACTCCCAATCTAGAAACTTAAATTAATCCAAGTTAGAATTAAGATTGCAAGACTACTTCTCAGGTACCTCTGAGAAGGTGGGTTTGTTATAGTATTGTAGTGTAATATGCATGTATTTTGTGCAGTACTTACGAGCAGTGTTTTGCAAACATCTGGTAGGAGATGTGAAGAATTAGCAGTGTTTAGGAGTAAACTGCTGGTTTCAAAGAGATTCATCCCTTCAGGTGAAGCTTTGGGCGTTGTCCTTGTGAAATCTTCCAGCTAGCTGACTATTAGAGGAAAATACAGATGATTGTAGATGGTGGCTTGTGGTATTGATAATTCTCCGTAGTTTAGGTGGTATGTGGTTCTAATTTTATATTTTTGCTTTTATTAGCCTCGATGTCAGTGAAAGAGATACTGCAAAGCCTTGTTGATGATGGCATGGTGGACACTGATAGAATTGGAACTTCCAATTATTTCTGGGCTTTTCCAAGTAAAGCTCTTCATGCCAGGAAACGTAAATTGGAGGAGTTAGAGTCTCAGGTAAATCTGTTTTATGAAAAATACTTGTTTATCTGAATGGATTTGCTTTTTCTTATACCCTCTTGTCCTTCTTGTTTATATCTCTCGTGCAAAAATGTACGTGTCCACACACAGATATTACTATAGGAATTATCTGTCATTCATGGTAGGGCACTGTCATTATCTTACTGTTACGTCAGGAAAGCTTCGGACATTCTTGCTGGAGCTTGAGAAAACTTTTGTCTACTTGCTGCTGAAAGCATGTTAGTGAAGATGCAAAGCATCATTTAATGCCTCAAAATATTTAGGTAGCATGTTTTTGTGTCTTTTATATAGTGTAGGCCATCATGTGGTAATAACCTAAAAGTAATGACACCTGAAATGCATAACCTGAGTAAATGGGGCAATGGTTTCTGCTTAGGCCATTGTGCTGTCATCTCCTTTTATCAGTGACTTAATTTGTGAGCACTTCTGTAATCCCATACTGCAGTTTTAGCAGGAGAAAAGAGAATATTGATCATGAATCATAGAATTAAGGAATGGTTGGGGTTGGAAGGGACCTCTGGAGATCGAGTCCAATTCCCTGCTAAAGCAGGTTCACCAGGAGCAGGTTGCACGTGATCACATCCTGGTGGATTTGGAGTATCTCCCGAGAAGGAGAGTCGATGACCTCCCTGGGCAGCCTGTTCCAATGCTCTGTCACTCTCAAAGGAAAGAAGTTTTTTCTCTTTTTTAGATAGAACTTTGTGTTTGTGCCAGTTGCCCCTTGCCTTGTTGCTGGGCACCACTGTAACGAGTCTGGCTCCATTCTCTGGACACCTGCCCTTAAGGTATTTGTATTGATAAGATCCCATCTCTTCTGTAAAGTCATCTCTTCTTCAGGCTACACTGGCCCAGCTCCCTCAGCCTTTCCTCATAAGAGAGATTCTCCAGTTCCCTCCTCGTCTCCATAGCCCTCTGCTGGACCCTCTCCAGTAGCTGCTTGTCTTTCTTGAACTGGGGAGGCCAGAAGTGGGAAGAGCACTCCTGAGGAGGCCTCACCAGGGCAGAGGAGAGGGGGAGGAGATGCTCTTCTGCAAAAGAGCAGGGCATCTTTTGTTGCAACGTTGCTGTTCTATTAATCTGGTTCTTTCCTACTTTTTAGGAACTGTCTTTCTGCTTCTAATGAGAGTGGAAAAGCATCTATTCATCAGTTTATTTGCAATGCGAGTATATAATAACGAGATGAACAAACGAGCTTTATGAGACCATGTGGTGTGATTGTACCACAGCACTGCCAGCTCTTCCCATGATTATTTAGCATTATGTTTTTTCATCAAAGAATCATTTGAATTAATGCAGATTTACTGGTAGCATCTGAACATTTTTACAGACATTATTTTCTTCAGGCATAGCTCTGAATGAATCTCAGGCATTGCTGTCTTATGTACAGTGTTGTCAACTTCAGCTATTTCTTTATATTTATACAATTATATCAAAATAATTAAAAGAAAAATGCTTTTTTCCCCCAGCTTGAATTGAAAAAGTGGCTTGATTTAGCTGACTATGGCTGTACTATTTTCAGGTGTGGACTTAATCCTAGCACGACTGGACTTAAATTAATTTTTATAGACTGGTTGTAACAATGCACTGACTCTTACTCCAGTGAAGTTTCATTTGTCTGAAACAGATTAGTTTAACTCTGCACTGACTTGGAACTGAACTTCCTAGTAAAATTAACCAACTTACTAGTATATTCACACAAGTTTTGGACCAGGCTACTTAGTCTGCCAGCACATAAATTGCCAGCTGAGCAATTGAACAAATACGTTCCAAAACTCCTGCTTTGCTCACCAAACTCTCCGGTGCCAGTGTTTTCCTGAATGCAGATGATTTGCTCTTGGTCCTCTTTGTTGTTGCTCATACTCCATATTATAGCCAAGTAGCTGAATGAAGGAGTTGATGTTTGTTATCCTTGCCCTTGGGCATAGTCCCGTCATGAATTTTAAACAGAATTGGTCAAGCAGGTCTCTGGCATACCCTGACAAATACCTTCCTTGGAATGTCTTGCAGAATCTTCCTAATGTGCTCCGTAGTAAGTATCCAGGAATTACCTACAAAAATATGCTGTACTGCTTTAAATGTACTTTTACTTATATGAACACATCTGTGATTGTGAAAGTGTAATAAGCATATTGATTTGTAATGTTATTTTATGGTTATTTCTATGTAGAAATACACTAATCTGATACGAACAATTCTGCAATATAAAACTGTTCCAGTGGAAAGAAACAGTTTTGTTACCAGAACCTTATTTGCAAGCCAAGCCTTGCTCCTGACATATGGGCTTATTTGGTATAAGAGCTCTCTTTAGATGATGCTCTGAGTCTTTAGAAGTACTTCTCTTCATTACCTTCTTTTCTGATGAGACTGGAAATGTTTCAGCATTTCAGGGAAAAGCATTTTCACTAGCTGAAAATAACTTCTCTGTTGACACAGTGGTAAGGTGGCATTTTCAATGAAAAGCTCTCTGAACGTTTTTACAAGATGATAACAGGTTCTGTCTGTGAGTTCACATTAGCTCTTTTGGTGTTTGTATGCTTCTTGATGTGCACACATACAGATTTTCTTAAGGGCTTCTAAATCTAGTCACTGACGATCACAAGACTTCTTGTCAGAACATACAAAGCAGAGGAAAAAAGTCAGCTTTTGTACCATTTCTGTTGCATGTTGCTTGTCTTTGATCATTCCCATCTAGAACTTGCGGCATGCTGAGAGATGTGCTTTCTCTCTGTGTCTAGTCCAGATTGATTGTTAACTACATGAGTCGGTCTCTTTGTTCAGCAGTTAAAAGCCAGAATCAGGCTGCCTTACTTAAAGCATGTTTAAAAATCAGCAGTTCAGTTCATGCTGCAATTAAGGCTTTTTACCAGGAGGCATTATCTTTGTTTCCTGAGGGCATGGATAAATAGTCAAGGGAAAGGAGTGATCCCAAATGCTGAACTGTCATTTGAAAATAATGTGGAGGAACAGAACAGGCTTCTTCATGATGCAAATTCCCCTATTAATGCACAGAAGTGAGGCTTATGTTTGACGAGTTGGGCCTGCTACAGGACCTTTTGCCTGCATACATTGGTACTTCAGAATGTTATAGCCAGGTTGCTCATAGCATTCTGTGTCTTACAGAACTTGTGGCTGTGGGAGGCTGTTTTTGGAGCTGTTCTTGAAGCAATTTTTTTGTTTCAGGTTTTTTAGTGATTATTAAGCCACTTCCAATCATAGGGATCCAGAAGCAAAGAAGTCTGACTCGGTACTCATAATGAAGATCAAGCCAGTTTTGTCCGGATGTTTAAAGCTGCGCTTCACAGGGGTTCTGTATACCCTAGACTTTTTTCAGGAAGGATTTATTACATCATCCGTGTGCAGAGATATGGCAATTAAAAACAATGCTAAAGTTTCTCCTGACAGCTTCCCTGCCTGACCCCATCTTTTGGCTTGCTTTTATGGAGGCAGCTGTTTGGAGAGGGGCACTAATCCCTGACTTAAATATATGGCAGATCTTGTGCTGATCTAATTAGGATTGTGGTGATGCCCTCTAACCCAGATTAACTGCTTCGACCTCTTCCTGTTTTTCTGAAAAGCAAGGACAGCAAATATCTTTAGTTTGGGTAGCATCTGCTGGAACTATTTCCTCCAATAGCTCATAGAGTGAGAATTGCTAAGTAGGTCCCTCTGGGTTTTGTATTGATTGGTTTTGCAGTGGCATGGTTGCTCCTAAAGGTTTATGCCTTCTGCCAGGTGCTTATTCTTCACTTCTTGGTTATGCTTATGCATCTGTGAAGGGGACCACTGAAAAAGGGAAATATGTTGGAAGGTGCATTTTGGTTAGATGGGTTTATACACATATTTGGTTTGTTTGCATGTGGAAGTTGCATTTGGTTAGATTGGGTACAGGTATGAGATGGTGAAACTAGAGTGAGGGTGTGGACTGAGAAATAATGTTTTAACAAGGTTTATAAGTGGAGAAATTTTTAACGTAACCTCACTTGTCAAGAGAACTTTGGAAGCTTTACTGATGGGGTAGTTAGGTCTTGGTTTTCTTTCTTCCCTAAGAAAAGGTGAAATGATGTGATTTTATTCTTTATCAATATTTTCCTGACTGTTGGCTTCAGAAGCTTTGAATTACCTATGATCAGTTATAGTTTGACAAAACAAGATGTTTATTCTTGGCATAGCAATTGTGAGAAAAAGAGAAATCTTTCTGATGTAGCCTTAATATAAAGAGATTCAGCTTAGATTTTCTTTCATTTTTTCATCAGTATCTTGGGCAAAACACTTGAATCTGTGCTGAGAAGGACCTGAAATACTAAGCACTTCAAAAATGTTGTGGTTGTTAGTGTAATTGACAGTACTATGAACACTGTAGTCCAGCAGCTTGGGAAAACAACCAGTTCACTTCCTTTCCTCAGTGTGGTGTTGTTCCTTTCACTGTTCAGTTTAAAACGGTTCATTTCACTGTGTTTTTATTTGTCTCATTTCTCATGGTGTTACTTTCTTGTGGGTTAATCTTCTGTGTTCTGGGGCTTTGGAAGGGAAAATTTAACAGCCAAAAGTATTACAGCCACTGTTCCAACTGAGAGCAAAATGGTGTCACCTTGCACTGCAACAAAGATTGAAGAGAATCTTTTTAGAGCAGATACAGGATAGACATTTTGTGCTGTTCTCTGTGCTTGCTTCGACATTCTCGTGACCGAGAAACTTGAGAGTTCCTGGCAATTTTTTTCTCCCACTAAGCACTGCATTGGGCCAGTGTTAGTTAAGACAGAAAGGATTAGTTGATGTTTCATTCCTTAAATCCCTGCCCTGGGGTTGGTAAGAGGAGAGATTTTCACTTCTCGTGACTCATATATTGAACCAAGTGGAGAATTTGAAGTGGGTGCATCCTGACTGCCTTTGGAAGTGGGTACATCTTGGCTCACATTTGGTAGCTAGTTAAAAAAAAAAAAGGGAAAAAAAACCCCAACACCCCCCACCCACCCCCAGGAATGAAGTTGTCAAAATTAAGTGACTTCATATGTATTAAATTGTTTGTACTAATGAGCCTTGAAATATGAAAAATGAAACAATTTGTTTTGGTAAAAAGAAACTAAGGGAGTGCTGTATTAGGAAAGGCTTGTGTTAGGAATGCACATTGTTTGAAAATAGTTAATGGGAAAAGATATTCGTATTGTGAATAGTCTGGCTTGAATCCTCCTGAAGATATTTGACAACATAATTAAAAGGAGAGACCCTTCTTTGTTTAGAATGCACACAAAAAAATTTTGAGTTTTAACCATCATAAAGTACTTTCAAGACACAGCATGGTTTATTTCTATCCTTTTAAATATATTTTTCCTCCTTAAATACTGTGACTGGAACGTTGCTGAATAAAGTCTGCTTGAGACCACTGGCTGAAGCTCAGGAAACTTGTGCTGTCCCCATTGTCTCAATGTGAGCAGCCTCCTCCTTCATCCGATTGACTGTCACTTGTCGGAGTATTTCCACATGGTTTGGACATTGATTCTGGACTGCAGTTAGGTACAAATGCTCAGCAGTGGCTGGCTAAAAGTAACCGATCCTGATCTGAGGTACAAATCTGTGGGGATGACAGATGTGCAGTGAGGGGTAGCAGGCTCCTGATGGTGCTTGGAGTTGGGTGATGTTGCTGGAGATACTGGACAAGTTATGTGTCCTGGCTGGAGCTTTGCATCAGCAGGGGGAGTCTGTGGGACCTAGTTCTGTGGAGCAAGCTTTTGGCATTGCTTTGTTGAGGTGTCCTCAGCAGATGGTACACCATCAACTCCTAGCAGAGCTCCTTGCACACCTCAGGTCTCTATTGCAGTTTTCAGCCTCTGAGGGTTCTGAATGCAGGGTCTCACTGTTTTGGGTTTTTTGCCTCATGGCAGTGATGAGATATTCCCAGAGGTACACGTGCAACACCTTTGGAATCCATGGCCTAATGCTTTTGATAGAACAGTTTATTTTTTGGGTGTAATATTTTCACATTATGATCCATTGAAAAGCTGTATTCTGTGTGTTTTTAAAAATTCTTCATCTATTTATCGAAAAAAAGGACTTGCAGGCATAAAACGTCTTAAGGTTTATCATGATCTTAAGCTTTGCTGTAACATGTTTAGAAAGCTTAGCACTATCTTTTTCATATATATTTTATTAATTTTAGGGAGTAGATAGCATAGTTAAAGAATTGTCTTCTAAACCAGAGAAGTATGTCAGAACATTAGCAACTAATGTGTGTGATTTTATGTTAGGAATTATTTATTTAGACATTTTCTCATTCGTTAATTTAGACATACCTATGCTAACAATTTAATTTTATTAGGTTGCAGAAAATGTAATAAATTGTTCCTTTCCAGGAAAAATAAAATTCTTATTGCTGAAGAGGTTTTTCTTTTAATGCTCCTTATAAGGCCTTGAGCAACGTGGTCTAGTGGGACATGTCCATGCCCGTGGCAGAGGGAGTTGGACTGAATGGTTTTAAGATCCCTTCCAACCCTTAACATTCTGTGATTCTGTAATATGTAGGCAGGATCCCATTGTGTTGACTAAGCTGTTAGAGCAGTCCTCCCATATGCATGCTGGGCCTCCTTTTTTCCCCTCTTGTTTGAGGACATGTCATTTAGCTTTCTGCTTATTTAGTTACCCTTCTTTGGATTATCCTGACCATTTTGATAGTCTGCACCCCCAGTGGGCTGGGTGACTCCATTCTGTGCTGGCTCACTTTTTTTTTTTCTCTCTTGCATAGTAATTACTCTCCCAACAGGGACAATTAGTGACCCCTCTCTGTCTTCAACCTTCTGGCTTTCACTGGCCTGTACATTTTATTTGAACTAAAGAACTAGACTCATGAAGAAATGGTCTACTGCAAAGCTGGTGTAGTATGACTAACTCACTGCATACCATCCAGGGGGAGCTGTAGCAGTAAGGGCAAGAGGCTGAGAATTTGCATCATTTAAACATTGTGAATATGTTGATTAAATCTATGCCCATTTGTTTGTTTATCCTGCAAGGCTTATTCACTCTATTAGTCTCCCAGAAAATGCTAATAAAATTTTCTTTGAATAGTCCACGGTTTTTGTTACCTCTGCATATTGCACTTGAAAAATGGTGATGTCTTAAAATGATTCTGCGTTTAGTAAGTCCTAAAATGTCCAGCAGAGAAGATTCTTCTAATGCTGTAACTTACTAGAGCCTTCTGGAATTATGTTTTATGGCATGCTGCAAAGCCCTGGAGAGTATGCTTAGTTACTGCTGTCATGGCAGACTTCTAAAAATACAGTGCTCTGGAGGCTTCTGTTGGAATTAAGCAACTTCATAATTTGCTGTTCATTAGTTGAATTTCATGCTTTTCCTTTTACTTGCTGTTAAAATGTAACTAGCTTGATGGCAACTGTGAAGTGTAGGTTTTCCATTCCTTCCTTCTTGATGAGCATAAGGTAAAATTGGCATGATTTAAGAGCAATTTATTTTTTAGAAATTGTTTCTGTAATAACTGAAGATTCTGATGTACGTTTGAAGGAAGATTCCTACTATACTAAAAGGATGTATCATTCCCGTCCCTCAGGAGTTTGTTATATATTCATTCTGATACAATGCAGGAAAACCACTAGGTTTTTCAAACAGGGTTGTCTGTGACACTGAATTTTCTAGGTAATGTCATCACACAGTTTACCTTTTTGAAGAGGTTTGCATTCTGGCTGCTGTCTCCATTCCTGGCATTGCAGTGAAATTGTTAATCTGAGATGAAAAGAAACTGTGAGTGAAAACAGGGCTCTCATTGCAGAAGCCCAGTGAGGTCTGGCACAGACAGAGCCCTGCACATCTCCCTGTGCCTCATATTTGGCATGGCAGGTGGGAGTGACAGTTCAGCAGATCAGCAGAAACCCAGTATTCCAAGAAACTTCAAAGGCTTTTAAATGTTCTGTGCTGTCTGCAAGTTTGCCTGTACTGTAAGGCCAGGAGCTTCCAGCCTGGTGATAGGGCAGAGGCAATACTACTTTCAAAGCTGGATTTGATGGAAACAGTGAGTTGTAATCCTGTTTAATTTGAACTTTGACTTTCACCTTAAAATCTTGTAATGCAATTGATACAGCATATTTTATTTTAGAAAATTAGCACGAATGCAGAAATAAACTACCAGCAAGCAATTATAGAAGTCTCACTTCGTAGAATTTTCCTCTTCTGAAAGGAATAAAATCTAAAAAAAACAAAAACAAACAAAAAAACCCAGGGTATAAAACCAAAATGTGTTGTTTTGGTGCAGGGACACTTTAGAGGAAAAGATCTTTCTTGTCACAGCCAAATAGCTCATTATTTTTGAACACATGGTAGTTCCATCAAAGACTCTTCTTTGTATCAGGAATTGGAGATGACTTGGTTATCTGTCTGAGCATTACTTTAAAATGATGAAATTGGCATAAAGAGTGAATATGTCAGACTGCTGTCAAAACTCTGAAATTTGATAGATGTATTTTATTGAGGTTTTTTATTTTACTGATGATATCTCAGTGTAGAATTTGGGCATTTCTAAAAGTCTGTGGAATAAGGTTTGATTTGGTTTATAAAGTCTTTAAGCAGAACGTGAGCTCAGGGAATACTGGATGAATATTGTGTTTTAACTTGGGCCTGTCTCTACTTAGTCCCTGAAGGCATTGTCAGTGTATGGTCCAGCTGCCTAGGATAGCAAGCTTTAAAAGCCCTTTAGGGAAAAGTTAAAACTTTTCTTCATTCTCTCCCTTTCTTTCCAAGGGAGAATATCTCTCCATGTTCATTCTGCCTTGAACAGCCCTGTTAACTACCGCCTTAGACTTTGTAGGGTTATTAAATACTCTAATATGCAGTAACAGGCATATCCTTCGTGTCCAGGTACGAAAATTTTCTGTAGTTCTGTCAGTCATGTGAATGTCTTTTGAAGTTCTTTCAGCTTTCCTTATTAGATTGCTTGCATTTGTGAAACAGTGTTGAATGAGGTGTTTCAGCTGGTTTTTTGTTGGTTTGGGGTTTTTTTAGGTTGATTGGGGCATACTTGATATTTGTATCTGAGTAGACAGCCATCTGTCCCTCAGGTCGTGCCAATTATGCCAGCTCTGAAAGCAGCCACAGAAATTCAGTTCTTTCACTGAGCCTGCACAACTGTTTCTTTCACCTTTTGTCTTTTAAGGAGGTTGGCCTTGAGCAGTTATTTTTTTGTTGCAAATTACCAAATGGTGTTGCAAATGAACGAAGCAAAAACAAAAGCTCTTGGCAAGACATTTTCTCTAAATTAACTTAATTATTATGGCAAATCTAAAAAGATGGAAAATAATTGAATTAAAATACTTCTAATGTAGAGGGGTTTGCTGTATAGTAATATCTTTAAAATAATTGCAGCTAACATCAGGTTTGTATGTGGATAGGTGAAGGTTCCTGTGGGAGGGGGCATTTCTCATTTGTTTCTTCTGAATACCCCACATGTTTTATTTTAGTTGCCAAAAAAAAAAAGTCTTCTCATATTCAACATGGCCTGAGAACAGAGCCATGCCTAATTTACTGTATGATATTTCATGTCACTCTCATCTGTTAGCATGTTAAGCAAATCAGGATTATAGGTCTAAATTTAATCTTGAAATGCGAAATTAATTGTTTGTGGGAGGGGCAAGTAAATCAGTATTACTCACATGAATTCTCTAGCAAAACATATAAATACGGCTTATGAGTGCAGAGGTATAATTTAAGAATTATTAGTTTTTGAGAGTCTTTGTAGTGCTTTGTCGAACAGTTGTATGGAGAGTCAGATATTTTTTCAGTTTAGTCACCTGAAAAAAACCTTCACTTAGTTAGCACAAGTGTCTGATACTTTTTTTTAATCACTGACATATTACAGTGCTAAACTAAAAAATACCCACTTGTTATCTCTTCAGTACCTCTTTAAAAAGACAGAACTTGCACTTTGGCAGGATTAGTAGTATGATGTTTTGGACCGAGTGTTATTTACTTAAAACAATCAGTGCACCATCCTTTTGTTTTGAATAGCAAATATCATGTGTTATGGGGAGAAGGGAATGTATTCAGCTCTGCCTTGAGCATGATGAGCGAGTCAAGAGCTTATGGGTCAGGATAAAAGGGCAGAGTAGAAGGAATGGCACTGTTACGGGTATGTGCTACAGGCTGCCTGATCAAGAGGAGGAAGTGGATGAGGCCTTCTACAGGCAACTAGAAGCAAGTCTCAAAGTCACAGGTTCTTGTGGGGAACTTTAAAGTACCCTGTCATCTGCTGGAGAAGCTGTACAGCAATGCGCAAGCAGTCCAGGAGGTTCTTGGAAAGCACTGACAGTAGCTTCCTGTCACAGATGGTAGAGGATCCCACGAGGAATGGTGTGTTGCTTGACCTCATACTAACCAACAAGGAAGTTTTGTTGAGGATGTGAAGATTGGGGGCAGCCTTGGGTGTAGTGACCACAAGATTGTAGAATTCAGTATTGGATGAACAGGTAGCAGGACAGCAAGGAAGATGATGACCATGGACTTCAGGTGAGCTAACTTTAGCCTCTTTAGGGATATTCTTGGAAGAATCCCATGGGAGCCAGGCTCTGCAGGGAAGAGGGGTCCGGGAGGGTTGGTCGATGATCAAGGCTCACTCCCTCCAGCCTCAAGAATGATGCATTCCAATGAGAAGAAAGTTGGGGCAAGGGCACAAGAAACCTCCATGGATGAATAAAGAGCTCCTGTCGTTACTCAAGTAAAAGCAAAAACTTCACAGGAGACATAAGCAAGGCCAGGCCACTTGGAGTGAGTATTGAGGGGTGGTCAGGAGAAGTAGAAATGAGACTTGAAAGGCCAAGGCCCATCTAAAATTACAGTTGGCCAAGGATGACAGAAAGAGGTATTTCAAATATATAAGTAACAGGAAGAAGACCTGTGGGCCCATTAGTAAATGAAGGGGGGGCCGTGGTATCAGAGGATGCAGAGAAGGCAGAATTATTGAATGCCTTCTTTGCATCAATCTTCACTGATAAGACCAGCTCTCAGGGGTCTCTGACCCAGGAGATCGGGGTAAATGAATGTCAGGAGGAAGACCTTCCCTTGATCAAGGAATAAAGTTTATTCCCTATCTTCTCCCAAGTTTTTGAATTGACTCTTTCAAAGATTGCATTAAAACTGAAGTAATCTTTTTATGGTAAAATAGTGAAATTTGTATCATGCATAAAGAGAAGAAAGTTGTTGGATTGAACATTTTTCCAGAATACCTATATTGCAGTATTTTAAAAAAAAAGTTCTTATGAATACAGAAATATGGTGAGCCCTAACCCTTCCATTTTTTTCTACAGTCTATTTTCCTTCCATTTTATGGTGTTCTCTTGCTGAAAAAATCTTGTTTATTTTTCAGTTTATGAGTTAAAAATTCTTACTCTGTATTGCTTTGATCTCTACTCTTGTTCTTACCTGTATTTCCTGATCTATTGCAGTCTCATAGTTGCTCCTTCTAAGTCCCACCCAACACAAATCCCTACTTCATATTTCTGAAATGAGTTAGAGTGACTACGGGTAAGACCTTGCACGCTGCTTTGCCTTCCCTTCACAGATGTTAAAAGATAAAAAAAGAGATCTTAATTGTATTTATGTAGTGAGTGTATGTTTGGTGTTTGTGCCTCGCTAAGAGTTAATCACTGGGACTGAAGTCCCAGTGGACCTGGTGGCTGCTCCAACTGTAGTTCAATTCACTGGGTGAGTTGTATGGAGAAATGGCATTTCATGAATGATACGTGACGTCCTGAGATCAGAGCAGAAGCCGCAGTACTGCAGGTCACAGGAGTGCTCTCCACACTGCTATGACTGTAATTAGCTGGCTGCAAAGTTTGCTTATGTGTATTTGGAAACCCTGGGAAGTATGGATTTGTGACTGAGTAGCTGAATGCTTGCTTACTGTAGTACTTTAGAAAGCAGTTCTGCACGTCAGTGTGCTGCCCTTTGGGATTTTTCTTCCTCTTTAAGTTTTAGTCAACAGTAATTGTTAAGTGGTTTCTTCTAGTAATGTTCTGTTCTTTTAACACAACAGGTCTGTTTTCAATATTTTCAGATTGTTCTTTGTCTGTTAATCTTTGCATTTTTTCTCTCTATATGTTATTAGCCTGTTTTTTGGCTTCAATTTTTTGTTATCTTCCTTTAAAATCTAGAGGAATGCTTTGAAGTACTTTCTCTCCATGCCTTCTGTCAATTCCACTTAAGTTTGTCAGGAGTGAGTTAGTTTTCACATAGAAAAGAAATACATGTATCTACTGCAAACGTCACCCTAAACCTCTTGAACTGCTTTTGTTTAAGCCAAAAGCAAACTAGCCTTGCCTTTAGCCTGAAACAAACCACAGTGAGCTTCAAACCCAAAGCAAATAACTTTGCAAGTTAGAAATAATTTAAAAATGGATGTCTAATTCTTCTGTAGTGCCACAGTGAGTGGTGCTCACAAGAGCAGTAGTTTTTAATACCATTTTTGGTTGAGTGTTTGGCCCAAAGAAAACCAAATGTATGATATTTCTCTTTCAGACCATAATGATAGTGGGCTAACAGCTGTGAGCACTCTTGGTGGTTAGCATGTGAGACTTTGGCTTGATTCTTGCCCAGTGAACATACTCAGGGGCTGGGTTTGCATGGCTTACACTAGGTTTGTAGATATTTTAATATGCTGGTGAGACAAGCTACATGTTTGGTGGGATACTGGTGGTTAGAGTGGTTAAAAACAGGGAACCAGAAGGCACAGGACCAACAAAAACTTCTGCTGGAGAAAAAAAAGAATGTAGTTTTTTATTCTAGAATAAAAGTCTTATCAGGCAGGTTTTGAGAAGGAATGGAACTGAAATCTGCTGCTATTGTTTGTTGGGGGTTAAACATTCCTCTTCCAGATGTACATCAGTGGCTTGCTGAAGTGGAACCCTGGTATTAATGCAACCATACTAGATTATAAATTATGTGTGTACATCTAATCTGTGTCCTTTGATACAAACCAGACCCCAAGTTCTGTGATGGAGCTGATGGTTATCATCAACACATAGCACTTTGCACACCCTAACTGCTGCACAGATGTATAGCTAAATATTGTGAGACCTTTGCACAGTAGGAAAAATCATCCCTTTGGGGGACTTTGGATTCAATTAATGTCTAAAGCTAGTGATCATTTAATTGATCACACTGGTCTGTAAATTAAAGAAGTTGTTCCCCAACTCTCCTGTTCTACAGATGCTAGTTACTTTCTTCATTAAACTGTCTTCTTGCAGGCTCCCACTGTGTTTTGAAAACATTAAAATGCTCTTGTGGAGAACATTTTTATCTTCTTAATTTTGAATTATTTGGTCTCCTCTCCTTCTTTCACCTTAAAGATGTTTTTGCTGCTTTCTTGTATCTTGCTTAATCATGTGCTGATTCAGAGCAGTCAGATTGGAGTGAAACTTCATGGTGGAGTAGAATCTCTCTGTACTTCTTTTCCACACCTGGTCAGTTACACTTGGGGCAGAAGGTTGGTCCTATGTCAGGCCAGACATCTCTCTCAAGAAACATAGAGAGGAGACACTATCTTTTTCTCTGGATGGGTCTCAATGCTGTTGGCAGGAGTCAGATTGCTGTGAGAGTGGTTAATGTTCCTTCGAAATTTTTTGCCAGTTCCCCTGAAAAATGTCCCCAAGGCTGCTCCAAGGATTGCAATACTCCACCTGCTACTGTGCGTCTTGGCAATCAGGCTTTTCTACAGCTGGTGAGTGAGAAAGGAAGTCACCGTATTTGTCCAGATGTGATCCTCTCCTATCATACATACACAATGTTTGCAAATTCTGCTTTTTTTTTTTCTTTTTATGCCCTATAGCCTGTCATTTGCCATTTGCACTTACCTTTCAATTAAGTATTATATCATCTGTGTCCATCCTTCCTCTGACTCCTTTATCCTTGCTGACTGTCTTTCCTTCTTTCATTATAGTTATTTTCAGCTGTGTTCCCACCTCTCTGTCCAAGCCTTTCTGCTTTCCCCATAGTCATAGATTCTTTGCACAGACCCTGGCCATCTGTTCCTCACCTTTGAATCCTTGTCCTCTGTTAGGGTTTTTTCAGTATCTTGCTTCCTTCTGCTATTCCTTTCCTTATGCTCATCTTTTATTTGTTGTCATGGGGATAACCACTGTGATTTCTAAATACTACACAAAGAGCTGAGGTGTCATTTTATTTTGTAAATTTTTTGTAAATTATGTGAATAATTAAAAAATCTGAAAACACCCAAGAAATTAAAATCTGAGAGAGAAGAAAGCAATATCTTAAATAAGATTGTGTAAAAATCATCTTTACTTTTAGGCAAAGGAAGGTCTTCTAACCTCATGGCATGGCAACCTTGCGTGTTGTGTAGGGCAGAATCTAAGAAATGGCTTTGTCTCCCACAGTTTGTCATTAGTGTCTCTTCCATTATTAAATGATGTGGAATATAGAGGATCAAGAAAATGATGAGATGCCTTATTGGGTGCTTCCAAGCTGGAAACCAGCTTTTATGATTTGCACTGCCTTGAGAACTCCTTCTGTACATCCATTTTAGAGAAAGCAGAAACATTCCTTAAGAACTTAATGAGTATGAAAAAAAACAGTGACACCTTTTATGACCTCTTGCAGAGAGCATTGGCTTCTTTGCACTTGCAGTATATAAGGGTCTAGATAAGCTCCTTGGCTTCTCTGCCTCCTCTGCCGGTTTCGTTCCAGAAAAGTCCTGTGTCCAGAGATGCCAAATGACGTGCTCTGGGGTTTGTCTTCCCTGGACTTAGTGAACTGCAAACTGCACCTGAGTACTTACCCTCTTCTGAACTGTATGCCTCTGTTTAGTATGGCATCATGTGGGGACTAACACACTTTTTAAAAAATTTTGTGGAAAGCCTGGAAGGAGTACTCTTTGACTATCCACCAAAATTAAGATGTTGGTGTACTTCAAGCCACATAGTGAAACCCACACTGCCTCTGGGGTTACTTGCATTGAGAGCAGCAAGTAAACAGCTGGACATATTTTTCCTCAAATTATGTCTTAACCATTAGTATGATTCCTATATAGATGGAAGAAAACGAAAACATCCTTTTAGAAAGGAGACTTTCTTGTCTGTATGCATGAACACAGGGTAATTATTTTTTAAAATTGAGATATGAAAGGAACCACTAAACCCAGTGAGCTGCAGTTGGGCTGTATCCTGATCTCTATGGGCCACCAGTATGGAGTTGCTTTTTGCTGTTATGGCTGATCTCCAAAACTTGGCAGTAAGCTCTGGCTGATATCTATCATGCATTTATATTTAATATGTATTTCTGAAAATATGGACCGAACGTTAGTTTAAATAGAAATTGAGAAGTGATTATAGCTCCAAAACAGTTCCATTTGTGTTGTATGAATGTGTTTATATCAGCTGCATGATACAAACTATATGGTTAAATTATCAAGGCAGGGGATTGCAAGAAATATTTGGGAATGCTTTTGCACTCAGTGGGATCCTCATTGAGAAAGGAAATGTAGAAGTGGAGGCTTCATGTGGGGGACTCTGGGGTAGGGCAGAGTAAAACCTGACCTCTGACAGCTGTTCTTTTCACAATTAGTCTGATATACTGGTATATCTGACTGGTGCTCAGAGCATTTTAAAATGAAGGGTACTTAGAAAGCATGCTGTTGTTTCTTTTTCTTTTTTCTTTTTTTTTTTCTTTTGTGTTGGTTTCAAAGCAGTAACTGGTTTTCGAACTATATTTTATTAGAATTTTTTGTTTCTCGTTCATCTCATTTAATATTTCAAGGTGTTTTGTCTGATGCTGAATATGGTGTCCTTGAGGGTTGAATCACACTCCTGCTCAGCATAAGAGTTTCCAAAGTATCTCGGGAAAACTGCCAGCTAAACTGGAAAGGCCTGGATCGAGATGGGTGGCAGGTTAATGGAGAGGGATTTCTCTTGGCAAATTACTTCTCCTGAAGTAACAGGAAAATGGAAGGAGTATTCACACCAGCCCTGTGAGATTCCTCTGCCTCAGGCCTGAAGGGAGGGATCTCTCTGAGGTCTAGCAGTGCAAGGGCCACACAGTAAAAGGGGGACACAGCTTTACCTGCCTTTGAACAGAGGCTTCTGTTCATCAGCATGTAAAAGGGATTGGGGCTGTGCCAGTGGCATACCAGGCTTTGGGAACACCGGTATCCGCAGCTGAGCAGGTGGACCTGCCACAGCTTTTGTCACTGCTTCCGTTGAATAGGGACAGCTGGAAAAGGACCAAAGGAAATCATCAAATCCAAAGCCTCCGTGAAGGAGGAGTCCTTTGCATAGAGATGCCAGATTATGGTATGAAATAGGATTTTAGTCCCATGCTGAACATACAGTATATAACAAGAGTATGTGCCACGGGAGTGAAAATTTCTTAGACTTGAAATTGCTTCCTGTAATTCTTCTCTATGGTTCAGGACTTCAGATTCATATTTGGGCACTTTTGTATTTATTTTGTCTATATTTTCATTACATAAGTTATACATGTATTTTAAAAAGATACATCCACTTGTTTATTTAAATACATTAATATGTATGCACATTTTACAGCTATGTGTAATATGTTACTGAAGAAGTTTGATTTTGTTCTTTGTTTTCTTTATCAGTTTGCTGAAAGCAGTCAGAAAAAAGAGGCTTTACAAAAAAGCATTGAGAAATCAAAAATTGGACGTGAAGATACTGTAAGTTGCTTTGGGGGGAGGTAACCCTACAAGGAATTAGTGCTGCACGTGGATACTTCTTGTAAATACTAATGTAGTACTTCCAGGTATTTTCAGATTTAAATCTATCTTAAAACTTGAACTACCCAGAGGTGTGTACCGAAGTTGCCAATGGTTGCTGAACTGCCAAACTTAGATGTTGGTTTGGGTTTTTTTTCAACTTCTTTGTAATATAGATTCCTAAATTACTGTTCTGAGCAGCTGTGTAAGCCCAGTGCTCTTTGCATGCCGAAGCTGTTAACACTGCAAAAAAATATCTAGGCTTCATTTTTATCATAACCAACACACTAGTTAGAAATATTGCATATGGTATTCTAAGTTGCTGACTTGCATTGAGATGCTCAGTCTAAAGTGATTTAAACCTCCGAAAAAACAGGGAAGCTTTCAGGAGGAATTGAATTTTGTAGAAAAGTGCCGAATCTTCGAATCCGAACTGTTTTGTAGAAACACTGTAGGTTTTTCCTATGTATGTTTCATTTATCTAGTAAGGAACAGAGTGAACCTTACCATCAAAGTCTATTAAAGTTGCAGTTCCACAAAGTCAATTAAAACCTGCTTTTTGCCAGTATCTTTAATGGGGATTCTTTATTCATTCATTCGCAATGGACTGTTATTAGGAATCACAGGCAGGTTTCTCACATAGTTGTGCTTGTCATGTTTCCAAACAAACTGTTTCAGCCTTGGCCTTTTCCAGCATGTGGCCTGCCCTACAGAAAGCTATTGGTCTGGGAATCCTGTTCTGGCTGATGTTTCCAACATTTTGGTTCCTGATCATATATCAGGAAGAAGTCTTAAAAAATCTAGATCGTAGTGTAGGTCTCCAGGCATCTCACCTCCATACCTCAGCATCTGGAAACTTTTGATTTCCAATTCTGCATTTTCAGAACATGCTGAATCCAAACTGTTGGCAAAAGCACTGGGAATATGGAAGTGGGGGGGGGGGGGGGGGGGGAGACA
>VZTE01004632.1:1000923-1040644 GCA_013397775.1 Eulacestoma nigropectus | reverse complement strand
AAAGCAGTGTTTAAATTTTTATTTTTTTTTTTTTTTAGAAAATTTTTTTTTTTTTTTTTTTTTTTTTTTTTTACCTTCCAACATCCTTTGAATGCTCAGGCGGAACGTGCAGCTCTACTGCAAGAACTTGCTACCCTTCGGCAGAAAAAAGAGCAGCTAAAGGCAGAAATAGACAAATACAGGGAATGTGATCCAGACGTGGTCGAAGAGATGCGTAAGTGGTGCATTGTTTAAAGTGATCTTTCACCTGGAAAGGTCTGCACTTCTTTAGCTTAAAATCTGGTATTCAGAGGTTAGTCAAAGAATAGCTGCTTTTCTTTTTAAAGCTGATCAATACAAAACAGGTACACTGACCATTTCTTTTCATGTTCTGTTCTATTATATATGAGGAGGTTTATTGATATTTACTCTGCCAGCACCTGAGCAGTTAAGAAACAATCCTATAATCAGTATACTCTGATGTTTTAGAATTGACATCAGGATCATGCTTTCCAGAACCATATTAATTCTATAACTTGTGCTGAACCCTACAATGTGTGTAGGAAGAGGAGTCTCTGGCTCCCGTTTACCTTCAGTTCCATGCTGTTAAGACAGGTATCTTTCTACTTATTTTGTCTTGCCTATTTAAAACATGAGCATTTCATTAGAGACACTTAATTGTCACTTACACAAAAGTATGTTATCACCCTCTTGACTGACTGTACTGTCTCTGACATGCTGGGTTTTGGTTGGAGTTTCTAATTCTAATGGAATACTAGGAATGATGAGTGACTTTAATACAGAATTTGGCACTGAAATGTGCTTAATATTCTGATCCTTAGCATGAAAAATGAAAAGCATGCAGGAAATTTTATTGAATTTTCTCTACTGCAGCATTCATGTTTTATTTATTAGGCTCTTACATTGCTACCCAAGCACCACTGCATATTCAGTTTGCTGTAATGCCAAAATGCTGTTACACAGTGATGAGAAACAGGCACAGAACTTTTTCTGAAAAGAAATGTGGCTAAATCTTTCTCTTTCCTTATTCTACTAACAAAGTCCACAGCTTTAGAACTGTTCTAAGAGAAAGCCACGAACATAAACAGAGTTGGCAGCACTCACCAAATTTGGACAGATATTATTTATTTTAAGGGGCTGTGACATTTTTTGTCAGCTGTGTTATCTTTCCCCAAGGATGTAATGGTATGCCAGGGAATAAGCAAACTTGAGACCTGAGGTTAGTTACTGTGCTGTAAATCCCTCGCTGCCTGCTCTCCTGAGGAGAAGACACATTCCAGCTGTAAAAATGCATGAGGTTAGGCAGATACTGACAGCAGAGGGATGTGTAGTCTCAGGTATTTTAACTGCTGAGGTACCCTTACAGTAAGCATTGCACTGAATGGTTTGAGAGCCTCTCTTTTTGAAACAGTCATGGCGAGCATGTTCCTAAATACGGTACGAGGGAGCAAATCACTGCTGGAATGCAAGGGAAGCTGCATTAGCTGGCAACATGGGGACTAGTATCCTGGAAAGAGAGAAAGAGGAGGAAGTATAATAGTTAGTTACTTCAGTCATGCCCTTGTCTTTTGTCTGTATGTTGTGGGTTTGGGTTTTTTTGTCCAAGTGTGTGGAAGCTCTGTGTGAATTTCTGTGATGGAGGGACAAGCATTTAAGGGACTTGGTGAAGTTAGCACTGTTGAGCTACCTGTAGGATTCCCAGGGGAATATGCAGTAGTGTTTTAAAATTAATTTGTCCTTGAACTTAATTTTAAAAGTTTCTGCTTTATTGTATGTTTTGTCAGTCGTTGTTGCACTGGCAGTGTGCATTGTTGCTGGCAATGTACGAGTGGATAAATGGCAATGTCAGTTTTGGGGAGTTAAAGTCTTTGTCAAAGCTGAATGGAAGTTGACAGGCTTTATGGAAAAGAGGGAATGGAAAAAAAAAGTTTGGGAGGCATTTCTCTTGGTTTCAGAGTGTGGAAAAGTGCAAAGGCAAAACAAGATGCAGGAAGTTAGGAGTTTTAGTGTGAGAAGGCAATAAAGAATCTCAGACAATGGAATGCATTCAGCTAGACATAAAAGTTACTGCTGCTGTTTCACAGAAATTAACCTTAAAATAAAAGTTGCTCATTTACAGATTTTCAAACTGCACGGGGGTGATATGATTTTCTACTTCTGTACAATTCAGATAACATAACTCTTGGAATTATTTTCAGTTAAATCACCTGAGCAGATTTCTAACCTTATTTTAGAGTCAGAGATGGCTGTTATGTTGTGTAATCACACTCTTTTTAGGAGTTGAATTGTTCAGTAAAATATATTTTGTAACAGGCAGTTTTCACTTTCTATCTTTGGGTTTTCTCTCTTCCTCCTTAATGACTTCAACCTGTAAGGAAATCTTTCTGATGCTCAGGATAAAATTTCACCCTGTTAATTTCTCATCCCATATCACAGAGAGCTGCTTTGATTCTTGTGGTGTTTTAGGGTTATATCAAATTGTCGTCTGTTTTCAGTGGCCTTCAAATTTCGTGAACGCTTTGCTGTGTCTTTTTAGTTGCCCTCTCCCTCAATGGCATTTTGCAGAAACAAACCAATTGCCCAGCAGTAAGCCTCATTAAAACGTGCCCGTGCGCACACACACACACATATTATTTTCAGGGTCAAAACAAAAGTTTGAATGATTCATAGCAAATATCTGAAGACTCAGCTAAAAACTGAACATCTGTCTTTGCTTCCTGAATCTCGTGGTGGGAAAGTCAAGCTTGACCATGTAACTAAATATATTATAATGCATATTCACAAGGGAGCAAATGGGAAAACTAAAGTAATAACTCTGGTTTTTGCTGACTTCACTTTTTGTGCTTTTAGTGTCACTAACAAATTTTTTGCTCTATGTTTTGGCTTAGTTTCCTTGGCTTTTGTGTTAGAAGTACATTGCAGTATAAATTTTAATGCCTTTCCAAATTTACAGCATTTGAACACAGAATTTGTGTGTAACAAGTAACTAGGGTAAATAGCAGAAGCACCAAGATTTAGGGACTGACCACTAGAGGAAGCTACGTAATAGTCTGGTCTTGTGGATATATTCAGATAATTACATTTTACAGGTATGGTATTGTAGAAATATGTCTGGAACAGCAAAATATGCGGATTTTTTTCCAGTGACCTCTGCAGTTCAGAAGCTTGTCTTTGCCACTTGGTAATGTTGCTTAAGACACCTTCTGTGAGTAGGATTGAGTAATAAATTATTTCTCAAAGGCAGTAAAACTGAAAACAGTCATCTGAAGTAAAAAAACCCAAACAAACAAAGAGTGGGATTTTATACTTTTCTATTAAACTTGTGGTCCTGCTTCAGATGGTGCAGGACAGGATCATTGTTTCTCAGCTTTGAGGCACGTCTGTGTAGGCTGGAATATATTCTCATGGGAGAGCAGCCATTGTAGAGAGATTTGTCTCTTCCACGACGTAGCATGCATGTATGCAGAGTTGGATACATGTGATGCTGCTAGATTCTCTAAAGATTGTGGTAGAGGACAAAGCCATGGAGAATGCAAGCTTACAGTAGTTCATAATTTACACAGATTTTCATAATGTCAACAGAAAAAGCTCCACCTAACATCAAGATTAACCTGCTGCATAAGTTTAATTTTTTCTGCCCACCAGAGAGAGGTGTTAGGGAGCTAATAAAATTTTTCTCATAATTAATTTTATAGAAAAGTTTGTCTGGCAACATAAGTGTATAAATGGTAGGGACTTTACTGTGAGTTGCTGGTCAGCTTGTAATTGGAAACAGCTAAACATTTTCAGTGCTCACTGTAAAATAAACATTTCTAGAATTTCAAACTTCTTGTTCTTTCGCTGCAATAAGAGGAATGTTGGTTTATGCTTTATTAAAACATTGTTGGACCTTTGCTTTCTTTCTTTTTCACAATAGTCATGCTTTGTTACTGTGTGCCTTTGGATAGGGCAGCTCTCAGAAATAGTTACATACTGACTGAAGTGACTTCTGTGTGGTATCATTGCTAATATTTATGGGGCCTGTGATCTCGCTGGTCAGCATTCCTTTTTTATTTAGCATGTTTTTAGAATGTCTGGTTACCGATAACTATTATGTCTTAGGCTTTTACCTTTAAAACACTGATCTGAACATGACCAGACAAACTGTTTTCTCAAAAATTAGTAAACCACCAGACACAACACATGTAGCAATTTTGGTGTCAACCTTTTTACTTTAGCTCTCTCTGTTTATTTTTATCCTGTAACAAGAGAGGCAAGTGGTTCAATTGGACATTATTTCAGACCACAAATATCCACAGTTATCCTTTTGACTCTCTGAATGTGTGATCTCAGAGGCATCACTACCAGTCCAGTTCAGGGTTGCATTATTTTCTAAAACTAATACATGATTCTGTGAAAATAAATCTTGGTAAAGCATCCAGACTTTACTGAATACCATGAAAATGTCATGCTATATGTAATATGTACTTGAAAACATCTCTTTCGTTGTAGGTGCTTCAAAAAGTTCTAATTCTGATGTCTCTAAACACAACTGAAAATTTCAGCTTGACAAACTGTTGTGAGGAATTGTCAGGGTATACAGACAGTATGAGAAAATAGTTCTGGATTGTTCCGTTTTTTCATTCGTCGTAATATCTGAAGAGTGAATGCTGAAAAGTTAATGTTGATTTAGCTACTGGATTTTGTGGGGTGCATAGTTTGGGGATTGGTTTTTTGGGGGGTGGTTTTTTGTGGATACACCCTGCTCTTATGTTCAAATCAATTTGAAAATATGTTACATATGCAGATGTACTTCATGTTACAAAAGCTTTAGTACCAAGTGTTAGATTCTTCGGGGGATTTTTACTAATGCTGGGAATAGTCCCTGTTCCCAGAAGGGAAACAGTGGTGAAGAAATGAAATGAAGATTGGACTATCCTGGCTAATGGAGAGACTTTCAAATGAGTTGCATCAGTTTTACTCGAAATGTGTCAGAATGCCAATAATTTACAAAAGGGTTTAATGGATTGTCTTTTATATTTTGTGGCAAAGATTGTTGTTCAGAAATCATATCAGAAGGGTGGTTTAAACTAAAAAGCCTTGTCAGCAATATCAGTTAATGAACTATTAAGTATCTTTAAAAATGTAATGCTTCACTTGGGTAAGTGAATGTCTACAAATAATTTTAAGCTTAGTCTAGGTGCCACCAAGATCAACAGTGTACAGATGAAGCCTATAGAGAAAGTGGTTTTTTATCACCTCTAGATGCAGTATGTTCAGTTTGCAATTAAGAGGATGTTTCCTAGCTACTGACCATGAAATATGCACCTGGCATCTGAGAGACAAGCTGTGCTTTTTGCAGTTTATGCAGCAATGCCATTAACAAGGCCTGCAGTTAGAAATTAGTCATTCTGCTGATGTTAGAATTGTGTCTTCACTCACGTTAGTCTTAGTGGGTTAAACTAAGCTTTCTTTGGGGTGAACCAGACATTTGCTTAAAAGTACATAGAAAAGTAATAGTTTTAAAAGCAAGCTCTCCTTTTTTTACTTAGTCTCATCTTACAGAGTATTGTGTATTTATTATGTTCGTCTCCTGAGGATCTGGATGAAGATATGACAGGAAATAGACAATGGATGTTCATGTATGTAACTTGCAGGCTATCTGCTGCTAATCAAAACAGAACTACACAGCTCACACACCGACCCCTTTTTGTCCTCGTTCATCATGGAGTACCAGAATATATATAGATGTGCACCAGTAATGAAAGGACACATTTACTCTACTAATTCTCAACTAATTGCAGCATCAAACTAAGAATTTTCTTTTGTTTCCCCTGCACCATATACTATTTTTGGAATGGCTTGTCATTCATTTGGAAGGTTGACAAATTAAATTACCTGTTTAAAAACTACATTAAAAGATAAATCAAACTTACAAAAACTAAACGTAACTTAATTTCTAGGAAGAGTGAGGAATAATAAATGTACTTGTATGTAAACACAGTTACATATAGTAATGGAAAAATCTTTTCTGTTAAGTAAAGTTGAGAAAAGGAACAGGGTACTTAATGAGTCGAGTTACAAATGTATACTTGGATCACTGATCCAAGCTCCTTTGGTAATCATAGGAAGCAAGATGGAATTGCAAGTTCAAGCAGTGTATCTGCTCCTTTATCTTCAACCCTTCCATTTTTTTTTTAATCTTGAAAATCAAGAGAGGCTTGTTTGCATTTCAGTTATTTAAAAGGCTGATCCTTTGACAAAGGAAACACTTGCTGAGCAGAATCTGGCTGTGATTACCAGAGGCTGTAATGTGGTGGTTTAAGGATCTTTCCTGACAAAAGCAAGTTAAAGAATTCTCACCTTGGCCCTTCATTTCAGTGCTAAAGTTCACCAGTGATACAAGCAAGTTGTCAGCTCAAGTTAGGAACTGATGGTGGAGATACCTGTGTCTTGTGATGGACTCTCCTGAGGTCTTTGAAATCTCTCTTTCCATCCAGCAAATCTGTCTGATGAAGTCTTTCACTGCCTTCTTCACAAGACTCTCATACATGTGGTCATTTGTCATGTACCTCACAGAATTGTCTGTTCTGTGGGAGTTGCCCTGAAGAGCAATCAGGGATCTTCTGACCAGCTAGGAGCAGGGGACAAGTTTTCATAAGGGCATTTTCATGAACTCTGCAATAAGTTGAGCTGTTAGAAAATGGATGTGAAAAAACCGAATGAGGGAGCAACAGGAGTAGGTAAATGGGTGAGCAGCTGCTGGGACTTGGAAAGAAAGGAGAGTATAACAGCCGTGAATAATAATAATGAGTGAAGGGCCACTAGGACAAACTGGGCAGCGTAAGAAGTGTTCGTACATACATACCGAAGGCACGAAGCCTAAAGTGAAATGTGGAGCTTTTGGCTGAAGCTGGAAAGCTTAAGTCCAGGAGGGTTATTTGGCTTTCAGCAAAAGGCTCTTATTCTCTGCATTTCACAGAATTTGTTTCTGTGTTTGGTCTTCAGGTAAGAGGTTACTCTGCAAAAAAACTGTCCTAAATATTTAGACACATGCATACTTGTGTTTTTATATCTCAAACACATTCTAGCAAAACTGTTCTTGGGCAAGGAGTGTGAACTTAAGCCAACTTGCTTTAAAATGAAGCTGCATTTAGCTAGTTAAATAAAAGCTGTTTTGTCAGTGGGGCTTGGACACTCAGAAAGGAGGCAGTTGGAGGACCAAATTTTTAGATAATATATGGGACAAACACCCTGCTTAAATAGATTTGATAGTCCGGCAAGTTACCTTTTCTTGAAACCAAATGAGAACATTGACGTGTTTTTGTTCTTTTTCTTTACTATGTTTCTTACTTGTTTATATTGGAATGACAGAAAAAATATGTAGAGTGAGAGGCTCATGGGTGAAATACGTGGGAATATCTTTATTGTCTGAGCTAGTAAATCCTTATGGCAAAAGCTGCTTAGGAATGGTAGACTCTTGATAAAATTTGTGATGTGGAAAATGGCTACTTATGGCTACATTTATGATACTCCTTGATTTAAGGAATGAATTGGTAGCAGTCCATTTGACCATGTTTTAAAGCCCTTGATGAAAGCATCAAATGGAACTAATCTATAGATCCATTTATATATGAAACAAAAAGGCTTTTGTGGAGTGAGTATTTTGCTTCTGTCTCCTAGTGTTGGACCTGCTAAGATAGTTGTGTATGGTAGCACTCATTCAGACCGTTTTGATAAAGTTATGGTTATATTTGAAGGAACATACTGGTCTATATCTTGTCATGACTTTCACATGCAGAATTACGTCAAGAGAGGTATTGTGGATTTTAGTTCATTGTCTTTAGTGCTAACATGCAGGATTGTCAAATTGAGGTCTTCCCTGGCCTTGTTTAAAAAAAATGTATCACCAATCTCATTATGGTAAGATACCTTCCATATTTTATGGGATGGTATGTTACCATCATTATGGGTTTTTCTGGATTATGACTGTATATTCCTAATATAGATACCTTGTTCTGTGCTATTTAACTGCAGTTTTTGCAGGGCAGGTTGTATGAGTGGGAGACTAATGTTGGCACATTTGACAGTATTTCCAGTCGATTTTCTTCCCCTCTCACTTTAATGTCGTATGAGCTAGTTTCCCTGAAAAAGCAGGATATCAGAGAAAAATTCAGAAAAGAAAACCAATTTGGAAACGCCTACAACAACACAGGTTTTCCCTCTGCCATTGTAAGAGACCTCTGTAGATTGGGGAAGTTTGTCTTTGGTGTTTTGCCTCAGTTTTGCATTATACTGTTTTACGGAAAGTAGGGAAATACAATCCTGATGAAACAGCAGTAGTGTGAATCTCAAAGTACTTTATAATTTGTGAACAATTCAGTATCTGAAAGGGAGGTGGAATTGATGAAGGTCTGTAATATGGTCTGTCATGTATGTGCATCTGCTCAGTGTTTATAATAATGAGCTGGACAATACAATAGAAGATGTTCTTTTGTTATATTTGCAAATGATGAAACTAGGAGACACTGCATGGACAAAGGACAAAGTGGGATTTCAAAATGATCATGATAAATTGCAAAGATAGTCTAAAAAACATTGGATAACATCACAGTAGCAAGTGCAAGGGTTTTACCTGTATTCAAGGACATTGTCCTACACAAATGATCTGAGGCAGTTGGTTAAGCAGGGAGGATTTGAAAAAAGATGTCAGAGTTACAGTAGTTTACAGGTTGAATATAAGAATTTTTGTTGTACCAAGAAAAATCCCCATACTAAGATACAAAAGCAGAAGTATAACCAACAATGAAATGTATGGAATAATCTTTCTGCTCAGGGCAGAAAGTGTGGCACTAAAGGCTTTAGCATGGCTTCATCTGTAACACTGTGTCAGTGTTGGATATCCTGCCTGGATATACCAAATTTATTTCAGAGCATTTGTACATTTATAGCTAAGTGTTCAGAGTAGAGCAAAAGGACATTGAGCAATCACATTCTAAGAGACAAAAAACTTTACAAAAATAGGGCTCAAAAGAAAATTATTCCTGGTGGGTTTTGTGTATCTGTATCTCCTCAAGAAAAGAAAAGGAATAGCCTGTTATTCAGGTTTGTGGAGAAGATGGCAAAAAGTAATAGCCTTAAATTGTAGGGCCAGAAAAAGATAAGTGGAAAACTAATGGTAGCAATAATCAAACATAGAATTAGACTGTCTGGGAAGTTTGTAAAAGCTTAATGTGGGAAACCTTAAAAACAGGCAACAAATACCTCAGAAATGGCACAGGTGAAGTTGAACATGCCTTGAGTTATGGTTACAGAGACCAGAGAACTTCTTGTGATGTCTTCCAGACTCTTCTCTGTAACATCTGCGATGTGAGGTGACAGCAGATTGCAATCCACAACTGGCCAGAACCCATGGTGTCCTGGGGTGGACCTCCTAGCGAGTTCAGCAGCTCAGAAGTGTGCAAGTTTCTTTAGCTGTGCTGAAGGTGTGGAGTTTTATTAGTGAATGAAGTGGGGAAGGAGTTGTCCAGTGCAAGAAAAACAGAGTGGTGTCGGGGAGCCCTGAATCAGCCCTGAATCAAGTTGGTGTGCTTGTTTCTGTTTTGCAAGCTTTTTGCTTCCCTCTGCTCTTTGGATGAAAATTGATGTATTTTAGTTATGCAACTAAGATTTCAGCGTGGATTTTCAGGTACAACACTTGAAAGATAAATGGTCTTTTTTTGTAGGTACGTGAATATAGTAAACTTAAGTGCAAGAGCATGTCTTCCATAGAGGAATTTTTTGGTAGCAATTCTAACAAATTCTGTTGGACATTTTTCAAGGAGACCCTGTGTACGTACTGATGAAATTTGACAGTGTGACCTTTTCATATGGGACAGAGGGAGTTTTTTGCTAATGAGACTTGACACTTTTTTCAAACACACTGACAAAGATTGCAGACCCTTTAAAAACATATTCTCAGCAGTGTGGATCAGCTTTTTAGTAGCTTTACTGTGCACTATGTCTCACCAGGTAGACAAGACTGGCACTGTGGTATCTGTTTGCTCAGGTTTATTTTCAAGCACGTATACACAGGTGTTGCAGCAGAAATGCTGATTTAATTAATTCTTAGATCAGCATTCTTGAGTATTTTTCTATAACAAATAGCTTATATTGTGTTCTATGCTTTTCAAAATAGTTGTAGAATCAGGTAGCATTCATAATTGTCAATGATTTTTCTTGTAACGCTGAAACTTTATTCAGAGTCTAAAATAAGTCAGTATAAAAAGTTCTGTTGAGTTTTTGATTTACATGAGAAATCGTATTTACACACTGACTTGAATTTAGTCATGAATTCTGAAGCATTGTGACCTATTGATTAATATCATGAGGAAAAGTGTTGTGTAGGATACTGGAGTAGGGGGGAAGAGTGATGTGTTATTTTGGATTCAGAAGAGTTGACAGAATTCTGATGTGCTATCACTTTTCTGCATGGCAGCTCTTTATTCTGTTTATAAGAGGAAACACCTCTTTGGGAAGCATGGGGGAGGATAAAGATTTCCCATAGTGTGGAGATATCTGCCTAATACAAGGTTACAAAACATTCTTGCCACATTGCAATTCACCCTGTTGACAGTGCTGTAGATTACTTATTCTCAAGGATACTCAAATATGGACCTTAAGAAGCCACCTCATCACATCATTGCCATAAATAGTCTCCAATGGCAAGCCACAAGCTCTTGATCAGAGTCTGTGGTGTCAGTTTGTGAATGGACAGTGGGTAGGAGTTAGTAGGCAGTAACCTTTTGTACTTTCTGTGGATGACAGGTGTGTAATTTCTCTGCTCACCTTCTACCCTGGCCTTTGGAAATGGGATCTTTATTTGCATGAGATGTTTTCATTAGTGGGAAACATTTTGGAAACTGCATCACAGGATATTGTAGTGATGCTGCCCCAGCAGAAGTAGGGAAACAAATATGTCACAGTGTGATGATGGCAAGGTAATGTTTCTGGAAAGTGAGGGCAACCTGTGTGCAGGAGAACGGATAACTCTCTCTGCAGAAGGCAGTGGATAATCAGAGTCATGGGACGTTCAAGTTCTCATACAGTTCCTGTGGTAGTTGCCATTTTTCATCTTTGAATTCAGTCTAAGTGAATGCAGAATTATTATGGGAATTCAAATCCACCTGATGCACTTAATTTACCCTGACCAATTTCACAAGAGAGATTGGGAATCTTAGGGCTAATAATCCTCCCTGATCCCTGAGAACAGTTGCAGCTGTTCCCTGCATTTCATGCAGAGGAATTGCGATCCGTGCTGTAAAATTACTCCCTCGCCCACATGCTGAAGACTGCAGTTGTATTTTGAATGTATCTGCTAATACCCTGCAGGCTGATGGGTGACTGTCTCCTTGGTAAGGTGCTAATTCCCTCTGCAGTCATGTGCCTTTTGAGTCAGGAAGTCCAAAAAATTTTCTTGTGGCACTAGTTGTGGTAGGTCAAAACTGGCACCATAGTGTGTAAGCTTTATAACTAAAATTAGCTTTTTTTATTCTAGGGAAATAGAGATTCCTGGAGCTAGAAGTCCTTGAAGTTGTCCAGAAAATGCCAGAGTAGGACCTAGGAGATCAAAGAAAGCTACAGCTCTTTGTCCATTTCTATCAGCTCAGGTGGTTGTGAGCTGGTTGTGGCTGTTGGTGTGTTGTTGTTTTGTTTCTTTTACTATCGCTATTGGAACTATAGTATGTTGCCCTTACAGTCTGAATTTGAGTACTATTCCATGACTATATCCTTAGTGTTCCCTTAATGATATGTGTGAGACTTAAAAAGGATTTTAGGAAGAACCTAAAGTAGGTTTGGAAAATGCTTGTGAGGAGATGGTAGTGTGGTTGTTGCTGTCACAGTTGTTTTTTGCCCTGTGGAAATATTTGAGAGTTCTACAGCTCTTGGCCATTCAGTTTTGGAATGCAAATAGGACACTTGATTCCAACCATCTCCCCCTTCCAGTGAAAAAAGTGCGAGAATCTGGGGGAAGGAGGAAAGAAGAAAGGAAGGAGGAGGCTGTAGTTCTGCAGTATGCTGAGAATGACTGTAGGGCTTCCTGAGTCCGATCAGAAACCTAGTGGCCTTACAATGATTTGAGTCAATATATAATGCCTGTTGAGATTTGTTAGAAGCACTGTTGTGCTTATGTTCTGTGCTGCTGGCCTTGACTGCTGACCAGGTGCTGTCCATTTGCTTTAGAAGCTTCTTAGTGCACCTCTGACAGCTGTCCATGTGCCCTTTTGTCACCTCTGTCTCCTGGCCTGCTCCAAAATACCTGCAGGTCACTGGTAGAATGCCACTTACCTGCATTGAAAAGCATAATTCCAACCCACCCTTACTTTCTTTTTAGACATTTAGTGCAGCTGGACCTTCCTTTCCATACCTTTGCTTTCCTCTGTGGGGATACAGGGGGATTGTCCCTTTGATAAGGACGGTCACAGATGCTTGGGATAATGGTTCAGCTCCCAGAATCTGGGCTTTTTGAGTTCCCTGCAGTTCTCCAGAGATACCTGGGGCTGAAGGAAAAAGAGACTTTCATGAAGACCGGTCAAAATAACACTCTGCCCTGTAGCCTTTCACTGTTTAGGGCATATTTCCAGCTGTGTTTTGCTGACATAACAGACCAGCAGTTCAAGTCTTGCTGCTCCTGGGCCTTGCATTGCTGTACACACAGTGGTTGCTTTTGTTCCATTTGGAGACAAAATGCAAGCTTCCATTTTCTTTCTTGTAAAATTCCAAATGTGCCTGAAATTAGTCAGCAGAGGATACAGGTATATGCCTCAGCCAAATAAATGACTTTTATCCTGCAGGCATGGTAGTGGGAAAGTCTGTTTGAGGCATTGTTGCACAAATAGGTGAAATAAATATGTATTGTCCAGAACAAATGGATTGTTTTGCTGCTTCCAGACAGCAACTGCATATATTGTCAGCCTATGTGCAGATGTATAGATACATACTGTAAGTAGAGCCTGATGGTAATGAGGACATCTGGAAGCATCTGGAAAGTGTTGTCTCCTGTATTGCTCACCTCTGTCGCTGTAGAGCCAGGGACGGAGAGATGTAGAAACACACAAATCCAGCGAAAGAAGGAATTATTTATTAATTTTACAATCATTTTTATATAGTCTAGTTCCATAAAGCGATTGGACACCGTTCACACACCTCCTAGGGTGATTGGTTCAGGTTCTATCACATCCATGGTAAAACATTTCTCAGTGTACCATAAACAGAACTTAGCAAAACACCAGATGTGACTATCGTCTGCATAAACTATCTTACTGTTTTCATATCTTGCATGAGAAAGGAAAAGTTCTCAAAGAATTAATGCAAGAAGCTGGAAAATTCATCTGCTAGCAGCATTTCGGTATCCACACACCTCTACTGTATATTTGGCCTTTCATTGTTTTGTACAGATTCAGTACTGGAGCACTATTTAGTAGCTGCCAAAAATGAAGTTCAGTTAGAGCAGCTCTGGTGAGCAGGAGGATCAGAAAGACTCCAGCCGGGTTTGGGACTCAATGGTTGTGATGGTTTTGGCAATTAGCCAGCTGCCCTTAGTGCTGTTTGAGTTTCTCCTTCCTACAGTTCACACAGTTGATGTCCTGATTCTGCTTTGGAGTGTGTATTTTTGAGTTCCCATGCTATTGCTGTCTTTAGATCTTGAGCTTTCTTTTTCAGTGCAGTCTAAAAACCAACATGGCTTTATGATCCCCTGGAGCTAGAGAACAGGCAGTCAGAAGTAGCATGACTTTGAGTTAGTTACACCCATACATAAAGTAGGTGTGTCTGAGGGGGTGTCTGCTTTACTGCTGCTTTCCCTCGTCCTCCATGCATGTATACATACAGATGATGCAACCAGTGAAAGTCCCAACAAGCAACTATAAAAGAGTTCCAGAAAGTAGTGAAGGTGCAGATTTCTTCATTTCTGGTAGTTCTTGTGATCGAGTTGGAGGTCTCTGGAGGATGCTGGCAATGGTGCAGATGTGGCTGGTGTCTTCAGGAGATGCAGGTCCATTACTGCCAAAGCCTGTCTCTTGTTCCTCTTCCAGGCATGGTATTGCTTACAGCAGACACACAAGATCACGCAGTGGAATCATAGGCAAGACTTACGACTGATCCCAAGGGACTTAAATCTTGCCTTTAGATAGCTAAATGTTCCCCTGTAGCTCTGAGACATTGTGGGGATTATATGTCTATCTATCTACCTATATATATGTGTTATAATGGGATTTCCCCATTACAGCTTCCTGCTCTCACTACCATGTTTTCATTTTTAGCCACAAATCAGTTACAGGCAGTGCCCTTCTGCCTTGTTGCCTAGCCTATGTCTGTCGTCACCTCAGCCTTTTCTTTGACAGAGGTGTGAAGTCCCATTTTCAGAACACATGATCACATATGTGTATTTTAACACACATGAGCAGTGTTTGCAGGGTGACAGTGCACCATGCTGCCACTGTTCTGCTGGTCAGCTGCTTCCAGCAAAGCAGAGCTTTCTGCCGAGGCCTCGCAGGTGCTGTGGAATAGGTTGGCTCACCCACCGCCAGTATGCTGTCACCTCACCACTCTGGATCCATGGAGTTTAATGCCATCCTGCTTTCCCCCACTTCATTTCAAACTTCATTACTTGGAGTCAAATAACAGCTGTCAAGTTTTACTGTAGTAGTTCAGAAAAATGCTGAGGTAAATATCGTAGTTCACACATTAAAGTCTTGACCTGTGGAAGCTCATACTCTGCAGATTTGCTTTAAGTAGGGTTAGGTTAGGTACTGTTCCAAATGCCATTAGCTGCAAGTATATTGTCAGTGCTGCCAGTCATGGAACTGAACAAGTGGGGATGGCAGCAAGCACTCAGCAAAGGAAATAAGGAATATGTCTCTCAGGCTAGGAACAACTTGAATTTCTGATGCATGCAAGCAAGCAAAAATGCCTTTTTCTCTCCCACTCAGATTTTGCCCATCTTTTTGCTTTTCTTTGTGCTGTGCCCAAACTTTCTAATTGTAGGCCATTTTTAGAAACTATATTGGTTTTGAAATAGTGTATTACTCCAATGTAAACATCTTTCATATCAGTTACAGGGGTATTAAGGTTGGAATAATAAGTACTTCCCTTCCTGTGTGCTAGCAGATGATTTTTCAACATAATTTAATTTTGCTTAAAGTGTAATGTGTATAACAATGGATACCTGATCATATATTCACATCTCAGTACCCTGGAGACAAGTTTCATGCTGACCATTCAAATGAGTAGTATCATGCAAGTACTAACAAGACTAACTGGGAATAACTAAGTTGCATGTAGGCGTGAGAACCAGAATGATTCTGATAAATTCCCACGTTACAACCTAACCTGCTTGATTCGATTCAGTACTTACTTTAATGGGAGTAAGCTGATCTAAGGAGTTCTTGATTGTTTTGTCTCATGGAAACTATATAAAACTTGTTTGTAGTAATGGTAATTTACTATTATGTGTTTAGTTCTGGAGTGGTGTTAAGGGACGTGAGTCAAGTTTAATAGTCAGAAACCTTATTTTGTCTTCATTTCATTGAAGAGGTTCTCAAATGATACATGATAAACTATTTGTAGAAGTTTATATGATAAACTTTTGGATTGATATGATAGACTGCTGCCTTGTCATTTTCCTTATCTATAGAGCATCATGCATACCCATGTGATGGTTTACTTATGTATGAGAGGATTATGAAATATTTTCCATCTCTAGTATCTTCAGGCCATGTATCTAGTTCCAGTCTTGGTGAAGACAATTAAGCCCGTAGGCAAGCCAAACTGGGGTTATTTTGTTTTAAGATACACTTTAAAAACTTACAGTTGTTCATATGGTACCTTTTATGCTCTTTGCTGCTTTTTTTTTTAACCTAGCTTTGTGCTTGCTGGAACCTTAAAAGTTTAAAACAAGTGTTTGGAAGCAGCAGAGTAACTTCTTTATATTATGTGGTTTCCTAAAAATGACATCAATAAAAATTTAGTCTCTGTGCCCTGAAACTATGTGATGATTTTACTGTGATGTATGCTTTTATTGTTGTTGGTGTTTTTCTCTGTTTCAGGCCAAACAAACCAAGTGGCCAAGGAGGCAGCCAACAGATGGACTGGTGTGTATTGCAGTGACACAGCTTCACACTAGAGCAGTTTCAGTAAAAGACCTACTCAGTGTTAAGAATTTTAAATTTGATTGGGATGATGTAGGATAGTCCTCACTTATAAAAACACTGAGAAATTTATTTTACTTACAAAACTATTATGATTCAACAAAAAGAATACATCTTCTCAGTTTAGTTACTGAATGTCCTTCATATACCATTTGTCCTTCTGGTGCTGTCTTGTGCACTGTGTTAAATCCTGCAACTTGTTTCCTTGGTTGAGTTAAATCTCATAAGATCAGGAAAGCAGTAGAGACTGGAAATGGTGATGCCCAGGTATTCAGAAAGTTTAATTCTATTCTGAAGGTTCATTTCTTTCTAAAGAGTAGAATAGTTTGTGGAATCTTATTGCTGCTACTATGTGATGGATGCTGATACAAAGTAGGTATTTCTCAAACTAATTGATCAGTTTTGACAGGTAAAATGATGCATAATTTTAAGGAATGTAACTGTGATGACATTCATATGGAAGTTTAACTCTATTTTCTGTTGTTGCTTAGCTTTTCTGTATTCATTTCCATTTTGCAGAGCAAGCTATTTATATGTCCTTATGGTTTTTTTTAATTATTTAGAATATTGTTCATAATTTTTTGTCTAGAATAGATCTCCTACTGATGGACTGCTTGCTATCATTGGTTATGCCAAGTGCAGCAGGATATCCTTGTCTTAGTCCTTATTATATCTGGGTTGTTTACTGCATATGGGGAAATAAAATTATGTATTTGAAAATAACTTCTGGGAGTTGTCAGGGCTTTCTGCTGTTGATGACAGGCTGTTCTCAAGGCCTCAAGTGAGGTAAAGGAACTGTGCCTCAGCCTGTAGAAAGTACTTTGCTATTTAATTAGGCAATTTGGTTATATGCTGCAGCATATTTTTCTTTTGAAGAGACATTTTTAAAACCAAATGTGTGATGGTTAAAGAGAAGAAAAATAGATCTCTAAGATGTTCAGAGACAGAGAACACTTACTCTCTTAAGGAATTCTGCAATTTATGGGTGTTAAAAATGATGTAATGAGTTTCAGTAAATGCTGCAGTGAAAAGTTATGTTAAATTGAACAAAAGGTATATGTTAAAATAATAACGTGATGCTAAAAGAGAGGTGCTGACTAAAATAAAGCTTCTTGAATATCTTTTTTTTTAACTTTCAAAAAATACACAGTGTCTGAACAAACACACAGGACTAGAAAGGACCTTACAGTTAACTTAAATCTAATTTTTGTAGCTGTAGACACATAGTAGGTGTCTAGTTGGAAGAAGGACCTATAAAATACTCACTATGCATATTCACACTTACCTCATCACTCTAGCAGGCTTACACTATAATTGTAGCTTTCAGTCTCCTTGTAAAAGAGGAGCAAGACAAGATAAAGATAACATATTTTAGTCATTGCTAAGTAAATTATTTCCTCTTTTTTGGAGGTTATTAACAAAATATGTGTTTTCTGTTCTAAATCTACTTAATAATGATGTTTCCCACTATGTACCTTTTTCATACACACAAGAGATACTGCAAATGGAAGGATTTTGTTTGAGCCAAGAGTATAATTCACACTTTCCTAAATACTCAAAATGAATGTTTTTCATTCTGTTTACAGATAACATCTTTTCAATAAAGTCCTGGGCCAAGCGTAAATTTGGATTTGAAGAGAGCAGAATTGATAAAGGTTTTGGAATCCCAGAAGATTTGGATTACATTGATTAGTGTTCAGTTGATGACTGTCACAGTTGTACATAGTTTGTTACATATTCACAGCTGCCATTTAAATGCAAATCCTCTCCAAACAGGTGACCACTGTTTAATTTGCTGGTTTTGTTAAGGTTAATAAAATTCTAAAAATACTTGTTGCAGTTTTTTTTTCTTGTACTCTGTAGTTAGTAAATCTCTTGGTTTCTTCTGTGAGACAGAATGGACCGAGGTTATAGGGAGTAATTATTACAGAGTCTAGAGACTGGATTTAACTCTTCCTTTACTTGACTGGGAGTAGTAAATACTAAGAGGTAGAAGCTCCAGGGATTAATGTTTAAACATGTTGAAGGCTTCGGAGTGGGAATAACAGAGGATAATATGGAATAGGATGAGTTTTTCCCTCATCTCACCAATGAAACAGAAAGGAGGCATAATCCATTAATGGAAAACCATGAGACAGTAAGGAGGTGAGTAGAAAGGCTGAGGTCTGATTTCAGGTAATGTTTTATTGTGTTGCTAGTACTGCTTGTAAGTTTAGTGACAAAATTTTGTTTGTTGAAAAATACTAGTTCAACAGAGCTGAATCTGTTCCAGCAAATATATTGGATTTGATGCTGAGAAACACTCTTGACCAGAGCAGCTGTCTGCATAGAAGTGGGAACAAAGAGCACCCATCCATTCATACCACGCTGCACCGAGATTTAGGATGTTTATCTGGGATGTGAGAGACTGAATTCAATTTGCTGTTCAAAAGTGAGCATCTTTGGGTTTATGCACATTTTTAAATTTCATGTTAAAAGCACAGCCAGCCAATATAATAACAGATTACAGAGCACCTCATTTTTATTTGGTGAAATTTCTGAAGCACCTCACTTTGTATCAGCTTCTGGTTTCTAGTTCTGATCAGTGCATGGCTGCAGCAAGAGAGATGGACAGTGGAGACTGTTGTTCACCTTCCACAGCTGCAGATTGCAAGATGGCATTTCTGCTGTACACCTCTGGAGGATTTAAGCTTTACCTTTAGGAGGCAGGTGGATCTGCTTCAAGGTATCCCTGAAAAGTATGTCTGCCTTTTATGTAACTTCTGATGAGACAGCATTGCTGAAAAGGTGGCATTTAGCTGGAGATATGCCCGGAAATCTGTCTGCTGTGACCTTTCCAATTAAAAAGTTTCCTGGCAGTTCAGTGCATGTTAAAATCCAAGGATTTCAGGTATGCCCCTGGCTATTGTCATCTCATGTCTATAAAGACAGCAAAGTTATTGGGAAGATAGCAGGTGGAAGATTTTCCTCTCAATAGAGATAGTGTAGCAAGCTATCCGTTGTCTAAGGAAAATGTATGGGATGCCTGGCACATAGTAGAATGTCACTTTGCTTAACATTGCGATGGAAATGTTTCCTTTTATGCATTTGGAAAGATTTAACTCCTAATATGTTCAATATTGAACATTGAGCACAGCTGCTGACTGGTAAAGGCGTAAGGCAAGTAGGTGGTGCTGAGCTGAGTGAGTGTTGGACTGTTCCTTCCCAGGCCTGGCTTTTGCCCCATGAAGGGGGTGCTGTGCATCCAAGCTCCCTGCTGGTGCCAAACCAAACTTAGGACGCACCTGTAGCTTGGGTGGTTGGATTGCTCTTGGATTTTGTGCTGTGAAACAGTAAAGAAGCAAGCTTTTTGTGCTCTTTGTGGGAGATCTCTCTCAAGTGAGTCTTTTTTTGGTTTTGCTAAATGTTGGGATTTTTCTGTGACTATTCTGTACCACCTAACAGGTGTGAGAAGCTCCTTGGCACATCTGTGTTCAAGAACACATAAGTGCCAAACAGTAGAGATGATGATGACTCAAAAGGCTTGTTTGTGTGAAGGAACATTGAGCACATGAAGTTTTTTGCCTGTTAGAATCACTTTCATTTGGCTGACCTCCTTGTCAAGGACCCTCAGGTAATTTATGGTCTGTAGCAGCTTGTGCACCAAGACTTCCTCTGGTACCTTTGAGGATGAGGGTTTCTTACTGACTTTACTGCTTTGGCTACTTCCCAAATTCAAGAGGGAAACAAAGATGACCAGCTATGTGAGTTTAGCTGCAATGTTGTGGCTTCCTGTCTGTAGGGTAAAAGCATTGTGGGCTGTAATAAAACTTTTAAATATAATAAATATCATCTAAATAACTCTACTTGAGGTAGATTTGTCTAGAGATACTACAGTCAGCCAGCATGAGCTGGCTTTAAAAATGTCAAACACAGCCATTATGCTTTGGACACAAAATTTGGGTAGTTCAAGTGCAAGGAATTTCTAGCAATGTAATTTTCTGTAGAATTTTAGGTTTGTTTTACAGGTACAGAACAGATGGAGACGTACAATTGTACTCTCTGTTCTGTCTCCTGGTGTTGGTTAGCAAACCTGGAGGGAGAATATGTCTGCTTCTGTAAGGACACAATTTTAGAACAATCAGAACAGAAATTTCTCAGAAACGGAAGAGGTGGTACATTACCAGAAACTGATTCTTACTCCTCTAGTGGAATAGATTTATTTTGTGCTACCTTTTTGTGATTCTGGATTTTTAGCATAGGTGAATTTCAACAGGAAAAGCAAAGCCAGATCCTTTCTGAGAGAAAAAGAGACAATTTGTGTGCCTTATATATTCCAAGATGCTTTGAGACTGCTGCATCTGCTCAGTTTTGGAAGCTTTTCTTCTTAAAAAGATGTGCAGCACTCTGCTAAATCCCACAGTACGAAACCGTGTAGGATTGTGTGGTTTGAGATGTGTGTTCACTTCACTTTTTAGGAGAAGCTGGGACTTTTGTCTTGCGCTTAGTCAAAAGTCAGTAAGAGTTAAAATTATTTTCCTTCTGAGATTTTTTTGCTATTAGCCTATAGCAAAAATGAAAATACTCCAGCTGATTTTGTGTCCCAATGTGTATTTTCGGAGTTTTCCTGAGATAGAATCTGAAATATTTCTAAAGAATCTAACAAGAAAACGAGTTTAAGTGCTTACTTCTACTGTTATTCTTGTGGTTGTGTCACAGCTATTTTATGTATGTGTCTTCCTTTTTTCTCTTTTTTTTCTTGTGCCCTATAGGTTTTTTTGCCCATATAAGGTAAATGTTTTCAACTGTTAGAGCAATGTCAGGAGCTCAGGCCCTTACTACAATACAGGTTTATAATTAAAGCAGTTACTAGTGCAATGGGTGAAAATCAAAGTTGTAGCTCTGAACAGTACCAGGAATGGTATCAGATCCGGCTTTTCAAAATGTCCTGAGGAGTTTATCTCTAGAATACTAGGCTGAGGTGTTGGATAAGCCTGCTCTTTGGGACTGATGTTGATTGGCCACTGTGAAGCAATATAGATACAGGAGAAAATATTTATTTCTACCTGAGCTACTAGGAGACCTTACTCGTTTAAAGAAAGTTGCTGATGATACCTGCCCTGAAACATCCCATTCTTCCTTGTCTTTTAACTTGCCGTTCGCATGCTCTGTACAACACCAAGCATCAACTCTAGGACTCCCTTTATGGTAGTTGCAGAGTATTAACAGTCACAAAGGTTTAGGTTTTGACAAATCATGTGCTAAGCCTTGCATTAGTGCATCATCTAAAATGTCATTGCTGTTGGGGGGTGTTTTAAAAGGGAAAATCCAGGCTCTGACGCAAATGGCACAGTGATGCTGTGATCACGTGACGAAGGTGGAACCGAAACTTCTTGGGAGAATGAGGGGGAAGGAAACTCAGTTTGTGATGGTGACTAAGAACTTCAATGCAAGAGCACCTTACAGAGTCGTTCTGTCACCCAGGCATATTTCCACCAGTCAGGTGATCTGGTTGGTGCTTATCTTCACCTTGTTTCTTGTACAGGTGAGGTTTGTATGATCATATTTTTCTGTTGTTTATCTTCTCCTTTTCCCTCCCAGTGTTCTTAAATTACCCATTGATTTCAGCTAAGTTTACTCTGAGGGGCTCTGGTACAAGCTCGTGATTTATCTGTTCTGTTTGGCTGCGTGTCTGATGAACGCAGGCTTTCCCTTTCCCACCTACCACTTTAGGGACCCAAGAAGGGGTAGAGCATGCTGGGGGTGGGAGGAGGAAGGAAAGATGTCAGAGATGGTGGTGGAGTCTTACTTGAGGGTCTGGCAGCGTTGCTGGAGCTGAGGTGGGATGGTGTGTCCATCCTTTGGGTGGGAAGGAACATGTGAAGTCCTCAAATAATCATGAATCACACACATGACTGGGTTCTTCCATGATGGCAGCTAACATAACTAGACACAGTTCCTGTGTAAATATTCTTGTGCATAAGGAGTCTGCCTTCACAGCAGGGATAGCCTTTCTCTTCAGCTTCTTTTTCTCCCTGTCCCATTTGCGTTTTCTCTTCCACCCCTCCACTGTCATTTCCCTTTTAGATCTGCTTGTAGAAACCACGTAGGCTGAACAAGCGAAGCACTGCAGTCTGTACAGATGGTTGTCTGTCTTACTCCTCCTCCTGCTGACACTGCTGTCAGCACACACACCTCCAGTGCACAGGCATATGGGAAGGGAAGCATCTATCTCTCTGTTGGACTCTTTAAACTTTGGGCACGGAAGGTTGCATGTCAAGAAGACCAGGGGGCAAAAAGATCTGTGAACACCACCACAAGCACCACTGAACTTCTCAGGGTCATTTCAGAGTCTCTTACAATGCCTCACAAATGAATGAACAGTTTTGATGCTATGTGGTGGTCATACCTAACCTAGTTAGAAAAATTTTCCTTTTGAAAAAAAAGTTCCTGCTGAAGTATTTATACAGAACAGTTTTCAAACAAAACCTGCTGGGCAATTTTCCGTTTCCAGTATTTGATGAAAACCCAAGTTATTCTGAGAAACAATGAACCTTTCCATATGAAAAATTCAATTTTAAAATATACTCCATCCTTTTGTTTCAAAAAAACCTTACTGATCCGGCAACCAGTGCTAAATTAAATCCTGTAACCCGTCCAAGGAGCATCTTGTTTCAGGTGAGATGATGAACTTCAGCTGCACTGCTGCTGAAGCTCAGAAGGAAAAGCTGTTTAAAATTATGGCTTCTACAGAAAGCCAGTGGTGGAAGAAGTTGTGTTTGAATTTAAAAGGGCCTGAGTTACCACCTGCATACTGAAGCTCTTCCTTACAGGGATCCCCCTCTTTCCCTGGACACCTTTGATCATGTCACCTTCCTTCCGGCTGCACCTCACTGGGATTCTGGAGATGGGATTTTTATGTTGAGATTAAAAAAAAAAGATATATTTTTTTTTCTCATTTTTGCAGTCTACAGTGCGAGAAATGATTATGTTTTCTCTCTTTCCCTTCCTGATAAGAAAAAAAAGGAGAGTAAAAAAGTCAGTCACATCATGTTTTCTTGCATTATCATTACTAGCCATGCGAAGTAATGCCTCTGGCTGATCCTAGCATTCTGGAGGATTTTTCAAGGAAGATAAAAGTCAAATTTTCATACTTTGTTTTCAGTTTTTCAGAAAAATTAATTACCTATTGTGTCAGGTTTTTTTTTTTCCTTGTTACGTTGTACGTGGTCAAAGACATACTCCCAGTGGCAGAAATGCTTTTTGATTAATTTTTTTGCATGGACATCAATTAATCATCATAATAAACTCTATTCTTCTGTGGGCTTTTTTTTTCTCCTGAAATATACTCTAGGCAATATGCTCTTCACTATGTTTTTAAAAGTCAGTCAGCTCCTGAGATCAATGATTAAAAAATCAAAAATCAAGGCTCTGCAGCAGGCTGTTATTCCTATGGCCATTGATGCTGTACCTGTTGGAAAAGGATATGTAAGAAACAACACTGAAGAAAATTATACCAAGTGCTCCAGAACACCAGTCTCTGTATCATCTGGTGAAAGGCAGGAAGCCTGGATGATGTGTTCCATTTCTGGTGTAACTACCATCAGAGTTTCAGTGAATGAGTAATTTTTTTTTCAGATATATTGAACAAAGCAGCTTCAAATCTACCTTTGGAATCCATCAACTTTTTCTGGTACTTTGAAGTTAAGCTGTTACAGAAGTGCTGGTTTACTGTTCCGACCTTAGAATGGAGGTGGTAAAAACGAAAATAGATTCACAATCAAAACTTCCAATTTAAAATGTTATGTTCAAAATTGGATATCACATTGTTGAAGCTGTCTTTTTATCAACAACAAAAAAGTCCAGGAGCCCTTTCCTTGTCATAACTGTTTAAATCATTAGAAGATTGTACAAACCTAGGAGAACCATGCATGTCTGGGTAGGACATATGTCTTCACTCTTTCAAGTAGGCATGATTTAGATCTGCATTTTGGGGTTGTGTGTTTTCATTCTTACTCTTTCTTCAATGCTTATGTAAGTTACTGGAACAGAGAGAATTTCCTGTTAAATAGCCTTTACTGATATGCAGATTTGACTGATAACTGGATAGGAACATGGGGAAATGAAAAAAAAGGGAATTTAATGTCAAAATTTTTGGTTCTTTTTAGACTTTTGCCTTGTCAGTCTTGAGTCAACACAGTGGGCATTGTCTGACCTCTGGTTTGAACCAACTTCCCAAATTAGAAAACCATAAATGAAAAGTATTGATTCCTGACTTGATATGCAAATATTTTCTATACCAACTCACCAGCTGTATCATCTAGCTTTTGATAGGGAGCAGATAGAAAAAACAATAGTGGTGAGTTTTTGCAAAGTTTTTTTGCCTTTTTACTGTTACTGTTATTGCCTAGAATGTCTCCATCCTGAATTAGGGTCAGAGGGAGGAGGGTTCACTGCTTAAAAAGCACAAGTAAGATCTGTGCTGAGATCCACCTTTGATAGCAGTTCCCCTCTGTGCTCTTCTAGACAGCTTTATTTTTGACAGATTTACCCCAACAAATGCTTACTTGGCAAGTGAGTGGAGAATAGTCATACCCTAATATAGGTGCTTTTACATCATAAACTAGTATGCAATAGTGTAAGCAATAATTTACAATTAAATAAAAAAATTGAGAGGACCAGGCTTGCAGGTGTATTATGGAGTTACTGAAAAAAACCCTTTGCTGTCAAGCTGTCTACTTTATCATGTAATTTTTTTCAAGGTAACGTATTTCAGAGGCCTTAGTTTCATACACCATGCCAATGCTAATTGCACAGTTCTGCCACCTCTTGTACGAACAACAGCAGTGATAGTGGGACACGTGGCCTTAGCTTTTACCAAAATGAAAGAAGTTTTGCCAAGAAACCAGCAGAGAATAATTCTGCTCAGAAGATTCTGTCGTCTTGAAACATTTCTGCAATAAAGTCCTTACAGCTTGCTTGATTTCTCAGTACTTCAAAAAGCATCTAGATCTGATTAAGTTGATGTATTTTTCTCAGCAAGCCTGGGGTTTGCCTCTTGTCTTTGTTCCACCTGACAGGTGTCATCTTATCTTGGGTTTGAGCCGTTAGAGGCTGGCCCGGGAGTCGGGGCAGCGAGGTTGTTCTCCAGTGCTGCGGGCGGCTGCCAGCAGAGATACTGCTCCTTGGCTGCTCGTGTGCAGAGAACAGCCTCCTCTCTGGGAAGCTGGAAAGCTCTTGATAGCCTCGCATGAAAAATATTTGTGGCAGTGCCAGTAGAACATTATTCCCTTTGTTTTAGAGCGCACATTTGTGTATTTCTCTTTTCAAGTCTGTGGCCAGCCTCCCATCCCTCAGCCTTCACAGTGCAAGGAGAAGCAATAAAAATAAAATATAAAGTAAATGCAAAGCAGACCAAAGACTGAAGATGAGTGGAAGAAAAAAGCCTCATGACTTCTACTCTGAAGTCAACATTTTACCATGGTGTTGAGAGAGACCCTAAGGGTCCCTCCTCCCTCCGCTACCTTGGGTAGCAGGCATTTCTCAGTTTCCTCGGTCTGTGTGGCAGCCACAGAAAGGAGTGAAATCTGTGACTGTAAAGGCAGCAGGAGTGCTGCCCTCCTAGATTTGGCCAGTCCCATGTGGCCTTGCATTTGACAACTGAATTTTCAGTCTGCCAGGGGAAAAAACCATCTCCTTCACAGTAGAACTGAATGACACAGAAGAAAATGCCAGCCTGAATGAACTAACTTGAGCAGAGGTGCTCACCTGTCTCTGGCTTTCGCATGCTGAGAGATGTGGTGCCAGTCAGCCTGGCTAAAGCTGTGTCCTGGGAGAAACTTTTGAGTCCCATATCCATAGCTTTGAAGCTCATAAAAACACAGCAGTAGGAAGCTGTGACTGTTCCATTTAGCACTGCCCTTCCATGCCACTTTAAAATGTGTTGTTTCGGTTCTGTGGGTCATCTGGTCAGGTTATCAGTTCAGTTAGGGGAATGGGATGCTGATGGTTCACCATCCCTTAAAATAAGCTCTGTACCATAAGTGCTTTCTTGTTATTCTCAAAATCAGTTTCCATGGTAACTCTGTCACTGGAACAATCTTTCTATCGATGAAAAGGAGGAAAATAATTTCCTTTTTTAGACATCCTCTGCTCAGCCTAGTAAAATTCCCTTTTTGATTGAACCCTGTTTGCCTCTAGGGAATCAGGATTCTTATTTCCATTCACCTCCACCAAGTGTGCGCAAGGCTTCACCCCTACAGTTTTCTTCTTCCACTCCCTTCTGCCTTTTGAGTTTAAATCATTACTTTTTGCTTCAGGGATAAAAATCTGTGACACTTGTGCTCCGGAATTCCTTGCCATGTGGCTTCCATCTTAACCTTCTGGCTAAAGCTTCTTGAATTGCACCTGATTTTTCTGAAAACAGAATAACTTTGCTGGAGTGCTGTCTGCAGCAGGTCTGGGAGGCTGTAATTCAGGATGCTGCTGGATATCGAGCAGCTCACCTTTCCCTTTTTATTCCTGCCTTGTTTTTACAGCTCGGCCCCAGGATGCCTTTCAGCCAGAGCACTGGATGCCAAGGCAGAGCCCGGGGATCTGTGGTACAGTGTGGAGCTTCTCTTGAGGAAAACTTGTGATTGCTCAGAGGTCAGTGGTGCAGAGACTCAGCAAACAAGTCTTGAACTCTGTGTGTGTTGTAATGTCCTGCTGCAGAAACAGCTGTCAGTGTCAAAACGAGACACGAGAGGCAGCTTTAGCCCGCTGTGGGGAAAAGTAGCCTCTCTGCAGCATCAGGTGGCTTCGAGACTGAAAAGCTTTTGTAGAAAATGTGCTTTTGTGGGAAAAGTGGCTTCAAATACCACTTAAAGTACAGTTGCATTGCAGCCTGGCCTGTGGAAGGGACCAGCCTGAACATATCTTTCCATAAGCACCATAAACAAGTACTGCTAATTTTTTCCCTTGAAATTAATTGCATTTTACTTACACCTCTGTCTTACGTGCAAATGTAGGGAAAGATCTTACCCCACAGTGCAGTTTCTCAACTGAAGTTTTCCTGGCACACTTGAAACACAATACAGCATCTTTTGTTCCTGGCCCCCAGGCAGGTTACTGAGAGTATTTCAACATCTGCTTGGACATCCCTGGGGGTTCAGAGTACAGCTGTGCTAAATGCCATGCGAAGCATTTGGGCATCTGTGTCTCTTCACAGCTTTTCAGGAGACCAAGTTCTACTGAAATCACTGGATTCACTGAAATCAGCCTAAAAATCTAAGTCTCAGGTCTCTGCTACTAGATGGATTAAAATAGATAAGGGAGATTTTGCGAGGGTTTTTTTCCACTTAAGTTTTCTGTTGCTAAAGACAGCAGGATTGTAAATCATCCTTTACTGCAGGAGCAATTGAGCCTGGTTCTGAATACACCAGGAATATGCAAACTAGAAGAATGTCATTTTGTTTACTACTGCTTCTAGAGCCCAAAATACATTGGACAGGATCTGAGGTCTCAATGGAGATCAGCAGTAAAGCAGATTTTTTTTTTTTTTTTTAATAACTGTTTTTGGAGTTGATGGTATTCTCGTGTCCTTTTCCAGTTTGAGAATCAGTCTCATCCACCTTTAATGCTTTTGAAAGATGGATACATAACCTTCAACTACTTAAAGCAGAAATTGAAACAAACCAGATTTCAAGTTTAATCCATTATGCATTTTCCTTTTTCCCATGTTTTCTTGATTGGAATGGGAGTGTTTCCCAGGAGACTTAGAGGTGAGTTTGCACTCTTTTCCTTGAGAAAGTTGCATCAAGCATCCTCTGTTTTCACATGCTCATCATGCTAAGTATAATAAAGAAAATCTTTTGAGGTTTTCCCAAATGGGTGGAATTGAATACTTGGATTTGGATAAAACTAAGGAAGATAGCCTAGCTCTCCAGCTGAAGACTGAGGAGTTGGCATAAAATCTAGATGAGTCCTTCTGTGGGTTGAGTTAGAGTATGTCCATGCAAACTCTTAACCTCTGGTTCTTGGGACTGTGAATCACGGGGAATATAAGATTCTGGTGTTTTCATCTTACTTTATGTTTTTCTGGTTGCTTGCACAAAAAATTGACCTTTTAAAAATATCAGCCTGTCCTTGCTATTGTATGTCATATCAGAATATAAATATATAACTAATTTCAGAACATCTTCTCCTATGACTTTTTTGACTTTTGTTTTTTAATTTTCTGTTGCTAAGAAAAGCATTAGTGAATGCATTTAATTGATTTTGATCATCCATAATTGTATGGCCACAGACAAATCCAAGCAGTGAGGCACCAAATCAGAAGTCTGCATTGAGTAGTGATCTGTTTCTTTATATGCTCAATTAAGAAGACATAAAATAAGCCAACAGACAATGTAATTCCTTTAAGCAGTATTTCTAGCTTGAGTGGTAACATGCTTTTACATCCATATGATTTACTGTCCCTCTCTGTCTGTGTAATCCTCTAGTTCATGCTCTTTATACATGGCAATTACCAGACCACAAATGTGTTTTCAGGCTGAACCTTTCACCCTTTTTTGCTGTAGGAAAAACAGTTGCATCCCTCTTTTTGGTGTTTCAGGGAATCGTGATAGCACTTAAATTGCCTCTTGAGATTCCTATACTACCAGTTTCTAGCATATCTGTAAAAGAATATTCTTAGCACCAGTTCTACTTAATTATTCAAAGTCTTGAACCTAATTGTGAACCAGAAAAAAAAGTCAGTTGGTAAGGTTTTGGGTTTTTACTGTACTGTTGAGTGCACACATATGTGCTCCTGGACCTCAAGAGCTTGGAGACTGAGAACGAGGTACTGGGGTTACTCCATGTGCTTGAAAGGTACTGGGCTACCCCATGTGTTTGCAGTACCTCAACCTGGGAATGTCGGGTTGATGAACCACCCCTCCATAGCATGAAGCACCTGAAGGGAAAACATGGGCAGATGTTGGCACTGTGGCATTTGGGCTTCTCCTCGCGTCAGGTACGGGGCTCTGGGCAGCTGCATGGTGGTGCAGGCTGCTGGAGCAGTGCTGGATAATGCCTGTGGGGAGTCAAGCCATCCAATGGGATTCTATCCTGGTTTTATTCTTCAGGGACTTAGATGAAACTGCTAAACCGAGCAATATTAGTGGTGGGCAAGGAAATGCCCTGTCCCACAGGCTCCAGCACACAGCTCTAAGAAGCCTACACTGTATTTCTGGCTGTATTTGTTTTGAATTTGCTGCTCAATTTTAATAACTGAATCGATCTCAACGTTGGAACAAAACTGCGAGTGACAGGGCCCTCAAGGTGCCCCAGAGCTTCAGCAGCAGTGCTCATCCATGGCCTCTCACTTGCCACGGCTCCCACGTGGCCCAGGGGCAGGGCAGAGGCGGGACATGGCACCCACCAGCCGGGACTTGAGACCCTCTGGGACCTGCAATGGGAGCGTGTGCCATGCATTGGCAGGGCAGGAGTGCACACAGCTGCAGGAGGCTGTCCCATCACCAGGCAGCATCCATATGTACATCTTTCTCCTACTTCTCCAAAAACTAATACACTCAAAAGTAATTTAGCTGCATGGATGCACTGTAAATTTCCTTAGTTTAAGTGAACTGGTGCAGGGACTATATCCCCAGCTGGGCTTAAACAGGGTGTGTATTGTTGCCTGCCTTTTTACATCTGGGAATAAGCTAGTAGCTTGTTAACAGTACCTAGCAAGTGGGAGAAGAAAAGTGGCCTTAAACCTGACTCTGGCAAGGAGAAAAATCAAATGGAAAATATGCATTTTTAATACGCCACTGGGTAAGTCTATGATAGCAGAACAACATTCGTTGTAACCTGATATCCCTCAGGAATGAGGGAAAAGCTGACTGCTTGCTCCACTGAGCCAAAAAATAAGAAAACATGTAAGTGCAACTGTGTAGTCAGCAGCATAAGGAATAATGCTTCAGAAAGCCAAGAGCAAAGCTGGAGTTCTGAATGGTAAAAGGCTAACAGTTTTACACAGAAACACAACTTATTATTTGTAACCTATTTGTAGGGCTGTCTTGAGTATCCTAAAGAAAGTCCATAACCTTGTGCATTTATCCAGCTGTTATGGCAGAATCTAAATATTTCATGTTAGCCATCTTCTGATTTCTTGCTGGAAACTAAATAGATTTTGGATCTAAAAATGGAATTCACTACAATAAGCAAAATGTATTTCCTAGGGCAGATGTGTTGTTTTCAGAGGTCTGATGTTGTATCAAGGCCTGTAGAGGAACACTATAGTTGCATTTCACTTGAATGTCACTCAGCATATACAAAAGGTTTGGAAAAGCAAACCTGCATGGCCTTCAGGCACCTGGCAGAATACATTTTTGGCACAGCAGGCAGAGAATGAGGCACCCGGCTCCTCTGGCTGATGATGTGCATGGCTTCTTATCCAGACTGTGCTGGAGCTGTACTGCTTCCTGTCCAGCTGTGAGTGCCATGCCACTGGGAATAGCTGGTGAGCAAAGGGCCACAGCCCTTGGGATGTCAGTACAGCAGCTGAATGCTTGCACATCCCTGGGGAAGGGGCAGAGGTGCTGTGAGGTGAAGACCTGTGCATTGAAAATATGCAGAAAGTTCCTGCAATTATTTGGAAGGAGGCTGTACAAATGTCATTTTCAAAAGACAATGATAGCAATTACAGTTGCAGGGAATTGCAGATGTTCTGTGAAAAGAAATGAACAAGCCTAAAATTGCTCTCTGGGAAATAAAATAAGTCTTCAAAATGTCCAGATCACCTGATTTTTCTGCAGTGCTTTTCTAGGCAGCATTTGAAAGTGGATTAGAAAGTTCTAAATATCTAGGCTGATTCCTGGCTATAGGAATAAGAGGAAAAAAATTGCTCTTTCAGCCCTTCCCAGAACAGCCTGGGCCTCCCTGCTCCCTGTAGTGCTCTGGGGTCTGCCGTGTGACAAGGGCTTCTGCAGAGATGCCTTCAGCAACCAGAACATTTCAGGTGAGGGGGTCACATGGCTTCTGTCCCAGGCCAAGGCACTGCCTCCCCACCCTTGGCTCAGCTGTCTGTAGGTGCCACTCAGTTCCAGGTCAGCAGGGTGGGGGTTCATGTATGTTTTGTGCCTTGGAGGAAAGCTTGTTTGTAACTGGGTACCCATGCCTGCCAGCCTTGAAGAAGCATCCCGCATTCACACATGATATTTGACTTCAGTGGTGGTGGAGTGGAGCCTCTGGAGAGGACTTCGGAACCCTGAATTGCAGGACTGCCATGAGATACTCAACTCCTCCCTAGGATTTTACTGCTCTGTGGTGTAAGTATCCCAAAAGGACTCTTCATGCTGTGGGTTGACTATGGGAACCATCAGCTTTCTTCTCCCCATGTTGTTTGAGTTGTACTGCTCTAAGTATCTTGTCGCTCACGCCACTACTGCCCATGCAGTCTGGCTGCAAGGCAGTGCTTCTCCTCGTCCCACATTAAAACCAGCCCTGACATGGGTGCTGTTAAATGCCAATGCTTTGGGGTGGTCAGGGAGGCTTTGTAATAGCACCCCTTGTCCTCAGGGAGGGATTTATTTTCTCCTTTGTTATACTGTGGCTTTTCTTTTCCCTAAAGGCGGAAGGAGCTAGGTACTTGGTGAGAAACTGGTGGCTGCAGCCACACAAGTTGTCTACAGATAGGTGAGCCGAGAAGTCAGGCCATGCCCAGAGGTGATCCCTCCTCATGGCAACTCTCGCACAGCAGGCAGGGAACCTGCCCCCAGTTGGAGAGCCTGACCTGCACATGCTTCCTGATGCCCTGGCACCGAGTTGGGCAGCAACCAGACCCCTGGGTTCTTTGCGGGTGTAACAAAAGAGGTGGCCTTAGGGCTGTGGCATGAAAAATCCCTGGTGCTTCACAGACTGTGCACATTATGTTGTTCTGGGTCACCTAAATTTCCCTCTCAGTTTTGGATGGAAGTGAAACTCTTATGTGCTGTCAAAACTGGCAGGGAGGTGGCGGAGGGGGGAGGATAATTTTGCACGGCAACATCTTTTTTTCAAACAGATTATTCAATCAAGTAGCTGCAACTCACAGGTTTCCAATTGCTCCCCTAACTGCCCTCTGGCCGGCACCATGAAAGAAATAAACACGTTCAACATCTTTTTGTAAAAGGAGAACATCTGTGACCCATTAACATTGGATCCTGGGCTGCACAGCCAGTTTTGGAAGCACAGCTCTGGCAAATTTGCCATTCACTTCTCCAGGAGTTTGGCATTGCTGTTCTCTTAGATTTCATCAGCATGTTTATTTTTGTTATAGTAACACTTCAGGACTTAAAAAAAGAGCTACAGCAATATTTTACTGTATTCTAGTAAGCTTCTAACAGTAGTGTTTCCAATTTGGGTGTATTTTGAAACGTGTTTTACTTTTGTGCTGTTTCTTCAATGTCATCAGTGCGTCTTCTTCCCTCAAGAGCATCTGCACACATATGGAAGTGCTGCATTCTTGACAGCTATGCTTTTTTTCTGACATACTGTGGTACTAAACTGATTCTGGTTGCTTTACACTTTGACCAGCCTTCAACCCTTTGAGCTCAAATTTCCCGTGCCCATTATCTGCCTCCAACTAGCTTATGTTCATTATTTTCAGTTGCAGTGAAAAACGGCTCCACTGGGCTGAGGACTGAGGTTAAATAAGACTATATTTTACCCCCATTAGAACCTTCTACAGCTATCAAAATTGAAAATTAAGCACATGGTAACTCTGCCATGGCTCATGCCATGTCCCTTCCGAGCCCATCGAGCTTTGCCTTCAGCTGTGCCCCAGTGAAACACTGTGGTCTTACGACTGAGATGCTGCCTGTGGGACATGACATGGCTCTCCAAGTGCTGCTGAGGTGTGCCCAGCTTTTACTGAACAACATTTGTCATGCTGTGAAATCCTATTTTACTGTTTTATTGCTAAACCTGCTCAGGCACCATAGCTTTTTACAAAGCTGATATTTATTACACCTGTTTGCTACAGACTGTCCTTTCAATCTACTGATGGGCATCCTGTACCTGACTTGATCCACAAGGTGCTGTTTTATGTGGATCCGTGTGATTTTTGTGTGGGTCTCCCTCTGCCATATTCCCTGGTGATCAAGAGCACCGGGGGTTTTGCCAGGGAAGCCTGACAAGGCAGGAGCAGGGACTTCGTGCCACTGCAACCCAAGAATACCTGTAACCTTCACCACCTGAGCGAGGTGCCTTGGGTAGGGTGGATGCTTATTTTTGGGACTCAAGAGGATCTTTTCCTCTCGCCTTGAGATGTTCCCCATGCAGTTTCTCACTGTGTTTATACAAATTGTGTGCCCTTGCCTAGAAATGGTGACAAGCAGAGTTTTACATTGAAAAATGAGTGCCTGTTCGGGAAACCACGGTTTTACTGATGCCTGTTTTACTGCTCTTTCCCTTAGTTTGTAGGTAGCGTAGTTCTACAATAAATGCTGCCTTTTGCACAGTCCAGGGATGTGCAAACCACTTAGACCAAAAGCTGGACATCTCATGGAGGCATGGCTGCTGCATCTCCCCTTGTTTTCATTGTGTGTGCTCTGGCTGTTGTTTTCTTTTATTCATAACAGCTTAGAGACACACATAGCAATGGCTTAGAAATCATTCTGGAATGAGAGAATAAATATGCATAGGTACAAATCTCAAAGGCAGGAAAAAATTTACAATGCGTTTCTGACCCTTGGTCCAGGCGTGACCTTCAGTGGTAGAAACTTGATGTGCGCCCCAGATCTTCTGTTCCCCCCCTCTTTTGTGCCTAGGTACTGCCAGGCTCTCAGAGCAGCGTGTCATGTTTCCTACATGATGCCATCACTTCAAACCGTGCAGTGAACTCATGGGTTTAGGGAGTCCAGCGTCATTGTCTCTGAAGCTTTCAAAGCTTCGCTTTAGTTTTAAATGCCTCTTTAGGCACAGACAATGCTCCAACAGGCTTGCTGAAACTAAATGAAGCTTATAAAGCTTTGAACACTATTGTAACATGGTGGGTCCCGCAGGAGACTGCAAAATCCTGCTGTGTGCAAGGATCCACCACACTTTCAAGTGGATGCACTGTATGTGCTGAAAAATGTAGGCAGAGCAGGGCAAGGAAAGGACAGAGCATGTCAGCATATTTTTTAAGTTACCTAGCATTTGATTGATACCGCACTGGTAATGTTGCTTTTTTAAAATAAAAATATTTACTGTCCTTTCTTCTTCAGTACACAGAGGAGTTTGGGAGATATATATATGTATACTTGAGATTCCAGAGCAAGCAGCTTTTTTTTTAATAGATCACTTAACCATACTACTTTTCTTGCCAATATCTAAGAAGTTGCACCATTGAAATAACTTAATATTGTCTTACATTTATCAAGCCTTTTCTGTGATTATACAGATGCTTGTTTTACCGTGCAGATTTTTTCGATCAAAAATGCATCAGAAGAGGGAAAATTAAAAAAAGTAGGCCAGGTAAGCACCCTATGTTTCTGTCTGTGTTTAGTCACAGCCTAGAAAGTCAAAGCGGGCTGGTAAAAATTCTGCTTAGAAACAAGATGTTTGTTATCCGCAATAATGCGTATGGTGTCATTAACAGCTTATTGGGGCAGTGCCGCTGCCTGTTTGCTTTCCCGTCCTCAAAAAGGCGATGGATGGGCTGCTGACCCAGATCGGGCGTGTTGAGAGCGATTCCTCCCTGACAAGCCCCAGCAGTGACAACTGGTCATTAATTGTAAAAATTCTGCCAGCGTGTGGTTTTAGAAACAATTTGTACTTCTTTAATTACGCTGTCAGGGCAGGCTTTGTCCCAGGCTCTCTTATCAGGCTGAATTAGTCTTTAAAAGAATTAGGCTCAGCCCAGCTCGAGCTGCACTCACCACCTTCGCTAAGAATCTTTGCTAGGAATGGGGGGCGGGGGGGAGCGTGCAGTGGTGAAGCGCATGACAGTAATTGTCACCAGAAGGAAGAGAGAAACTCTTGTTCCCGTACTGTTTTATTATTCTAATGATGCAGAGGGGCCCCGGTGGAGATCGCAGCCCCGCTCTGCTGGGAGTTACACAAACATTGAGATGGAGGGAGAGTGCCTGCTCCCAGAACGCTGGCTGGCTCAGCAAGCCAGTGGGGCGAATGCCAGGGAGAAAAGGGAGGGCTGCTTATCTTCAGCTGTCACATGGGCAACCAAGCAGACATTTATGGCTGTACCCTGCCAGGTCCTTTGTCACTAATTTTTTCCCCCCTCCCTGTGCATTCACCCATGAGCTGGTCTTTGGGGAGTGCATAGTCCTATGGCACAGGTTTGAAGGACCTGGCTTTCCTTGTGTGGGACTGAACCCTCGGTGATCTGTCTGGTCACTCAGCAGTGAGTGTTTGGGGAAAGGCTGCCCCTTTTGGGGAGGAATGAGCTAGCTGGGCAAGGAGATGACCCAAGCCAAGGCGTTATCACCTCTCCATCTCTCTCTGGGATTTGTAGCCTTATCAGGGGGACTGCTGCTCTTGCTGATAAGGCTGGCCTCGGGTGTGTGGAGTGGGTGTGGGGATGTATAGCCATGGGGCTGATAAAGAGGAACTTGGCAAGAGCGGGAGGCCACTTGGGAGGGTGAGGAGAGGCCCTGAGCTCCACTGGAGCCTGATGCAGACCCCAGGACGGGCTCATGCCAATGGGGCTTGTCACTGCCGATTTCCTGCCTGGGGATAGCAAGGTGAAGGTAATACTCCAGAGTGAGCTGACTACTTCCCTGGGGCTTTTAAAAGAAAAGTATGTCACCTTCAGTGCATACTCTCTCTCAAACTGCACCTAATGGAAATACCTAAATATGCTCAACTTATGTTAAGCATTGACTGTATACGGCCCAATACATGGCTGCAAATTATATGATTGTATACTTCAATTATAAAGACTTCTGCTGGGCTCAGTTCCCCCAGAAATTAATTTTGCCTGGTATTTCTGTAAAGTCTCACATCTTTTTTGAAAGGCAAGTAGCTATTCCCTTGTTGTAAGTAATGGGGATTTGTAATGGCATTTAGGGCTGGATAAATTTCTGTGTGCTTTCTGATTTGCAGAAGTTTACAGCAGTATCTCCAAACTGCTGTAGGTAAAACTCAGCTTCTTTTCCTTGTAGTTCAAGGGCAAGGCAAACAGTAAAAATAAATATTTCAGCAGCACATCCTACCACTGAAAAAACAAGTCAAAGATTTTAAAGTATGACAACACAGGGATTTGTTTTGCATGAGTAGTAGGTATGTCTACAGCCTCCGAAAAATCTTCTCTATCTGGAAAACAGCATCATCAATAGGTCTGTGAGCTTTGACGAGCACTGTCACATTTGCAGATAGCAGGGCGTGCTGCACCACCACACCAGGTTCACAAGCGGGACCATGCCTTCCCAGTGCATCGTCCAACAAGTTCCTCATCCAAATATTTTACCAGTTGTTTGCTTTGCCGGGTAAGTGGGATGAATCTATTCGCTCCAGATTAGTCAGTAATTTCCGAGGAACAGAAAAGTACCATGGTAGCCCATCAAAGAGGGCCGGCAGGGACTTGCCGGCAGTCTTTGTTTCCCCTTTAACACCGAGCTCCTTCTCTCCGATGGGTCTGCAGTCAGACTAGAGGAGCAAGGTTGCTCTGAATAAAATGGAGCTCTGGCAGCGAGAAGGCAGCAAATGTAGGTCGGATGCAGCTGGAAAGCTGCTGGTGGCGGCGCTGATGCGCACACAACCGGACGGTGAGGGATGTGGTGCTAGGGATGCCCAGGCTGCCGAAGGAGCAGGGAGCAGGGCTGCGTGTCACATGCCCGCTCACTGCAGGCAGCGCTGTGGGCGAGGGGGAGCAGCGCAGCCCCGCCAGGCTGCGGAGCGAGGCAAACCCTCTCTGGGCGAGCTGAGGCCGGCACCCGCCAAGCTGGCCGAGAGAAGAAGGGGCAATGGGTGCTGTGAGACACGGGGCTCTCGGGTATCCTGCTGAGCAACCGAGGCCTAGAGATGCAGGTGTTTCAGCCTGGAGGAGCCCAAATATCCATTCTCATGATTACGGAAGTCATTTGGAGCCTTACCTGGGAGGAAAAGCTTCCCCCTCTGCTTCCCTCCTGCTCTACCCACCCACTCTGCCCTCCCCCGTGCTCTCAGTGGTTGGTGACATTCCTAGAGCTGCCTGAGGAGCATCTCCATGTATATGGGGCATCAGGTACATCTCATCTCATCTCATCTCATCTCATCTCATCTCATCTCATCTCATCTCATCTCATCTCACACATGAGGAACAGTCCCAGGCATATTTTGCTCGTAAAGGGATGCACAGAGGCACAAGAGCAGCAATGTAATCAGGTTGCCTGCTCTCATCTGATGTCTGTTACACAACATGTATCTCCCCATGCAATCACAACATCTGCATCGTGGCCCTGATTTCCTCCCAATCCTACCCAGTGTATCTGAAAAAGCCTCCAGAAAGCAAACTGTTCAGCTGTGCTGTTTGGTTGGAGTGGCTCTACCACAACTGTAGAAAGCCTCACTTCCCTTGCTCCCCAACCCTTTCCAAAGCTGCGAACATGCCCCTTGCTTTAGACGGAGGAAGGGGGAAGCATTTCCTGGGTGAGTCTGATCCCAGCCTAGACTGCAGCTCAGGCCAACTCTCTCACCTAACATTTTTAAATCTGCTTAGCTAAACTAAGACTGTCTAGGAGTTTCCCTCTAAACCCCTATGTCCAGCCAGACCCCTTCCTGCAGGCTCTGAAAATGCAGTTGATTTTTAGACAGGCAAAAAATCATCAGCTCATGACGCTTTAAAAACTCATCAAGAAAAAGCTAAAAAGTTAAAATAATGTTAGTCTACAGCTCTAACTGGTACTCCAACTGGAACCAGTTGCAGAAATAATGAGAACCGTTCCCTACTGAATGCACAGCATGTTCATGGTGCCATGCAGCCCCCGCGTGGGGTTGTCATACAAAGTTTGTGCCATTGTAACTCTCTTTTTCTCTAAAGCAGGTATTCAAGCACCTGTCCAAGCATAGACATGTTTGCCGACAGAGGAACATCCAACCATTCCTATTTTGAAGGGCCGGGTTTCTCTGCAAGCCCTGGGGTGCTCTGGGGCTCAGGTGGAGGGATGCCACGGTGTTCCTCTGCCCATGTGTGGGAAAGCTCATGCAATGAGATTAAAGACACAGGGTGACAGCACGGAAAACAAAAGATCCGTCTAACAGGGAGCAGGAAAAAGAGGGAAGAGAAGAAAGAAAAGGAGAATGCGGGCAGGAGACAAGGCTGCATTGCCAGCTGTACTTTGGCTGTTGTGCAACATCGAATGCCCAAGTCTTCTCCTTTAGGAAGGGAGTCAGCACTTCTTTTGTGGAGACCCACTTGCACCTCCAGTCAAACCTGAATGGCCTCTGGGTGGGAGAAGCTTTTCCAAGCGCTGAGCAGAAAGGGCATTGTGCAGGTGACCCACTGCTGTTGGGGACCAAGGTCCCAAATGTCCTCATGTGTTGTCTCAGTTCAGGGCTAAAAACGTTTTTTGTCATTTGTTTGGCTTTATTTATGAGCCTTTGCTGACCAAGTCCCATGTTGCCAGTGTTTGTGTGCGTTACTATGTGCGATTGGTAAGGAGAGAACCAGATGCAATTTGGGGGCTGTGCAAACCTTGTTAGCAGAGTATTTGCTTTATTCTTCTCCTCGAGGTTTGCAGAACTAGTTTAACAACTGTTTTTTCCTGCAATTGAAGCATTTGAGGGGGGATTTTTTGTTGTTGTTGTTGTTTTTTGTTTTTTTTTTTTTTTTTTTTTTAGCAAAAAGGGACTTTTAAAAAAAGCACTTTCAAATGCAGTTAGAAGGGTATGTGACATACATGTTAAAACTGTGTGACCCTCACAACTATCTCTGGGCTCTGTTCTACACTTCTGTTTTACAAACACCATGTAATCCCCTGAAAGACCCAACAGGAACCAGAACAGTTGCTTAAGACCGAAACGGATTTGAACAGCAGCAGCGACCCTCATATAGCGCTGCCAAGCAGTCAAGGAATACTGAGGCAAATTAACCTTACTGGTGGCAGAACACTGGAACAGGCTGCCCAGGGAAATCGGGGAGTCCCCCTCTCCAGAAACCTTCAAAACCCATCTGGAGGTGTTCCTGTGTCACCTGCTCTAGGGGACACTGCCTTGGCAGGGGGGTTGGACTCGATGATGTCCAGACGTCCCTTCCGGCCCTAACGATTGTGTGTGATCTGCAATAGGACCACTATGTCAGGGGGACTTTGGCTGTCTCCCCCCCTACCACCCGACCCCGCCTTCCTGGCTGCGCTCTCCCCTCCCCCTTCGCGCCGCATCCTAGTTTCCTCCCTTCGCATTTTTCATGCTTTTTTTTTTCTAAAAATCACCGGGGAGCCGCGGGCCCCGGCGCGGTGACACCCCGTAAGGGCGGGCGGGGGGTAAGGCAGGTCGCGGTCCGACCGCACAGCCGAGGTAACAAAACCGATTCGGCTTTTCCCCAACGCCTGCCGCGCCTCCCTCTCGCTTAGCGGGGCGCCTGGCTCGGGCACCTCGGGCAGCGGCGCGGCAGCACCGTTGCTGCCCGGCCATGTGCGCGGCGGGGCGGGGCG
>VZTE01004632.1:867958-1000223 GCA_013397775.1 Eulacestoma nigropectus | reverse complement strand
CCGCTGCTGTCACGGCGCAGCCCCATCCCCGCGGCCCCCCCAGCCTGCGCCAGCGGCGTGGTTGTTCGGCTTCATTTATTTTCTGTTTGGGGTTTTTTTTTCCCCCGCCTCTATTTTTTTTTTTTAACGGGTGCATTTGTGCTCGGATCGCACTAGACGTGCCTATCGTGAATATGCATATATTTATGTCTCAGGCCTGCTCAGGTGAAGCCATTTTTCCCTCCTCAAATGACACATCATTTATGGTGCCGTTCTTCTCGTTCTAGCGCATTTTTTTTTTTTGCCTTGTTTAGCCGCTTTCGCTGGGCACTAACAAGATTTGATAAATTCTGTGTTGGCGAGAGTAACCAATATGGTATAATGCCCGGCGGGGCCGATGAGCGAGGAGGGGCACTGGAAGCGGGGTCTGGAGTTTATGGCATTTGAGGCAGTCATTTAACTCGCACTGACGGACTCTGCCATATGTTGCGCTGGGCCTTCTAGACTTCAAGGCACCAGGCTCATAAACGGCAAGAAGCAGTCCTTAGGGACATCGTCTTATATGAGGGGCAAAAGCGGGTAATTTATTTGTGTTAAGCCCATATATCATTCTCTGTTTAGTGCTCAGCCATTGACACCCATTAATGTAAAGAAAAATAGCAGAAGTGCTGTTTCTTAGCTAGCTAACAAATTGATGCTGCTTACCAGGACCCAGCATTTTGTACTGTGGTGTTACGGAAGTATTACCTATTGTATGTCCAAATAATTTTATAAGATACACTTACTGTGCTATTGAGATTTTGCCTGGGGCGGATGTGGTAGTAGCTAAGAGAAGATATAGAGTCGCTGTGCAGAGATGCTTGGGGAACTCAGCCTTTTGCATCGCGTTCTTTACACTGAAGGTGTTAAGATGCATTAGATGTAGAACTGTGTAATGTAGTCGTTCATAGTTGCTTCTCATAGCGAAGCTCCAATTGAGTGATGATGACGTGATGTTTACTTCCTGAGGAGATTAGGTCCTCTTGGAAAATGATTTGTTCTTCAGCATCCTCATAAAAATAAGCTTTAGCTTGGCTGAGGAAAAGCCAGGCATGAATGACCCATGAACTTGGCGTAGTTGAGCATATAGTCTTCCTGAGTCCTTGCAGCAGTGAAGATGAAGCTGAGGCTGCTGCTTCTCCATCATCTCTGTAGAGGCTATGTTAGGTATGCAGGAAAGAAACAAGTCTTCTGGCTTCAGTTGTGACAGAGTGAGAGGTAAATCTCAATAGGCTTGCTGATTTAAGAGGTTAAAAGTCAGATGAGCTACTAGTGTAGCCTCTGAGTACTAGTGGTGCATTGACTGGTTTGCATGGTTCTCCTCTCTGAGCCTGAAGATCGCAGCAGCATCTGATGCATCAGTGACTACTCAAGCTGAACAGAAGGGCCTAAGTTCCTCAAACAGATTTAAAGACCAAAATTTGGTTACAGGCCTGACCCTGTTGCTTGATCTTTTGTTTCCTTGTGGACTTGGGCTTTACCCAGCCCCTGTTGGGCTTGGGCCCTGTGGCCACATTTGAAACCACCTTTTCCAGTTGTCGTGGTGAGAAGGAAAGGAGGCTTCCCTTAGTCCCTGCAGATGTGGTGAGGGACCCTTTCAATACCTCTTTTATGGAGTGATGGCACTGGTCTGCAGTGGCTGGTCATGGCTCTTCCCTGGATGCCTGAGGAGTTGAGGGTTGCCCATCCAGCCACGATCCCCTGCAGTGTCTGTGAGGTCCCGAAGGCATTTCAGCATTGTTTCCCACTGGGAGGACTGTTCCAGGTTGGTGAGGGGCATTAGTGGACCAGCCAGCATCAGTTCCTGAGATCTGGAAAATTGCTACATCTGTTAACATCTGACTGCCCTTTGTTTGAGAGATGCTGAAACTTGTGAGAGGTTTATTGCTTGTTGACCACGTTTCACTTAAAAAAATGGTCTGACCTACTGCTGCTACAAGGAGGTTTTCCATGTTCTCTTTCTTGCAAGTATGGACATTCTCGGTTAAATGCTTGATGAGGGTTATTGTCCAGTGTTCATGTATCACAGCAGTGGTGATGCGATGGTGAGGCTCTAGTAAGAGGAAGAACTTCACTGCTTTTGAGTGTATAATAAAAGTTGTTTGGTAGGGAATATCCAAGAGTTGCTTAATTCCCGTGTTTGAAGATGGATCTCGGTGAAGACTTTGGGAATAGGATTGTTCTGGCCCCTTGATTTTGTTTTTCCTGCTTCTTTTTGGAGGGAGTGTGGCACCAATGAGGATTTCACCTGCAGAAGTGAAAAATCCAGGGAAGGAACTGTGCATATTCCTCTGCCAAAGCACCTCCCTCCCACCACTCTCAGGAGGAAAATGGATTAGGTTGCCCTGTCTGCCAGCCCTTTAGCCTGTTTCTGGCGGGTTACTAATGCTGTCTGATGGATGTTTTTCTCTTTCTGTCATGGCTTTACACTATTATCTTATTTTCCATGCATCATCAGCTGCCTGCCTGTGACAGAGCAGTTTTGAGCATTCCTTGCTGCCTGCAGAATTTGAGGATGAAAGTTGGATGGATTGGTAACCCATTCAGCCATCCGGTTGCCTGCACATGCTTTTGTTCCAGGAGCATGTAGCGAATAAAGACATCACATTGAGGGGTGAGGGAGGGGAAACAAAGAGTTTTAATATTTGTAGTTGCTTTCTAGGCCTTTCACAGCATCGCTTTGTCTATGTGAACTGCATGAATTTGCATGCTGGAGCGCAGCCGCCCAGGGCCCCCGCGCCTCCACCCCACTTGGTTGTTCTACCTTCTGTTTCCTCTTGCTTCCCTTTCATTGTTTGTGCTTCTCGCGTGCCCCCTCCCAGCTTCCCTCTTATACATATTTGTGCTTTTCCTTTTTTCACTCTTCCTCATGCTTGTGAGCTTTTGATTTTGACTTCTTCTGAAGCCTGCAGAGCTGTTTGGGGATGGCTCACCTACTGCTCTTGCTCCGCAGCCGAGCCCGAAGGGTGCCCGGAGCATTGCAGTTGGTGAGGGTGTGCGTGGGCTGGTGCGCCGGGGCTGAGGGGGAGCTGGCTGTATCTAGCCTGCTGACTGTCTTCCACTGGTCTGCTGCTTCCTCTAGCATTTTAATGTTTCTTCCTGGATTCCATTTTTAGCTCTGAGACCAGCTGGTTTTCCCAGTCGGATGTGGTGGCTGTATTCCCTTATGCCCGTTTCTTCTTTCTTGTTGAAGGCGGTGTGAAGTGTGGGGTAACCACAGAGCACCCACTGACCCTTCTCTCCTCCTCTTTGCCCTTAACCTCCCTTTTATAGCAAATGTCCCTGGGATGGGCAGCCGGATTTTTCTTTGAAAACTGGTGGGATTTTTAACATGGAAAACCTCAAGTGTGAGAGACTTGATTAGAGCAGTTGTGGTTTTTATTCAGACCCCTCATAATTTTGTGGTTTTGCATGTTTGTTTGTAACTTGTTAATACTTACTTAAGTAAAATGCTTGGGAGAAAAGCTCCTTTATGTAAGACTTGACACCCAAGCCATTCACCACTAAAGGCTGAAAAAGCTCCAAATATTAACAGCCAGGTTGTAGCACTTCAGTGCAAAGCTGAAAGGCAGTTAGTTATGTTTTATGTCTGCTGAAAAGGAGAGGAAAGAGAACAAGGAAAAGCACAGTAAGGGTATCAGACCAGCTGTTTCCACGAGTGTGTGAAAGAAGCACAAATGACAATTGTTTTTCATGGCCTACACCACTTAAAAGAGGTATTGGAGAGTCATAGTTGCGTGTTTCTGTCTGTCAGAAACCTTGTGGGTGGTTACTGGGAGCATCTGAAGGCAGGGGCAGGCGGGTTGGGTACCTGCAACCTTTCAGTGCTTTCCCTTCAGCCTCTTCAGTTTAGAGGGAGGAACTACCTTAAAATGACATAATGAAGGTTAAGCTGTAGTTCTTGTTATCACAACTGAAGATGACAGTAAGTCATCAAAGGCAGTGTATACCAAACTTTAATTTGGTGGCAGTGTTTGGCTGATGTGATGGGTTTTCTACTGTTCCTGTGTGCTACATGTAGGAGATGAGCGAGATATTTCATTAGAGGAACACCTTGTGAATGTTTCAGTTTGCTTGCAGATACTAAGGAGGTTACAGTGACTTCTTGTTTCACTTTACTGTGACAGTGTTTCAGGTGCTTGAATTTTAGAGAAAGATACTGCAGTATTTACTGTATCATGGTTGTTATAGACACTGGACAAATACAGAGCTGCTGCCTGGGTTCTGCTTGGGTCTGAAAGTTTTTTTTTTTTTTTCCTTCTTTTCCCAAGTAGTAGCAACTTGTCTTCAGTTTCTGTTCTTCAGTGCAGCTCAGTGACTAATAAGGTTAATTGTTCTACTGGTTTCAAAAGCTGATGAAGACCTTGATCTTACATATATTCATCAGAGATACGCGACACTGCAGTGTGTCATTAACGATCCCATCAGCTGTGCACAAATTAAATGTACAGAGTCACCTACTTCAAAGCAGGGCTTGTCTGAAGACACACAATTTGTGTTAAAGTCTGAGACAGACTTGGGGTGGGAATTGTGTTCCTCTTTGGGCTGCTAAAAAGCTCCTCCAGACTCCCAGCTGAACTTCTGGATGGTGCTGATAGGACTTGGGGCTGGTTGGCCATGCAGATTATGTAGTAGCTGTCAGCCCAGGCTCTTGAGACTTGTGTGACACAAGAGGGGCGCTTTCAAGGGCTTTCCAGCACAAGATAAGCACCTGCCCCATATTCAGGATAAGGTTTGGAGGAAGGGGATTTTTTTTCTTTTCATGAATAGACTGCTGGGACCTGCATTTTAACTTTTAGGAGGTGTTCTCTTCCTTTCCCCTGTAGTCCTGTAGTTTGAGAATGCTAGTTTTTTCTTGTTTTGTTTTGTTTTTGTAAATCCTCAGTGTAAGCCTGCATGTATGTGTAGCCTGTGGCACACAGAGAAGTGAAGATAGGAGAAAACTGGACATGGAGGTCTGATAGTTGAGATGTGCTGTGGCTGCACTGTAGGTTGGGAAGTTTGCTTCATTGCTGCTTGGGGAAAAGTGAAGAGGAGAAATGGTGAGGTGGCTAGTGTTAAGGGTGGGCACAGTGTAATGACACAGACCCAGGTTTCTGCTGCCTGGCAGATGCTAAGCCATTTAAAGGAGAAACTAAGCCATTTAAAATAAGGATAGCTTGCTAGCTGGCTGTGGCAGAGGAGCTGTTTCTGGACAAGGTGGATAAGGAGTCCTCTAGTTCTGCTTGGTGTTGTACTGAGGTCCTAGAAGTACAAAAGGAACTAGGAGAAGCTGGAAAACATAATGGGTTTGTATCGTGCCATCGTGGTGGAGTCTAACAGCAAGGCTTAGCAAGGTCTCTAGAGAAGATGGCTGGGTTTTCATGGGGGCTGGGTGCTGGGACCTCTAAGTAGATCTGTGCTGAAGAGGTCTGTGGTGTACTGCAGATCCTGGGCAATTAGCATGGTGTCCAACCTCTGGGCAGATGTACAGAAAGGTTGTCAAGGCCTCAAATTAACTCGTCCTTCCCTGTCGGTCTTGTTCCAGATTTGGTTATGTTGTGGTGAAGGCTGTGCTGCTTCTCTTGTATGAGCTGCTTGTGACAAAAGATGGAAGTTCAGCTGCATCTGGTAGCTTTTGACAAGATCTGTGTTAATATTAGCCATAAGGTCATTATTCTAGGCACAATAATGTTAATTATTAGTGTTAATGTTAACATTAACCGTATTTGCTGCTGTAGTGTGGTTGTCATTTTTCCTCACTTCATGAAGTTCAGGTCTTCAGAAATCCTGCTGTCTGTCCCATTCAGTAGGCAGATAGGGCTACCTGATCTGCTTAAGCATCTGAAGCCTGTAGAAAGATGTTTAGTGTTTACAGGTGATATTTTTTTTCCAATATGTGGTGAAAATAAGAGCTAAGGTCAAAGCTGGTGGCTTGGGGCCTGTTCCGTGCTTGTGTGGGAAACATGTAGGAGGGGTGGTGGAAAGTACAGTCTTCTAATTTTAAAAGATTTTTTTCCCCTTACCTTTTCATTGCTAAGGTCTGTAGTTCGCGTCTTGTAGAACCATCACCTGCAGAAGCAGAAGCTGAGAAAACTCACCAGCTGTTCCTGGCAGGATGACTGTGACCTCTTCCTGAAAAATGTTAATCTCCCTAAATTTGTCCCTGGTTTCATCAGCAGGGGTTGAGTGGCTGTAACACACTTCATTTTGAGTTGTACCTAAAGCTTTCCTGGAGATCTTGGCCAGTTCAGAGTCGCTACCTCCTTGTTTTAAATGGATTTCCTGCAGGGAGCTCATTGAACCAACACTTGAGTTCATTTCTGTAGACAGCTCAGAGTGGTTTGTGGTGAACTGCAAGCTGGCACAGTTCAGCCATGTGTCTTGAAAATTACCTGAGTCCAGCAACTGAGCTAAGATGATGTGTTCAGAGCTTCTGCTCTCTCTGCTTTCTGTACATGCTGCTAATCAGTGATAAGATCTGGGTTTGGGACCTCACCATGCCAGTTGGAATGTGCTGCTTTGCCTTTGCTTTTGGCACTGGCAGGTGATCTGCGTTTCAAGGCGTTCTGCATCCTATTTCCTCAGGTACTAGCTATTGAAGTTTACTGATGGGGGCAGATAATTTGAAAGTGGAAGAAATAGTCTTCCTGTAGTTAGAGGGCAATTGATGGCTTTCGATTGAAATTCTGTGTGAGCAGATTTTGTATAGAAGCATTTGCATAAATGGAAAATCAGTCTGCTCAGTCAGCATTTGGGAAAAAGCAGTGGAGTAGCCACGTTAAGTCACCGTTCGTCTTGGCAAGATGAGCTGAAACCTCAAACGGGATGTCCATCAACCACCTTACTTGGCTCATAAAGGAGTTGTAGGAATTTTAGGTTTCTGAATTTGTTTTGCAAACAAGTCATATGAGAATCCATCTGTGAAGGAGTTAAAAGTGGTACATATGTCCAGTGTAGCATGGTGCAGATCTGAGATTCTTACACAATATTTTCTCTGTTTGTCAGGCTGATTCGGAGGAGGATGTGGAAGAGCGTCCGCAAGAGCAAAGGTAAGCTAAACTCAAAAGAAAACAAGAGTATTGAAGCTCATTTTGGTTTGTGCTTTAGGAAATACCAGAGTGTAATTGGGCAGGCTACTAAAAATTACTTTTTTCTCCTGCGTGTTAAATAGCTTTTATTACTTGTGGCTTACAATTTTCTCCACTTAATATTGATTTATTAGCAAAACCAAAAAACCTGTGCTCAGTGTATGCAAGCACAAAATACCTTTCCTGCATCTCTTTCTCCTAATTCTGTCTCTAAGATGAATTTGCTTCTCATTGCTTTCACACACACACAAAAAATCTGTTTATTAATCCTGTTTTGTTGTATATTTTGTAATTGATTTCTTTAAGGCAGGGGACCGTTTTCCATTACAAAATTTGTAAGTGTAGGTAGTCTTGGAGTGTTCATTTGTACCAAGACAAGGAAGGAGATAAAGGAGATTTAAAACCAAAGGTTTATTAATATGTTGCTGTGGAACAATAAATATTCTGCCCTTATGTCTTGAAATCAGATAACTAATAAAGCTCTTCAGAACTGTAGCCTCAACTCTGCTGTTTCTGTTAATATCAGGCCTTCTCTATTTTGAAGAGTTGGGTAAATAGCATCACAGATTATTTTTTAAATACACATTTTGTTTCCTCTGACCGTCCAGGTTAAAATGCTTGGACGTCTACCAGTGAAACACTTCCTTCCTCTGGTATGCGTTAATGTGGTTACAGCTTTCAGTGCCATGCCAGCCAGAAAGATCACAAGACTTAAAATAAACATGTGTAACAGCACCGTTTTCTGATGGCTGCAGTTAGCCAGAAATGCTTTTCTCATTTATTTCCAGTCTTTGCCCTTAGCTTGGGTTTGAGAGCAAATAGATCTGATAAAACACAAGCCTTGCTGGGAGCTGGCACAAGGAGTATGCCTGGGGGACGGGAGCAGGATGGTTATGATGGGTCTGCCCTGCACTGCAATGCTTCTTCACATGGCTTTTCCCCTTTCTGCCCCATTGGGAGCCTTCTCATCTGGACCCAGCATCACATTAAGGCTCCTGTGCCTCATCTCCGTGGGAATTACAAAGATGGTATGGAAACAGGATGTGAGAATTACTGCGGCTGCTGACAGCTGGTGCTGATTACTTGTGCTTGCCTGAGTGCCCCAATTCCTACCTGCACAGGGTATTTTTTTTTTCTGCCTCCTCTTGTGAAAAGAGGAGTATGCTATTGAAAGCTGCATTTCCCTGCACAAATACAGAAGTTTCTGATTTTTTCATCTGGGAGCTATTATGGTTTGGATGCAGAATTTTTACTGCATAACTTTATTACCTGCATGCTTTCTTTATTGAGAGGTAGTCAGAAGGCAACAGTCTCTAATGCTGTGCTTAAGATTGTTTCTGAAATTTTCTTGAGTAGGCAGAGGGATGTAATTTAGGTGGAAAAAAAAAATCTCTACTTGCCTATTTTTCTCTGGAGGTGGATGGGGTAATTGGCTACTATGGCAATAATAAAAATATTGAAAAATAATTAGTTCTTGAGACTCGGAGAGGAAAAAGTGATTTGACTGGGGTTTTTTTTGGTCATTCAGGTGCTTAAAGGTTTTTCTAGTAATTATTCATTTTCAAAAATGAACTTGCCTTTTGGGCGTAAAGTTTGTAAAGGTTCACTTGCATGGTGGAAACATCCTTCTATTGTCATACTGAAATGCTTCTGGAAACTTGCCTAAACAGATCCTGGCTTGTGTGCATCTTCTAAACTTTTGGTTTGCTGCTGTATGTAAACATACATAGCCCTGGGTCTGCTCTGTGTACTGAAGGAATGTTATAGTGTAGGCTTTATGAAGAAGACCCGGCAAAGGTACATTAGAAAGACTGGAATGTATTAGTTTATTTCCAGATTAATTTTCATTCCCTTGGCTTTTATTACTATATGGTGAAATCATGGGGATTTCCTCTTCCTGTAGCAGCAAAACCTGAAGCTTGCAGAATCTTCATCTCATTGTCTGACTGCATGCCCTGGGGAAATCAGCTGAAGCTACTGTAATTTGATGTGAAGCCCCTAGAAGCAAAGCGCCTTTATGTAGGGGTATAAGCAGAAGTTAAAGGAGATAGAGAAATCAGAAATTTCCCCAGAGATGAAGGAAGTATAGAGTTCATCATCTTGAGGCATAAAGGAGAAAGTCTCTTTCCAAAACATTGTTTTATTCAGTTTTTAATTCTAGGTTAGCAGGCTCCCCTGGGAGCTTGCTAACCTACTTGAAAAAAACAAACACAACAAAACCAGTAAAGTATTAACAGTCTTTTAACTGACTTCCTGTGCTTGTGCATCATAAGATCTTCCTTTTGAGGTGGTCTTCTTGGTTTGCTGTCTCTTGTGGCAAGGGCGCAAGGGCTATGGATGTGGTCTTATCATTTCTGCCTTAGGTTTAGCTTTAACAAGTAGAGAAATTTGCATGGAGGTAAAAGACACTGCCAAAATAGCAATTTTTGTGAAGAGCTGTTTCAGAGGTGAATGGGAAATGGTTGATTTGTAGGTCCATGGGTTTGCAGCTGCCCCGAGTGAGAAGAAGATCATTATCAACTTCTTGATTTCCACCCTATGATTCCTGCTATTCTGATTGCTTGGATGCTTCCACAGGTTGCCTCGTGCTGTTTTGTGTCTCTCTGGATTAGATTCTGAAATAAGAAATGCAGCACAGTAGACACTTGAGTACTGCTTCAGGCCACAGACTTTGATAGAATTTAAGTCGGATGTATTTGGACTAGGCTATGAAAAAGCTTCAAGTTTCCTTAAAAACCTTTTCTTACATTTGAAAGTTAGCAGTAGAAAGATGCCTTTCATAACAGTCAGTGACAGGTGTTGACAAGAAAGAGTTTTGTTGTGTTTGGAGGGGTTTTTGGGGTTTTTTGTCCCCCCGCCCCATCATCCTGGTGAGTTTGGTTGCCACAACTGGCAGTAGCGAATTTTGAAGGTTTAGGTGCTTGCTAAAGCAGCGTAATGAGTCAGGACCCAAGGGAATGGCCTGAAGTTGTGTTGGGAGGTTTAGGTTGGATATTAGAAAAAAGGTTTTTCACCTTTTCTGGTTGGGCACTGGAACAGGCTCCCCAGGGAAGTGGTCACGGCACTAAGGCTGACAGAGTTAAAGAAGGGTTTGGACAATGGTCTCAGGCACGTGGTGTGACTTTTGGGGATGGTCCTGTGCAGGGCTGGAGTTGGACTTGATGATCCTGATGGGTCCCTTCCAACTCAGCATATTCTGTGATTCTGTGAAATGCAGAAGTCTGGCACAAATAAAGAGACAGTACTGTCACGTGATGTGCACAAATGATTCTGTCAAAATTTTTAGCTTTCTACTTCAAGGTAGTGGTCATTGGACTGCAGAAAAAAGTAATTTCACATGTATGACACTTAGTACTTGGGTTTCGGGGACTTCCGGAGAAAGGGCTTTGAGGATGCAGTTCCGCAGCTGACACATTAAGGAACATTTGCACCAGGATAAACTGCTATACTCAAGATGTGAAACATGCATTCTTAATATGTGATGCACAATGATTGTCTATGAGAAGGGAAATCCATAAAATACTAGGAGTACGGAATGAAATTAGCCAGGAAGAGGACATTTTCCAGCCTTTGCCTATGGCAGGGCATATTTTGCTTTGAGTAGATAGGTATGAACTGCTAGGAGAATTCAGAATGTGATGCAGTTGGCTCAGTCAGGCATTTCTGTTGAACCTCTGCCTTTGATCGCTGGAGAGCGTTTGACCCTGAGGACTGGAGCTGCTTGGGGCAGTAGATGGTATCGGCTCCCAGTGGGTTCCTGCTCAGCCGTCAGTGCAGCCTGGGAGTGACAGCTGATGCCCAGCACTTCGACCTCTCCTGATTGCTTGGTGGAATTACTGCTAATCCTGTCGTTTTTGCTGTGTCTGTGAATTAGTGCTCCAGATGTGGAGGAGAAATGGAAGGTAGAGGCAGCGAGGGAGTAGCTTAGTAGTTGCCTGAGAGAGAGCAAAGCAGTTAAGGTGCACAGACTGCAGAATTACCATAGGGTTTAGGGAATACTTAAGAGATGAGATTACAGTGTTTGCTTCAGGGAGAATCCAGAGTGGCAGTGGCAGAATGAGCCTGCTTCGCGTTGCGAGGCAGTACATTGTGACTTCTCCCTGGCCACAACTTCATGTCTAGTCAAGAGGCACAAATGAGGTCTGGCGCTCTGGATGGAGTATTAAGACACTTCAGAGGTGACTCATCCTTCCAAAAAGCCTGTGGTGTTAGTGCCATGATTTTTGACAGTCCAGTCTTGGAAGGTAGTGGCATGGGACTAGTGGTAAGCCTGTGTACCAGATAACTAGCTTGGGTGGTGGAAGGGAAAGAAAAAAAGGCAGGAAAACAAAGATTGATACATAGGTTAGGATCAACCAGATTTTCTTTTTCCTTCTGCTTTTTCTTACTGAAATGAATAAAAATGGCCTTTGTGTCAGCAGAAATGTCTGAATATTTAAAAAAAATGGTTTATGTTGTGTTTATTTTTTAAGTATCTTTTATTAAAATCAAACTGAGTATCCATTTGGAAAGTGTTTCAAAATCAAAAGCTGAAAAGTAGTTTTGAGAGCGCCAGTGAGGGCTTAAGCTGTGTGAAAGGAACCATCTTAAAACAATATTTTCAATCTAACCACTGATCATTTAGACTGTCATTAAACTTACCCCAAAAGTAAGTCTAACTCATGAAGACTTTTCATAGCATATATGCTTGGTCTTGCAATAGTGAAAGCTGCTTTTATTAAGATTTTAGTGGTTTTTAAAAGTTTTTGATCTACAAAAGAAGCAGAAATCCATGTGTGTATTAAAAAAAAAAAGAAAAAGCTGATTGTCTTGGGAAAAAGCTTTTTAGTCGCATTAATGTACTTGCATAAGGTAGCAATTTCTACAGTATGCACAGAATGGATGTTTTTAGTGGTTAGCACCAAAAGCTTCTTCAATATTGGCTAACTTCTGTTTTTAATTGATAAGTCATGGCTGTTGTGCCCCACTCCCACTTTGACTAGATTACCAAGGGATTGCTGATTTTAAGTTTTACTGGATGCCTAAAGAAATTAAATTTACTTTACATAATCCTTGGAAGTAAAGGAGGGGAATTGAGATGCACATACCCACCTGTTACACTTGGGTGAAAATCTCCAAGGAAACACCTGTAGGGAACACAGGATATTGTGAAACTGGACTAAAAGAAGCTTACGGAAGAGAATTGCAGGAGGTCAGTGAAATTGGAGGTTAACTTGTAGACGAAGAAACAGATTGTTTTGGAAGGAACTATCAGCATTGCTTTTCCGCTCCTTCCTTAAGCTTCTGCCAGGCACAGCTAGGGTGGCAGGCTGAACTCCTGCTGCTTTAATTGTTTATCTCTGTTTTATGTAGCAGTTGATTCACTGATGAACTTTGCCTTGCTGAACTTTGTATTAGATGCTGTTAGGGACAGCTCTTCCCTTGTGTGCATTGCTTCTTCCAAAATACTGGTCCTTTTACAAAGTTACGTTGCTTGCCTGCTGATACAGGGGGTAAAAAATGTGTTTCGTTTGTTTCCCTGGGACATTGCATGGCGGTGCTGTGTGCTAACGAATGTTTCAGCTGTCGTTTGTTTCTTTATTTCTAAATTGTTTTCAGACATTTCATAAATGAGAGCAGTTGCCTAGGCCAGCTGTACAGTGTTTCACACCAAACTGAGGAGGTTTGTGATCATGAGATAATGGCAAATGAGATAGTCTTGCACTTGTTTGCAAAGATCTGTCAAACTTCTGTCCTCAGCATAGGTCTTACTTCACCTTGATGGAAATATTTTAAAGGTGTTGTGTGGCCATATTCAATTACTCTTGGATTTGCTGTTGCAGTCCCACTCATCATCAAAATCTTGTCTGTTTGCATTGAACAAACCCTGCTGGAATGTGTATATTTCTCTCACTTTTGTGAGCCCTCTTGGGCTGGAGAATGCTCGTGGTTGGACCAGAGACTCTTTGATCTGTGTCATACGCTGCCTAAAATGGACTTTCTCATCTATGGATGACAACTTGGTTTTGAGAAATGAAGGCAGTCTTGGTGTGGTAGTTGCAAATTGGCACTCTTGCATTCATGGCTCATGGTACCTTGAAAGGCCACGCAAAGCTTCTATGGAAACACCAGTTTCTATACTGGTAAAAATAGCAGGCTGAGGCTATGAGGTCATTGTTTGCACAGGGATTAGTGTGTATGGAGAAATTGTGTTTGTGGATATGTGCTACTGGGGAAGCTTTCTCACATGTAATGACCTGTTTTAAAAGAACAAATAAACTATGCTTTACATTTTCGTGCCCTATATAGTTCTTTCTTTGTTTTCTTCTGCTAATAATTTCTTCACTTTCTGTTCTATCTTCTGCAGATCTCTTGTGTACTGTTTTATGGCATCTCTAGTTTTTTATTTTAGTTTCTGTCTGGGCCATGCCTGAAATGGTTGTAGTTTCTGTACTGCAAGGGGAAGAGGCTGTCTTGCACTCTGTTGCCTGGTGCGGTCCCCTGCCTTGTGCAGCCCTACAAGTTCTCTGGATTAGAAGCGCTTCTGTGTTTTATTGCCAGATTAACATTTACTTGAGATCATTGTCTGATTGGTTTCCCTGTTGCTCTCTGGCAGCATCAGCTGAAAATGTGCATAGAAGTCCTCCCTCAGTGTCTACCTCCTGTTGTGGGGGATGGGTGCCCTGTGTCACCTGCAAGATGTCATCTCTGTTCTGCTTGTCTCACGTTGCTCCCAGGGAGCCCCACTCATGTTGGTGTGGCACTGGTCCGGACCTTGTGGCATCTTTTTGCTCTTTCCTCTGTCCTTCAGACCTGCCTCTTCCTGCCCCTGCCTTTTGGCCTGCTGTGGGGGTGGGTGGTTGTGTGGTGGTACCTGTGCCAGGGCTGACTCTGCTCCCTTATCCCTGCCGTGCAGGAGGGACTGGGGCGGAGCCCAGCCAGATCTGCTGTTCTGCTCCCTGTTGGTGAGATAGATGAGCAGGTCAGCCCTCAGAAGTGTGGGGCTGAGCTGGACAGCGTCTTCTTGTGTGTTAGGAGTAACACCTTCAAGTCAGTGGCTGTGGGGTAGCAGTGGGGTGAAGCATTTGCACTGGGATGACGGATAGCCTGGGAGACAGCTCGTGGGTTTTGGGTGGATGGTGGTGGCGAATCACACAGTGGCAGCGCTGCATGGACAGTTGAAAGCCGGTGCACGTGTACGTCATCTGTTGTGCATGATTTTTTTTTGGTTTTTTTTTTTTTGGCTCTTGCTAAACACCCTGTAGCCGATGCTTTGGGACAGAGCCCACCCAGAATGCATGCCCTTTAGAGTAAGGACAAGCCTGATCTGAGCAGGTGGGACAAGGGCATATGGTGTCTTATTTCCCATTGTGTTAGATTCAGTGCCGGCCGCAGAGCTGTGCGAGAGCAGAGACAGATCTTGTGGCACAGCCTGTTGGTGTAGTCATTCAGCAAACACATGGGGAAGGTCAGCTTTTAATGCCAGGCCAGTCGCATGCTGCGACGGCTGTGCAAGTCTGCTTGGGAACAGACAGTTTTCTTGTTAACCTGCCTTGTTTTGAGAAAGGGGATGTTGGGACACATTTTGTGTGTTTAGAGAAGAGGGGAAAAAAATACCAAAGAAAAGCAAAAGTAAACAGCTGCTATGGCACGTTTGTCCATGTCCATTGGTAAGCTTTCTGTCCCCCTAGACTGTACTTGCTGCTTCTGTAATATAAGTAGTTCAGAATAGGAACTTTCTTCTTATGCTTCTACTTTTACATTTTAATACACTAGTAATGGATTTCAGATGTCTGTTAATCTCAGGCTAATCCTTCTGATTTGTGGGCAGTGCACCACAAAGGATTTAGCTTTTGGTCTGTGCATTTATTATTAATAAATTATTTTCACCTCCATAATAGCTGTTTCTTAATTGCCCATAAGAGGACTTAATTTGCAGTAATTTTAATTTCACTATTACGCTGTTAAACAATAGACATCTGGAATCATAGACCAGTGTCAGCAGTCTGAAAACTGACACCCTGTAAGAATTTAGCTTCACAGTTTTTCCACTGTTGCAGACTGGCAAATTGTGACGAAATAGAAAAAAGCCTAAATAACAGTTTGCTCAATTTTAGGAATTTGCATAGAGTCTGCTTCTGAATGATCAACCCCAGCACCCTGATTTCTTTATTATAAGCAAAGCATAAAGTATCCTGAAATCTCTCTAATGCAGTTTAATAAAGAGTTATAGGCACATCTGTAACCTGGCTCTCATCTTCATAGATGCTCAAAGGTGACACAAACCTAGCTGTTAATGACTCACGTATTTTTCTTTGACGAGGAAACGTGCTCTAGGAAAGCTGTGCTCATGCCCTGGCAGTGGCTCTGACTGCATGGCTTGAGGGCAAGTAGGTGAAGGAACTTTTTCAGTAGTTTTGGTGTTTGCCATAGTAACGCAAGTAAAAAGATGAACAGGAGAACAACATCAACACCACTTGTAGTTCAATATTGGTTGTAAATTCAAACCTGAGTTTTAAAAACCATCTTGGTTACATTGTCTTAAACATCATGCTTTATCCACTTTCTTCAGTATCTGCTCTGGGAAGAGGCTTTTTATTTTAGGTGGTTATTGCAAAATGACCAACTCCCTTCTTCATAAGGACAGAAGGGCCCTGTCCACTTCATCGAGGGGAGCAGTATATATCAAATATTATACTTGCGTGTGGCAACAGTGTGCATTAACTCTTGCAGAGTTCTGAGTACTCAGTGCAAATATTTGCTTTGCATTTGTAGAAGAGTTTGCTTTCATCAAACAAGCTAATCACCTGGGAGAAACATGTGATCAGTACGAATGATTTAGATGTCTGCTTGTTGTCTCAGGGGTCCACCACTCTATGTTATGTCCAGGCTGCCAACTGAGATAAGGAAGATAGAGGGCAAAGCTGGCGGTGTTAATTGTCACCTTATCTTCTTCTCCACCTCCTGGCCCCAAAGTGGTGTACAAATAAAGCTGAGGGGTGTGTTTTGTTTTTTTTTTTTTTTTTTTTTTTTTTTTGGTGCGTGTGTCTTAGTAACTTTTAGAAATAGCAATGGAAATATAATTAGACAAGGATAACTCGGGATATTTTGTGTGTGTGTACAAAAGAGACCTTACTTTCTGTAGAACAATTGGACTTTATATAAACACGGGAATTTCTCAAAGACAGTGAAGAAGCTTTTTTTGCTCAGAATTAAGAGGAAAAGAAGAAGGAAAAGTATTTTCTGAGAGGAAGGTGAGAAGTAGGCCTCTGTTCTTATTTTTACTGAAGTTCTCATCTTCCCATGTCTGCTTCAAGATGCTGTTGCAGTACCCAGTGAGCTGTAGCTAGTTGTTTACCATCTGACCGACCTGCATACCAGAACTCTGCAGATGGCAAAAATCAAGAAATTTGAAGTGCAAAATAATGCTTTTAGTTACTGCCTGATAAAAGCCAACTTCAGCTTTAAAACTTTGTGAAGACACATGAAGGAGCTGTAAAGACTTGGAAATAAAAATGAGAAACTTAAGATGATGTATCCTGTTCAGTGCTATTGAAAGTATGGGCTGTGTTGACTCTGGTTCATGGTTTTGTTGTGTTTCAGAGTTGGATTTTATGAGAAATATAAAGTTCTGTTCAAAATGTTTGTTTGCAACAGCATGTTCTGTAAGGAAATGTAAAAAATGCTCAACAACTCAATATTTTTTAAGCCTGAAACTGTTCTTTTGGCCAATGTGATGGTGCCAAAAGCAGTAACTTAGCTGTGCTTGCATTATGAAAGAACTTGCTTCCTTTGCAGTGCTAAGATTTGAAACTGGTCTGGCCTTTGGAGACACTTGTATATCAATAGCATGATGATTTGACACACATCAAAATGCTTGGGAAGACTTTCAGAAGCCTGAATTTTATATATATATATATAGATGTATGTGTGTATGAAAAAAAAGTGACCTTAAGCCAAAATTGTTCTGGCATAGATTTTTGCTAACTCTTTTGTGTGTATAAATATTATATTGCTTTCCAATTTTTTAAATTGCTATTCATTATATTAATGTTTCTCTTTGAGTCCTGTTTATTTTCTTTGAGAGAGTGAAGCATAATTCTGTTTTTTATGTACATAGGCATCTTTCAAAACAAAAAGTTAACTTTGAATTAAATAGGCAGTCTCAGCTTTACAAAGTATATCGAGATAAATGATGACTATCTGCCTTGTTGGTAGCACATTTATATTTATCTCCTGAGGAGAATTTCCCAGCTTTTTTTAATCGTGTGAATGCTGATATCTGATCTAATAGAAAGTTAATAATCTCTCTTTTTTTGCTGTTCTTTGTTGTACTCTGAGACCCCTGAATTCTGCCATGTTCTTACAGCCTGTTTCCCCTCCTGAATTGCTGGAGGGCTTGATGGAAAAGCTTTTGCGGGTCCCAGGAGAGGATCCAAAAGGGAATTGTTATAGAGACTCAGATTTCTAGGAACTCTAGGGACTGGCTTTGAGTCACTGCAAGTGCTGCTGTTGACTCCTGCACACTTCTTTCAGAGCTGACAGTGGCTGTCAAGGAGTGAATCCAAATGTTAATACTTAACACTTCTTTAAGTTTGTTGGTGCACTGAGGTTTGACCTTTCTTGTGAAGCTGCTTGAATTATTTCTGTGATTTCTGGTTATTATCAAAATCAAATTGAAAAGAAAAGATCATCTGGTATGCTGCTTCCTGCTGGTACTCTTTTCCTGGTGAGCATTTCCAAAGAGTTCCTCCATGGACAGCATGTGGGGTTGGTGACATGGGGCAACTCTTTGCAGTCCTTCAGCTGCAGGTATTTGTGTCTTATCAGTGAGAACAGAAACAGGTTCAGCAGCCATGTGTAAGACCAAAACTGGGCACATCCATGGCTATGCACTTTAATGCCATCTCCTGGCATTTGCTGGAGCAGTGTGTTGTGCTGCCATTGGGAATACGCTTGGAACAAAGTGGGACTTTGGAGACTTCTTTGACACCGATCCAGCAGTCTCAGTAGGATGTGTTTAGCACCGGAGAGAGAAAAAACAGATGCATGCTTGTTTTTTATTATCTGTGAGGAGGATCCTTTGAATGGCTTCCAAGGTCTTGAGGTTCCTGCACGTTGTGCTGCCTTTTAACTCCATGGCTGTAGTGCGCTTGGACCAGAGGCGCAGTTTACACAAGCAATTGAAATCACACGTGCACCGGATTTTTTAGGCTCTCGGACTTCCTCGCTGCTTGTGTCAGCACGCCAAGGTGCACCGTGTTCTCAAGGCTTTTCTGGGTGGGAATATGCAAAAGCTGTCAATTACTCCTCTGTTCCAGGCTGGCTGTTTTATAAACAGGTGTGGTCTATGGGGACATTTCCCTCGTTTAAAACCCGTCATCTTCACTTACGCTTTAGTGTTAGCTGTTGTCATTGCACAACACAGCTGAATCCTGAGAGGGTTGTGTGATAAAAAGCAAAACTAGTTGAATTCTACTGAATTATCTTGACAATACAGTTGTTTTATTTTCTTGGAGGATAAATCGCAGTGATTCATTAATTGAAAAGTTGGTTACATTTGTTAGAAGATAAAAACTGTAATTTTAAAGTTTAAAGTAATTACTTGACTACTTCTTAGAGTATGAAGATGTACGTTGCATGAAATTTCAGAGTTGTAGGTACTAGGTGTCATCCTGAAAGATTTGATTGCCTTTGCAGTAGTTAATGAAGAAATTATTGTGTGAAGTTGTTTGCTCTCTACTTGAAAAGTAGGGACAGTCTAACAAGGATTATTAGAAGGGTTCAAAATTGAAATATAAAAGGTTTGTCTTTTTACCTTAGAACTCTACCAAAGTTAATGACAAGTGACTGTCACCATGCCCAGAGCTGGACTCTCACCGTTTTGGTGCAGTCTGAGCATCGAGCACCAGATCCTGGCTGAAGTAATGCTGTAGCAGGTCAGCTCCTGCACCACAAATACCCACAAATCCTGAGCATTTTGGAGTAGTGATGCTACCACTGTAAATGAGTGCTGCCCAGTGCAATGGTTACACTGGTGTCTTGATGTTAAATCTCTGGGTGGAGGGGCAGTGGGGTTTTGCTGTGGGATGTGGCAGGAGGAGGGGTGGTTTTCTTTCCCCTCTTTAAGTTCCCACTGTCTGGCTGGGTGCCCAGCAGTGTTTGTCTCACAAGAAACTACACCGTGAGGTTGCAATGAGTGCCGTTTGTTCCCCTTTTCATCCCCTCTGGGCTCATCAGACTCTGGTCCCAGCCAGAGCCTGAGGAGCTGTGCAGCAAGGTAGCAGCTAAGTGGGAAAATCAGTAATGTTACTGAGGCATGAGACTATTTTGCAGGACTGTAAGTATCCCACATACTCACAGTGCCATCATGGCATTTGTGCATTGTTCGTCTGTTGCTTGAAGGCAAGGTAAATGTAGAGGGTATGGGAGTGGTCATACTGCACCAATCATGATAAAAAATGGGTTTCAGAGCAACAGAAGAGCTGTAACTACAGCAGCTAGGCAAGGTTCACCTGCACTGTGACCTGGAACTGGCCCATGGTGACAGGCAAGATCCATCCCCACTGCCAGAATCTTGTCTTTTCTATGGAGAAGCTCCTTCCCGAGGTACCTGTGCAGTGGTGGAGGAGCAATTTCATGAGCTTTAGAGCTTTAGATGTTGAAGGGAAGAATGGTCACCTTCAGCTCCTTATGCAGTGAGAAAGAGGTTTTACCAGAGGATGGTCAGGGAGTTTGCTTTAGTTGCTTCCAATTGCCCTCGCAAGCAGCCTGTTCTTCCCAGTCCTTGGGAGGGAGGGGGAATGACAGGTTTCTCATTTCAGAGCCCAGGGTAAGGGAGTGATCACATCCCCCCAGTCTCTGCTGCTTCCCCTATTGTGTGCCGCTTCCCCTTGGTGCAGGGAGCGAGGTGGCAGGTGAAGTTGTGGCAGTCTCTTCAAACTTCTCTCTTTTCTGACCTGCCTGCCTTGCCCTCTCTGCTTAGGTTTTCATGTAAGTTCGGAGACTTGAGGCACCCACCCTCAGTTTGTGTTCTGTGTTCAGAGGCTTTGGCTGCGCCTTGGGTCCCACTGGACTTCCTGCTACAGAAACAGAAGGCAACACCAGACCTTTCTCTGGAAATGCTGATTACAGCAGCACAGGGCTCTCCTCTTCCGACTGATGCCTCGCACCAAAGCGCAGAGCAGTGTGTTGGGTAAGGCACAACTCAACTGAAACAGGATGCCACCATCCACGCATGGTTGCCTGGCTGGGGGGAGAGAGGCTGGACAGCCAGCAAGTTGCACATGGCACTGGAAGCTGCTTGGATGTGATGCTGAACACGTCTGGGCTAGAATTTGGCAGCAGGGGAAGGACGGGGTGTAATTGCCTCAGAGGCGAGGGCTGGGGCAGAGTATTGTAACAAGTGAAAAAATTACTGAAGATTGTGAACAGAAAAAAATAGGCAAAAAAAGGTGCCCCAACAAAAACACAAAGTGAACAAAGATACTAGTAGGTAGGGAACCAATGAGAGCTTGCTCATTTCAAGTGATTGGCAAAACTGGTAAGGGACAACTGCAGATTTCAATCTTAACAATGAAGGTAAAGATACACAATAGCAAAAGGGAAGTGAAGTGAGAGAAAGGAGGGAGTGACTGATTCATAACTGCTTGCACCTTGGGTAACCACCACCTCTTTTCACGTCAAATGATTTTAAGGGTCTGTGCAAAACAGAATCAAGTCTCTTGACTGTGGCTGGCAGATGTGTGCAGCAGTCCTGCTGCACACTCATTTGGTGTCAGCTATTATGCAGTCAGCAAGTCAGAACTCACTAGTGATATTGTAGGTCACCTCTTAAGATTTTGCCTACATAAATACATTTTTTGCTGAATTTTGTTGTCCTATCGATTGCACTTGTGAGTTGGCATTTAAAATTAAGGTATGTACATGTCAATAAATGTACAACAGTAAAGACCTGAACACAGAGATGATAAATATACTAACTATATATAAGCAAAAATTTTGTAATTCCTGTTTTGTTTTGGTTTTTTTTTTTTTTTCCAAATGAAACTGGAAGAACAAGAAGCACTGCGCTGCCCTTGGCAAGTGAGCGGCCCTGTAATATTGTAGAATAAGTTTTGCAGTTCCTTACTGTGTTGTGGATTTAACATGTCTGCTCCGTTTTGTGCCTGCCTGCTGGTGCTGTGTGCCATGTACGTCTCTGGTTTGTGTCTAAATCTTGATTCCTGGCAACTGAAGAAGGGTAGAGAGTTGAAGGGCCTGTACTTGACCGACTCCTTGACCCGTGCTTTACGTGCTTTGTTGCTATTAACTGCCTTTCTTCAATAGCTATTGTCTGATTTCTGTCTTGGTGTGTTCTGTCTTTTATTTGAGGCCTTTGCTGTGAGCCTGCTGCCTACAGCTCGCGAGGTGCCTGCTGCCTGCTTAGGTATTTCTGTGGCCTGTCGCTGACCCAGTTTCTGCAGCGTTTAAACTGCCCTTTTGAAAAGGGGACATTTCTGGCCTTTGTGAGCATTCTCAGTGTTGCTGGGATAATGTGGCTGATCCCGCAGATGCGGGTAGTCGCTTTAAAACAAACACACACCCCTGCCCTGGTCCCCATGCTTTCAGTCTTGCTTGGATTTTTTTTCTCTCCTTGTAAATAAAAACAATTATTCATGCTTTGTGGTCATTGAAGCGATGGGCTGTGTTTTGTTGTTCCTGGAACAATTACTGAAACGTTTGCTGTGCAGGGAGGGCAGGGCAGTGCCCAGCCGTATAGAGTGTACGCTTCCAAATTTTAAGATGGGAACCTTTGCTTTTGTTCCCAAGCTGAGGAAGGTTGTTTGGGACTTGAAAAACTTCAGGTTGTCCCATGTCATCCATGACTTTGTCGTGATGCCTGACTTGGAGGTTAAGTTGTTCTGGGTGCACGTACTGGGTTGAGGACAATGACACTTTGTTTGAACACTCACATCTTCTTTATTTTCCCTCTATCCACTGAAAGCTTGCAAGCTGTGGAAAGGTGAGATCAGGTGTCAAAAGTGTGACTTTGTGGTAACTGCAAGTCCACATTACCTACTGCTAGCCGTGGTTTGGGGCAACATCTTAAGCTTCTTTATTTCCTCCGTGTTTTTGCCGTATTCCTGCCAAAAGCCACATCTTCCATTTTGACACGATTGAAGATCTGTCTTACAAAGCCTTGTTGCTCCTTTTTTAGTGTAAATTGTTGCCATGGAGTGACAGAAGAAGCCTCTTCAGAGGCTGGATGCACTTGCCAAGCTTTGTCTTGCTCTTGGTTCAGATGCATGTCCATCTGTGTATCCTAATGCTCCTATAAGAAGGGGCAAAATGCTGTGTGTCAGTCCTGCTCCTCAGTCCACCCCATTGCCCCTCTGCCTATGAGAAGCCCCACTGGCTTCAGTGGGACCTTTGTGTGGGTTCCCATGCGGGACCATGGCATTAGTTTGCTTCTCTTGCAGATGAAGTGTCAAGAGATGTACGGCCAAGACCAGTTAAATACACCTTTGGGCTGCAGAGGGATCTTTGGCCTGTCTGGAGGAGCTTTTCCTCTCATGGGCAGCTTGAGAAACCTCATGTGGGGCATGCAGAAGCAAAGTGCATCCTTTATTGCAGTGGAAGCAGATGTCTGGTTTGAGACTTGTCAAGAAACTAAAAATAGCGTTACTGATGCGTTTGCCTTTGGTTTCACAGGTGAACATTTCAAGTTGGTGTAACTCTGATTAGCTTCCTAGCTTTGAAATAAAGGAAGAAATGCAAGAGTCTAGGGGAGGTGGAGTTTTAATATTGTGCTTGATTGCAAGTACTTTTTTTAACGGATATAAAATAATCAAAAGCTGACTTCCTGCTGTTTTTTTCAGCTAATTTTCCTCTTCCTTTCCTCACCAGCTATCCTGCTGAAGGAAGCAAATGTTAACTTGTGGAGTTTAGGTGACCCTTGGAATTCAGAGCCATAGCATACCTGAGGTTTCTTTGATGGTAGACATTTTGTTAATAAACCTGTGGAACAGGGTGTGTTTCGTATGGTTCTGAGTTGTATAACACCAGGACACTGCAGCATTTTGTACATCAGAAGAAATTGGCTAAGAGCATATGCTGTGCATTGGCTTCAACAGATCCCAGATGTTTTGTAAGGACCCGGTGGTTTCTGCGATAAGTGTTGCAGCTATTAATCCTGGTAATGCCAATTTTTTTGTATTTTTGCCAGTTTGAATTTTCTGGTATGAATTTTTTTGTAGCTGTGTGTTTCCTTTGACAACGTAATCTAGCAAATTATAAATGCACCGTAGTACTTCGGAGTAGGTCACAAATACACCGCGAGCGCGCTTGCTTTTATTAATAGCACTAAGTCACGGAGCTGTCTTTCCATTTTGCACACCACAGCCCAAAGTGACGAGTGACACAAGACAGGAGAGCTCAGCAAGCTGCACTTTTCAAAAGGGGCAGCCGGGGAAATTTTGCAGGCTGTCTGCATGGTGTCCTGTCACCATGGGGGTTTACTGGCTTTAGGTGAAAAAGTGGAAATCATCTGACGCTGTGGAGGATTCCCCTTTCTTTCTCTGACTGCAGGAGGGGATGTACTTTGAAGTATAACCAGAGTTTTGTATGGGAAGCTAGAAGAGAAAAGCTCTTTGAGAGTAGGTTTATATGGCTGTGCTGTTGAAGCATAGAGATGAAGATGAAAATGCACAGTGCTGTCAGTTAATAAAATGCCAGTGAACAATAAAAATAGTCTGCAATTTTTTTAATTGCTGTTTTTAAAAGGTTCTTTATAAGATTGTGTATTTTGTATCATGTCTAAAAAAAATACCACACATCACATATGGCATAGATTCAATGAATTACTTCACCAGAACAGAAAGCTTTGTCAAATGACACCAAAACATTTGGAGGGAGACTGAAGAGGATGTAATACATCGCAACTGGGAGGGGTGGAGAGCAAGAAGAAGAGAGTGATGCTCCTGTGAGATAGTGGTGGTGGTTTGGGATTGAAGCTATTTTTTCAGTGTTGGTATTTGGCTAATGACTTAACTTTAGCTTTTCATGCTAAAGATTGGCAGTGGCCCCTGGGGTGTGAGGGAGCAGCTTTGTTTCCCTGCTCTGTGTAGGATGACTGTGTGACCGCAGCTTCCCCCTGCAGCACCACACTTAAAGTACTTTAAAGAAAAGTATAGCCTTGCTTCTTCTCCTTATATTTTCACATTCATATAGTACAGCTTGTGAAAATGCTTTTCAATTACATGAAAAATTATGTATTTTTTAGAAAACTAATGTAGTTTAATTTTGTGGTAGTTTGGAGATGCTTCAGAAAGTGTTCTATGAAGTTTCGTCTGCTAGAGGACATAATTAAGTTTTTAATAAGTTTGACAATCAATAGTGGCAATAATTGTTCTCCTTATAAAACTGAAACGTAGCCCTGAGAAAGCTGGTCTTGGTCTATTACTCAAGCAAATGTTTGGTAAAAGGATTTTGCAAGTGGTGCACGGTTTTAAGTTTTTGAGGTACTTCCCCAGCATCTTATCAGTTTGTAAAATAAATTGCTGCCAATGCAGTGAAACTATATATTGGAGTGTTTGCTTTTTTTTGCATTTGTAGCATTTGAGGCTTTGTGTTAAAGTGCTGTGGGGATAACTCGTACAGTTTTCCATACTGAGCTCCTTTTGGTTGTCTGTCTTCATACACTGGCTTAAACAAGGCATGGTATTGAATGCTGATAGGTAAATTACTATTCTTAAAGGTTGATGCTGAAAGATCATACTTTGTTTTTAAAAATTCGGGCTGAAATTCACAAAAGAGAAAAAAAAGCAAAGTCCAGATTGCTGTTTTCCACTACTGGGTATTTTTTGTAGCTTTGAGACATGATCTTAGTGACTTTTCTGTAACTTCTTTTCAGGGAACTGGTATCAGGTGCACTGTCCAGATCGGGGGAATAAATTAAAAGCAGAAGTTAACTACTTCTTAAAAGTCCTAGGTCTGAGTTTTCTTGTATTTGCTTAGTTTCCTTTTTAGTTAGCGTTCTTTTTTTTCTTTTTCCCGGGGAGGGGCAAGGCATGGGGAAGAATAGTGGATTTTTTAGTACTTAATGGGTTCAGTGTAAAGGTTTCCTATGGGCTGTTGAGCTCCAGCAGGCAAATGCATGCTGTCCTACAGGCCTGTACTTTTTCATTGTAAAAAGAAACTAAAAGGCTTGATTTAATGTAGAAGCAGCAAAAGGCAGCTCCCATAGGAAGATTATCACTCTTAATTACTGTAGGAAGATTATCACTCTTAATTATTAAGCAGGTCAAGCTTATCAGTGACCACAGAGCTCTTTCATGCATTTTGCTGAACTGCTCTAACTTAAAATGGTTTGTGTCAAGATAGAAATTTTTGACTGTGTCTGGTGTAGAAAAAGGAAATGGTTGGGTGCAATGAAATTTGACAAGAATGTAACTTCCTATTGCTGTGAGCTTTGCAGCCCCACAGTACTTCCTGTTAATGCGTCTTGCTTTTCTTGAGGTGGGAGCCAGATTCTCAGAGCTGGAGGAAAGCTAGTTTCCCTGGCACGTGAAAGTGAAACACTCGAAGGAGGCAGGGTTGCTACTGACTTGACAGAAGTTGACCCTTTGCTCTTCAGCTTCGGGGGAGTTTTTGAGTAAAATTGGGTGTGCTTGATGAAATGAATTTTTATTTTAACTGTTAAAAAGCAGAATTGCAACTGGTGCGTTAAAAAGGTGAGGTCTGTTTTCACTTGGATCTCTTCCTTCTTTACTGGTCATTGTTCTGTAGACACACTGCAGGAACGGCGAATACGTTCGTTGTTAATTTTTGTGGGAATTAACTTACTTGAGGCAGGTATGATAGAATTTGTTTCTTCTGAAATACCTGCCTCTTGCTTTGTTTAATTTGTAATTATGTTAGTACAGGACTGTGCTTAAAAACTGCCCTTCTCACTAAAATTTTCTGCTGTCATTTTGCCATTGCAAGGACAGAAACAAAGGCTTTGCTACCTAGTAAGTAAAAACAGTTGTGTTCTTCTTAGGTACAAGGCAGGTGGGTTTGTGGCCTATCTTCTGACCTTTTTGAGGTTTTTTTTTCCTGCCTCTTTCATGGAAATGTGCTGCGAATTTTGACTGCTTTCAATAAAAGGCTTTGAAAACTGTGGGTAGGGAACAGTCATTTAAATTTCATGGTATTTCAGCTCAAGGCTTGCATTAGTGGTTTGTTTTTAGCCAGAGAAGGCAGTGTGTCTCTAGGTACTTCTCCGTGTACCCTTTTCTGGGGTTCATGTTTTCAAAGTGTCAGAAAAAGGCTGTGAACAGCACATCTCACTTGAAAATGTTTCGTTTTCTGTTCAGAGATGCTGGACAGGAGTGTGCCTGGACGGCCTGATCTTTCGGAAGTGTGGAGACTCATAGATTCTCTTGGAGGGGTTTTGAGTTGTGAGAGTTGTGCAGCATTCTTCAAAAAGCAGCCATTTCTGTACATGTATTACATAGGCCAGGGTGCTTCAGGTTTGACTGCCTTTCTTCATTCTGGTTAATTGAGTAAGACAGGCAAAAATTAACATCTTAGCAATTATTTGTGATCTTAGTGGCAGATTTTGAAGAACAAACCTGTGTTATGCAGGCAGTTTAAATGTTCTTAGGGGGTTTTTTGAGGGTTTGGCAACTAGAGGGTAAGCAAATGATGCAAAAAAGTGAATTTGGCTAAAAAGTTTTGATGTTTAAAAAGGAAAAAAAATAGCATGAGCTGCCTTCATGATTTTTGGTTTTATTTTGCAAACTCATGGGCTAGAAGCAGTCTTCAAAGGGACATGAAATGCAGTATTTTCCTAAAACCCCAAAGTCCAGGACTTGGTAAAGACAAAATGTCAAGAATACCAAGGCTCCTGATGAAGCCAAAGCTGTGTGTTTGTATTGGGCAAGTGGCTCTTTTAATTTGCCTTGGGAAGAACTTAAAAAAGGAAACGAGTAAGTTGTATTGTTTCTGTGATTTTAGTTTTAATTGAAGATTGCTGACTTCTTTGAAAAAGATAAATTGTAAAGAAGCTAAAAAAGAGAAAGGCATGCTAAAGGTTTTATTTGAGAGCAGTTATCAGAGTTTACCTCATTAAATATTGCAAAATGAAAAGCCAATTGTTGAATTATATGAAGCCAAAAGTAAAATGAAGGTAGATGTTCTGCCTGCCAGGGTATCTGGGATTTGCTGGGAGCAGTAGAGGTGCTTCAGACCAAAATATGTTTGATGTGCACTTTGAACTAGTGGGCCCTGTACAGTCGTCCAAAACAAACAACTTAGTTACTGTCTGTCCAAGATGCCTAAAATGTACATGGTCCTCCTGGACCATCTCTAGGGAATGTTGGTTGTTGCTTGAAATTCGGGTGAGTAAAGGATTTTGAAGAAGAGGTTTCGGAAAATAATTTCAAATTCATTCAAGGCATTGTGAATTAATGTCTTAATTTACTACAGATTTCAGTTATTTCAGAAGTTGGGGACTGATTTATGTGAGGGAGGAATTCCGTTTGGCTCTTAAACACGCTTTATTGTGCTGCTCCTGCTACTAAAATGCAAACCACAGGCGCAGCTGGGGAAGAAAGCCTTTTCTTTTCACCAGGATGTTCGCTATAGCACTTTGTCCCTCACTGATCATCATCTCCCCTAGATTTCTTCACGAGTCTTAATCTTATTTTTTATTGTGGTCTGCATTTAACTGCTTTGGACGTTTTTCAAGGAGACTGTTTGGTTGTGAGGGTACTCTTAAGTTTGGTCATTGCGATTTTATTGTTTTGTAATGAATAAAACCGAAGCACTGCTGACTTAGGTAACTGTCATGCAAATGGTTTGTGTAAATGCTGTTGCAGAATTTGGTAGGAAAAGGGGCCACAGGCAGTGAGAGGAGAGAAGGTTGCCCAGGAAGGCGACCTTTGGCTGTGGAAACACCAGGGATAGAGTAATGGAGCAGAGGAAGGCCGCTCAAGTTGCTGGAGGAGAGCAATGCCCGAGGGACCAAGTGGAAGTAACAGAATGGTTTGTGCTTTACACCTTGAGCTAGGCTTACCTACCTCTTTATTTCACTGCCTTTGTAAATAAGTTACCAGCTCATTGAAACTTTTGTGTGCAGATCATAGCTATATGTTGCTTTGCCAACTTCAGTAGTTTAGGAAGTAAAAAAGAAAGAAAAGAAAAGGTTGATAGACCTGTCTTCCTCCTTAAATTATGACCTTGGCCATAAATTATGGGATTTGTTTTTAGAGAGCCTGTCTCATCCTTTTCACTGGTTTCTTTCGGTTTAGCTGCCCTTCCCTATTTTCCTGTAGCCAAAACATGCAAAATAGCAGGTATGCATGCACATGTTAGTTGATAGGTAACACTGTTCTGGCATTTCCTGCTTTCCACAGTCTGGGATTCGGTCCTTGATGTACATAGTGTGCCTCAGAGGAAATAAAGGCAACCATTCTTCTTCCAGGATCATAGAATGGGTCAGAAGGGACCTCAGTCTAATTCAAATGCCCCTGCTGTGGCAGGGATGTTTCCACTAGACTGGATTGCTCAGAACCCCTGTCCAACCTGGCCTTGAACACTTCCAGGGATGTGGTGTCCACAACTTCCCCTGGGCAACCTGTTCCAGTGCCTCACCACCCTCACAGTAAAGAATTCCTTCCAGAAGCAGCACATTTCTCTGGTAAAGCATGTAAGTGAATTCCTAATGATGGGTTACAAATCCCAAGCATTCAGAAGCAGTGAGTCAGTCCTCCCTCTCTTTCCTAAAAAATGCAGTGCTAAAAATAAGGGAGCCTTTGGACTTCAAGGTTTCCAGTGTTCAAAATTCACATTTGTGTTCTTTTACCTGTTGGTCATACTTTTTCTTTAAAAAGTAAAAAAAATCTAGGAAGACTGAATGGTTCACGTGTTGCCACAGGTCGGTACAGGGCTCCAGGAGAAGTCCTGTAAGTGTCTGGAGCTGAGGTGGCAAGTGTGACTGCTCTTCTCCAGGTGCCAGAGCCCTGCAGGAGCACACCACATACAGCTTGCCCTTGAGTGATGCAGAGTTATTGCAAGCTGGACGAGTTCCTGGTTTCTGAGGACTCTTTCTGCCTCTAGGAAGGAAGTTAAGGTTACAAAAAAAATCATAATTTAAAACTTTTCCCGTTTCTGGTTTTGGCAGAGTTGCCTTGATAGTAAACTCAAGTTTTAATTTTAAATTTCCAAACAATTTCATTACCTCTTTCAGAGCTACTCTGTCTTTCAGGAGCTGCACTTCTAGTGTTCCTAATACTGGTTGGTGCTTTTACTGCCTTTGGTAGAGGGGAAGTTGAGAGAAGAGGGGAACTGGGGATGTGACAAACCAAAGCTTTGTATTACCTCTGCATAAGACTTTGATTCATCTGCTTTTTCTATTTCTATGTCAATTACCTCTTAATTACCTGTTTACATTTGTCAAAATAATTTCTTTGCATCAGCTATAATCAGAATGATTAAAACTATCTGTGTTTGGTTGTTTCTGTATGTGTTTCATTCTGCTTTTTCTTTATCACGTGTAGTCTAGAGGAATGAATCTAAAATTAGTCAGTAAATGAGGGATTTTATTTCCTTTTCTCTATTTCAGTTTGCATAAAAAATGTGCTTTCCTATACAATGCATACACGCTTTCATATCTCAAAACCTGATCTTGTGAGTTCATTAACATCACTGCACTGGTGGTGCAAAGTGCCAAAATGCTCAATATAAGTAAAATTTTACTTATATCAATATACTGAAAAATAAAACAGTACTGCCTAAACAGATTCACTCAAAGACGACCTCTTGTATGTTTAAGAAGCAAGTCCTTCTTGCTTGCTGTTTCCAAGAAAACCCTGCAGCCATAAAGCAAAAGACCCGATAATAAAATGCCTTTCCCTGACTTGCTTTTTCAGCATGTGCTGTGAACAAAGCATACAAAAAGGAAGGAAGAAGAAAGGGAACCAAGTAGCATTTATGATTATTTTCAACTACAGATGTTGCTATCTGAATCATCAGATAATAGCATGCCAAGATAGTATGAAGTAATCAGTTCAAGTGAATGAATAAAGATACAAGGAAGACTTAAAGGAGCTAATAGAAGAAAAAGCAACATTCGGATAACCTTCCTTCCAGGAAATGTCCTTCACTTCTGATCAGATACAGTTTATTCTGCAGATTGAGTGTTTTATGTGTATAATCAGATGAATTAATTAAGTTTTAAAGTTTCATTTAAAAAAAGGCAAAACAAACAACCCCAATGCAATCTCCAGCAGTTTATTCAGAATAGATCTGCTCTTTTGTTTGGATTTTTAGGAGAAATGTTTCTCTTGTGATTTTGATCAGTGAAGTATGAATAAATCTTCTGTGATAAAAGATCTGTTTCTGTTAGACTTTGGGGGAAATGTAAGGATTTTGCTTATTTCAAATAAATGTTTGTAATATAGGTTGCATAATAATATTAGGGTTTAGGACTGTAAATACTGACCTGGTTGTTTACCTATATTTACTTAATACGTCATAGACTATAAAGAAGCAAGGTCAAAACAATTTCAATGCTGGCATTCCTGTATTAGCATCTCCTTTTGTTAGTCCCACATCAACAGGACACCAAGAAGTTCTTTCCTGAAGCAGGAGACGTTGTAAAAGGCTGGAACTTCTCCATGTTCAAGCACCTCTCGGGCTTCTTAGTGGGGGGAATACAGTAGCTTAACATTTTACAGCTCATGCACCTTTTAAAAAACAACAACAAAATCCCCTAAAAATGCTGCTGTAGGGTTGCGTGTTCCTCTGCTTGCACAAGTGATTAATGGTGCTTGCATTCCTCCATCCTGCTCTTTTCCCCTCTTCATTACCCCACCTTCCCTCCAGCCCGCTTTTCTCAGCTCCACGTCCACCTTTCTCCCCAGTAGGCATTCCTGATGGTTGTGTGCATGCTCAGGATTTCTCTCTCTCTACTGGGTGTTTTCTGCAAGTGAGGGTGATGAGTTGAAAGTTTCATGGGCTCACCCTCACCTTTCCTGCCAGAATCTGTCCCCAAATCTTCCTCGTGCTCTGGGTTACCATGTGGTGCCCTCCCTCACCTCGTCAGTGTTTCAATTTTTCTTTTTTTTCCTGCAAACTGATGGTTCACAGTGTCAGGGTTTTAAATATAATGTGTGGATGGAGAGGAGGAAGGGCATTGAATTGTTGGGCTGGGAAGTGATAACAGCACCATTTAAACTAGGTTTTTGATGCATACTGGGTGTTCAAAGTAATTGCCAAGAATTTCCTTCCCCTCTTCTGTTTCTTTCTCCTTTTTTCCTCCAGTTCACTTGTGCTTAAAAATGTCCTCTGAAATGTTGGAATTGAATTGCTCTATCAAAATCTGTCATTCAGGAGATGTTGTTCAACTGGTCTGCCACAAAAAAAGAGATGCTGTGGAGCGTGGGGTCCATCTTTGCTAGATGGCATGCTTAATGGGATGTTAGCAGATTTTAAAAGCAATGAAAGAGTAGCTGGAAACCAGGCTTTTTCTGTTGTGAAGAGGCCTGTTTCTCCACATTTGTTGTTTCAAGACTTCCATTCTTAGGCAGATATTTCTGTCTTTCCCAAGCCTGTGACGTTCTCATGAAAGGTTCCATGTACTTTTTTGGACATGTCATCTGTAGCTAAAAGAGCAATTTTTGGCGTGATTTTAGGTGAATCTATTGGTGAGACGATGTTCTTAGAGGAAAAAAAGTAAGGTTTTTTGTTAAAAGTGACTTCAAATTTTAAGTATCTCCATAAATTGCCTTGGTGTTTATTTCTGTGTCACATCCCTCACAGAGATCTGAATTGTGTTTGGAGCGCAGGGATGTGGAATGGTGTTCTGCCAGCTTCCAGCTGCCTTTTAGAGACAGTAACTGGAGAAGTACACTTCTAATGTAGATGGGCTTATCTCTTTCTCTGTGTAGTGATGCACTTCGAAGTGCATCCTAGTTGTTCGAGTGTCATGAGCAGAACACTCTCCTGCCCATTCCCATTATTCCAACCTGTCTTCTTTTCCCTTGAGGGAAAAAAACCCCAGCCCAAAACAGTGGTAGTTCTCTTTCCGCTAGTTCTGTTGTTGGAGAAACTCAGCTCTCAAGTTATGTTTTGGCACTGCTTCGGGGCCGCTGATAAGCAGTGCAGACGCCCTGGAGCTGGACAGTGGGCTGGGTGATGGGCACGGTGCCATAGGAATGTGGCTGTTCTGCTTTTGGGGCCAGGCTGGAGCTTGAAGCGATTTGGCAGCTTTAGTGGGGTGCAAAGCAGAAGCTGGATGTCTTGTAATCATGGGACCATTCTGGTTAAGTGGTGTGCAGGGATGCTCCAAAGTTATCTCCATGCTCAGGAGCCAGCTCGGAGCCTGCAGAGGTCATTAACTGAGTCTTGGCTTCAGCCACCCAAGGTTCAGGCTGCCTTCTGCGGAAGGAATAAACGGCACCCCTGGGATCCCGCTGCTGCTACTCTCATAGGGCTTTTCCCATTTTTTGACTAGTAGAGGATTGGCTGAAGAGCAATACTGGCTCATTTTTAAGAGCCAGTGCTACAGCACGGCCATGTTCACCTAGACCGAATGAAATGCAGTCTCCTACATCCACAGCTGGATTTGCTCCCAGCTGGTACATTTGGTACCTATTGCAAAGAGTGAGAGTTGAGAGGAAAAGAGCTGTTGCTGCTAGAGTTCCTCAGAAGGAGGGCTAGTAAGTCTTGTAGAGCTACTGCCAATTACATGAATGGGCAAAGAGAGGCACTCAACTTCTTGCTGTTCTCAGTACAGATTTTTCTGGTGAGAAAAGGTATTTCAGCAGTACTTGTAAGATGCTAGAAACTTAAGCAGTGGTGGGGTTCAAGGTCATACTGTAGTACATAAACCACTGGCTTAACTTTTATTCTGCTGTTTATGTGTATGCATACAATAAAAGGATCTGAGGGCCTTTAAGAAACGTGTCTTCCCCAAATGTCTGTGACTTTTACTATAGTAGTAATTTTAATTTGTATGTGTTTACAACAGTAATCAGACTTACCTTCTGGGTATGTCCCTGAGGCTGATTTTTGGAAGGGGAAGAAGGTGCTGGTTGCTGCAATGTTTCTAGGAATGGAGCAAGAGCTGGCTGCTGCAGAGACAAGGTGGTTGAAAGGAGACTGTCACTAGCAGCTCCTCAGGAATGCTACCTGGCTATATTGCATTCTGCCTGCTACAGTAGTGAGGGAGTTTTCTCCCTTCTATGATTCTGTGTTTTCATAAAAGTTGTGGGTTTTCATAATAATAAACATTATTTTTCCTGACTGGTAATAAATTATGTCTGTTGCTTTGGAATATAACAGCTGGATTATGTACACACTAAGAGATATTAAAGGTGTAATGTTACAGAACTACATTTTTAAATTGGGAACCAATTGACTGTATTACCACAAATTGTGCAAAGCAGCTGGATAACTAATGAGACCACAGTCCATCTCTCCCTTCTTGGACTTGTCCTTGCTAGGATGCTTATTAGCATCATGCAGTAAAGATGAAACTGGTTCTGGCTATCCAATGTGCAGGCTGCTTCTCGGGAAGCTTTCAACAGAGTAGCACTGAGTATGCAGATAAAATGAAGAGGTGCTGGGCTTATTTTTTACCACTGTGGTCACTGGGACTTGCGGAAGACAAGTTTTAATTGAGAAAATGGTGAAGACATCCTGGAATTTCTGTTACAGGGTATTGAGTAATGTTGAAATAAGCTAAAAATGTGCTAGAACTGATGGGAGCTTTATTGTAAATTTTTGTAGGGCAAAGGAAAGATGATGATGTATGTGCTTCACAGTATTTCTTACTCTCTTTTGCATAGAAGAAACAAGCTGCCTTTAGCATTAAAGCCACAGCTACACAGGCACTTCTTTTGATGTCTGCTTTTGCCCAAGCTGCTGTTTGCTCCTCTACCTCTGCATCCCTCAGGTGTGCTCGTACCAGTGCTTGTATAGGTATCTAATTGGTGAGGCTGGGGATCTGCTCCATGCTGGCATAGTTTTCATTCCTCAGGACTCTTTCCAGTTGTTTTCGCTCTGTAGTTTACTGCACAGCCCCATAAACAGGTGTGTCAGCATGACTGGGGAGACCTGTGCAAGGAAAGGAGGTTCAGAATATAGAGGTTTAAGAGCCTGTAATGTTTCTTCCTTCCCTGCAGATTGTAGCATCATGCCCACTAAATATTAATCGTGGCTTCTTTTCCCTTCTTTTCAGCTTCTCAGCAAAGATGCCTCCAAATGGGAAGGCCTTATATTTTCACCCATCAGTTCTGCATTTTGGAATGCAGTGAGTATTTTACATTATTGTTATTTTGGTTAATAATGAAGTGTGGAGGAACAGCTATACTGGGCTCCATTTGGGTAAAAAGCGTTAGCTGGGATCGTGCCATCCTCTGAAAAAGAGAGTAGTAAATAATTGCCATAGAGCTGGAAGTGCATTTCTTGCCTTGCAGTGTTTTGTAAGTTAAAATCAGCATAGTTCTGAGAAGGAGGAAAAGCTAATAGGGAATGTAATGCATTCTGGGTATACATTTCCAGTGATTCTGTATGGATGTCAAGTAATTGCTTCATGCTGGTTGTTCGTTTTCTGAAAGGTTGCCTTTCTAGTGGAGGAAGAGGTTGTTGTTTCCTTTAAATTCTGAAAACAAAATCCAGAGACTCCCAAGCAAAACATACTGGTAGAATAAATGAGATTTTTCTTAGTACTCTTTTAAGAAAACTTAAAAAATTGTTCTTAAGTGATAATCAGCCTTTGATCTATCAGTAACCAAAAAGAAACACAGTCCCCTTGTGAGTTAAAGGAATATGTCAGAGGGTGCACTGGAGGAATGTCTAAGACGTTGGGGTTTAGGATGTACTAACTAAAGCAAAAGCCTTAAGAGAATCATTGCTTTAGCTGACGAAGCAATCAGTTATTTAAACCTTTTTATTCGAAACTTTGTGCTTTGTAAAGGTTATTTTTTCCTTTAACTCCTAGTTACTCCAGTAAGTTTTGGCTGAGTGTACCTCACATCCCAGTGTTACGTATTTGCCTTTGTATATACTAAAGGCAAAATTTGTTAGGAGCGTTTCCAAAGATTAATTACAACGAGGTAATTGTTGCAGATCAATGTGTTTTAGGGTGATTTGTGTTGCTTCTTTCATGCATTGCCTGTGCTTATAAAGTGAATAATTTATTTCTCTTTTTTTTTTCCCCCTGCTTTAGGTTACTGGGGTTACCCAGAGCTAAAATGCTGCATGCCTACAACCCTAGTAGAGATAGAGATGTAGTAGTCAATTCAGTGTTTACAGCTACTAGACAGTTTCATGTGTCTCCTGCTCATAGCCGGGTGAGTGTTGATGTACTTTTGGAAACTATGTAATGGCTAAGTGCCAAGCCTTCTTGCTTCCTTTGGCATAAGCTCTTCATTCTGTGTTTTTGTGCTTTTTTGTAGGACCTCCAACTCTTTTTCGATTTTGCTAGTGTTTTTTTTGTTCACTTCTACTTAGACTTGTTTGGGAGAAGACATCCAAAACCTACAATAGGAAATGTGTTTGACAGTAACAGAGGAAGAGAAGAATTTTTCAGTGTTAGAGAGGCTGTTTAAATCTCATTCTGCTCTAAGCAGCATTATGCAGTAATCCCCAGGCATGCGGGTATTTTATGGCCATGAATTTTCAGTCTTTTGAATGGCCTTGCGTATTTGTCAGAAAAACCTGCAGTGAAATGTTTTATGTATTTTTTATTGCAATTATGGGCATAATTGCCTTTATGATCTAAGACCATTATTTTAACTCTGATTTTTTTAACAGTGTATAACAATATAATGCCTGTTAAGAATGAATTGCTGTGATCTCAGTTGGATGAAGCCCAGTTTTTATCCTCCGCTGATGTGCAAAGGGGTTTTATTATTTTTTCATCTGCTTTTTGCTTTTACTGTAGCTGAATGGGCATAACTTTGCAGACATAAATGTCATTGTTCCTCCAGCCAGACTATCTGGTTACTAACAGTGTTGCCTAAGTTCAGCTTTGACTGATTTGCCTGTGTATCACAGGGTTATTGATTCACTTTACAATAGCCATCTACCTCTGTGTGTGGAAGTGTTTTTGGGCATGCAGAGGCTGGCGGTGCTGCATGGTTAAGATCTCATGCAAAAAGAAGCCTTGACTGATGAGGCCCCATGCTAGCTGAGAAACTCCAGCCATAACTTGGCAAGCTGCTGCGTGATCTCGGTTCTTCTCTGTAGTAAGAGTTGAGAGTTGTGCACAGATGAAACTTCTCAGCACTGAGGTTCTGCTTAGGGTGATCTACAGATAGAGATGTACATGTGGAAGTGTCCTTTGGGCCCTGTGACTGAATGGTGAGTGTGTGATCACTAGCATCAAGCAAGCAAGCTTCTTTGTGGTCTCTGCAGGTGATTCCAGCGATGGGAAAGATGTCTTTCAGAGTACTCTTCCTGCCAACGGAAGAAGGCAGTATTGAAAGCTCATTATTTATAAATACCTCATCTCATGGAGTGCTTTCATATCAGGTAACTACTCTTGTTTTTAGCTTGGGTTTTGGATTTACTTGTGTTTTAAAAAGTGATTTTCATAATTTTAGGGACTTTGAAAGTTCATTGAATTCCTGGTACAGATCAAGTGGGGTAATGTTACCAATTCATCCCTATTACCAGATCGTGCTAGTGCCATGATCACATACATGTATATGGTTAAAATTACTGCTGTTAGTGGGGCTACTTGTGGTAGTAAAACCAACTGTATTTGTATGTGTATACTTAAAAGATCATGGTCTAATTGGTTTCATGTATTAGTACAGTCTAGACTGCAGTGTGCTGGAGTGCATTTGTTGGGAAAAACCCATTAGGAAATATTTTAGGTGGTTTTCAGATACTCTGCAGGATTTTATGTAAACACATTGGGGATGTAGCAAAGAGTGAGAGGTTTAGGCCCTTAAAGCATGAAAGTTGAAGTAATGGTTGTGCGTTAAAGCTGTCTGTTTTCTGACTAATGGGTGAATTCAAGCAGGTCTTTAACTTCTTAATAATTTTATAAGGGACATGATATACTACAAATTCTTGGCTTTTATTATTTTGACGAAGGAAAATCTTAACTCACTCTGGATTTAGTGATTTAAAAAGACTAGCAGCTTTAATCAAGTATCAAACTATTTCAATCCTATGATTGTCTTTGATACTGTGCTGGAAAACGAAGCTGCTTAAATAGAAGCTTAGGTAAGTTCAGTTGAAATACATGGGGTTTTAATACAAATGTTGCATTTATCTAGTATTTATTAGAGGTAATGCCACATTTGGCAGGAACATTTCATCAAGGATGAGGAAAGAGTGCATTATAGAGTGATTGACCTTTTCTTTTTGGCATCTCTCCCCTCCCTGCACTCACTCCTGACCCCTTCATTTATTGCCCGGTCAGCTCAGCCTTTTATCAGCAAGTTACAGGGAAGCAGTTGTCAGGTCCACCTCAAAATGGGTTTGTTTCCTGTTGGACTGCTGCAAAAGTCAGTAGCAGGCTGGTTTTCATGGACATTTTCACCAGCCACCTGACGCAGAGGAAAGTAGCTGCCCATGTTTTAAGCTCACATTAGGTTTGAGTTTCAAAAGGAGGCATGACTTGAGTGTTTGATGCACAGTTAGATTGCTCTTGAGAGCCCCAAAGCCTTGAAACATTTGATGTTTCTAATGCCTTTATGCAAGGGTATGTACAGAAGAATCACACAAATGGACATGAAGGTACCATTATAGAAAAATGTACTTTATAAATACCTGCATTAAAAAAGAAAGGCATATTCCCTTTGTTCTGGTATTTTCTATCTGTAGTCAGAGATCTTCAGTGAACATAGAATGCATTTTATTATCCTCTTAGTTAAAAAGATATGGAGTTTTCCTATTAAAAAATAATAAATCTTTGCATACAAATGAAAAGCCCCAGGTAATTTTTCTTAGCCTCTAATGATCCCCTTCTGGCTCCACACCCCCCAGTTACTCTCATAAACTAATCTTGGTGGAGCAAAATATAAATGCAGTAGAACCATCCAAATTACAAATCTTACAGTGTTCTGAAAACTGCAGTCTTTGAAAACCAAAATAATGAGAAAACATTTTACTCAGTATTTAAGGCAAAGCCATTGAATTCAGTATTCAATGGGACTAGTAACAAAGTTTTCTCAGAAATTACTGCACTCTGGACTGGTGATACGTGTATTGTAATGGCCTGAAGAATGGTAGGAGAATTTAGATACTTTCTTTTTGAGATCACCTGATGCTCTGCTGGTGAGTGCTTTGTTTTGTCTTTGTAATAGTGCCTGAATGAGTGACGATTCTAAAGTGCCATTTATGTGTATGATTACTTTCTACATTGCAACTTTATGTTTATTATCCTTTAAAAGAATCTAACGTGACAAATGGATTTGTTTCTTGGGAAGATTGTTGTCATTAGCAAAATAGTTTTGAAAGTCGCTGTTGTAACTGAAATTCTAGGTGTTGATGTAATGACCTTTTCTTTAATACCAGGTTTTTGGAACAGGAACTCTGATGTCTTCTCCAGAAGAACCTAAAGTACAGCTAGCAAATGCCTACTTACTGCTTCCACACATTCAGAACATCCAGGCATCACACACACTGGTACAGTATACATTTCAAGGGGAGATAAAACCTAAATCTGCTTAACCACAAAAGATTTTTGACCTCAGGTTGCTGGGATGCAAGGAACATTAGCAAAAAATCCAGTGATGCCAGGAGAGAGATTGCAAGATACAGGGTTACTGTGATCAGCTGCTTTTAGGAGACAGTCTTTGGCATTTAAACTATTCATACTTGTTCTTCTTTGTGCTGCTGTGGTGGTGTGCCCTCTAAATTATGCTGGCAATACTATCTGTGAGGCCCTGCTCTGACTTAACTGGAAAATTGGTCTGTCCTTAACAAGAAAATAAACTTTCTACCATAAAATTGAGAAGGGCGGGAAACTGTATTGGTTTGTTCTGGTTTTTTTACTTCTGGCCAGTTCCCCATGCGAGTTCACAACAGGGCTGCACCAACAGTTTTGCCGCAGTTAAAAAGCATGGCATGCTCCATGGATGAGAATGGGAGTTGGGAGTCAGGCTGCAGCATCCCCTCCTGCCCCTATCAGTGCTGAAGATACCAGCTTTGCTTAACTCATCTTGACAAGGAGCTGTGGAGAACACAGCAAGCTGAATTAATGAGGCATAAATATTTGAGTTGAAAGAAGCTTTAACGATTTCTGTAATTTGGTTGCAGTTGCAGATATTTTCATAGTCTTCCAGTCCATACAGAACCTTTCAAGTGAATAATTAATTTGAGAAATTGATCTTTCAGATTTCCTGTTGTATTATACACAGACATTGTTTTTCAAAAAACATGCTTAGAATATCTTAGCATGTAACAAAATTTAATACTTCATCTAAATGTAAGCTGCATTAATTGCTTTTGTGATGCCTTCTGTTCTACCTGAGAAGAATTACCAGCACAGATTGTATTTTTCAGTCTGCTATGTATATGTTAGGTCAGTCTTACCTCTATGCAAGGATAATGCGTGATTTCCTTCTCTTACTTTATTTTCCTCCATGCCAGTCTCTTCCCTGTAGTCACATGGTTGTGCTGGATTGTGGACATACAAAGACAGACTCTTGGAAAGGAAGCAAAAATCTTCAGCTTTTGTAATTTGGAGTGCTAGAGGTAGAACTGAGAAGGGTTTTTTTGATGCTGTTTATGTCTGAATCTTCACATGTAGCTCAGTGGGTTGTTGTCACATAGTATCTGAAAGTTGCATACATGCTTTTTCACAGTTCAGTCTGAATTACTGAGTAGAGAAGCTTCAGCGAACATTTGCCATTTTCCTTACTGTAGAGTGACAAACATTATCCTATGCTTTATTTGCATGGAGTACGAGTTTGAGGTCATGTTTAGCAGTGCAGCATGGTGCCACCTGGCACTAATCTTATTGTAGGACGTGAGGTGGGAGAGAGTGTTGACTCAGTTCTCCAAGCTCTGGGTGTAATTCTTCTGTGCTGTAGTTGAGGAAACACTCTCCACTGCATGTTACCGTTTTGGGCAGAAATGCTGCAGTGGTGGGATGGGCTCCTTAGCTGTTGAAAATGGTAGACAAGATCTAAATACTGGAGAGGAGTTCATGGTTTGAGTTTGGGTTCCTTTTAGAAGAATGTTTCTTTACAGCTAGCTGTTCTCTCCAGAAGTGCCTTCTTTAATTCACCTTCCTTATATTTTGATCCAGGTCCCATAAAAAAATGCTATCATTCTGTTTTGTCCAGTTTATCTTTTAAGCTCAGAAAATGTAGAAGGAAGAGAGGTTGGTGAGGTTTGAGTGCGTAACTACACATGGGCGAACTGAAGGATACATAACTATTACACATAGAATGGAATCTTGTAGTGAAAAAGCATTTAAAACAAACCAGTCATACTCACTTAGCTGTGCACATTTCTTTTCCCCTGTTTATTTTTAACCGACATAAAATACCAGGGTAAATTCAGGATAGCATAAGCCTCATTTGTACATCCCTTTTCACCTTGGGATGATTGAGTTCTAACCTTGGGTGACAGTGTCTAGTTTGATACACTGAAGGTGTCCTTACCTCTGAAGTCCACTGACAGTGCTTGGAAACCTCAGACAGAGAGCTGCATGCTGTGTGTCTCTTTTTTGCCTCCTTCTGTTTTAAAGGTGGTTGTGGTTAAATTGTTCACTAATTCTGACATCCTTGGTCAACAAGGCCAGAAAAGCTTTGATGTCATTTAGTCCCATCATGTGCTAGGTAAAGTGACTTATCAGAATTGCTGGAGGCCTTGTTACCCCGAATAAAAACTACTTTGATGATTGGAAACCTACACCTGACTTCTAATTTAAGTTGCTTTGTGGCCAGTTTAGTATATTAAGATGCACATTTAATTTATGTAACTCTTCCTGCTTCTGATGCTGATACTCAGAAACATTTGTAGCTAGCATCAGAACTTTCAGCTTTCACTTTGCCAAGCTGAACAGTCCATGCTCTGCAGTATCTTTAGTAATGGGTTGTCCATTTCATCACCAAATTGACCAACCCTTTTGTAGCTTCTTCAGTTTGTAAAAATTTGTTTTGAAGGTCAAGGCCAGAATTGTTAATAGGGATATGGGTAAAATTGTGCCACTGTAGGATTATTTCTGTTGGAAATATAACATACACCTGGGGATTATAGATGGAAACTTACCTCTACAGTAGTGTTTCCATTGGAAATACAATATGCAACAGGTCTGTGTTTCTATTTTTTGTAGAAAATGAACTTCTGTGGATTTTGTGGATTGTTTTTATATTTTAATGGGCAAAGCACAAAGGCCTTTCTTTTTTGTCCTTCATTCCCCCATGTTTTTAAGCAGAAACTCTTGTGCTTAATAAGAAAACAAGAAGAAAAGGCAAACGTGCCTTTTTTACTGTTGGATTTCTCCATCTTTGTGTTACCCTTTTCAGAGTTTCAGCATATGAAGGGTTCGGGATTGGCCTGTGGTCCTGGATCCCAGGATTCCTGGGCTCGTGGCTCACTTGTTGGGAGGAAAGAAGAGCTGTGTCCCACACTGTGAATTCGTGGTACATCCGCATGGCCGTTCAGCAGTGGCTAATTACCACTAAGCCGTAACAGATGGTGGAGCCCATATAGGTCATCTTTGTTTACCCAGCTTCTGGGTGTATCTTTGCTATAGTTGCCTGGTTTTTGGCATTGTTTAGTATTTGGGCAGCACTAACAGGGCAGCTACATCGCTGCCTCGCTGTGTTCAGGTTGGTGGAAATGTCAGTGGAGGAGTGGCGTGCAGGGTGGAGGGTCTTATTGTAGGCGACACAGATAGCAGTTTGCTGACTTCCCAGAGGAGTTCAAAGTTTATGAACTGACGACTTGGGAAATACTGCAAGTACTGACAGGAATGTAACAGTCCTTAAGCCATGTTTTGCGCTAGTGGGCAGAGGATCAGAGAAGCAAACGTGTCCAAGTGTGGTGTTTGGGTGTGGAGAGGGAAGAAAGGAAGACAGTAGAGCTTTCTTGGTGTGCTACCCTGATAACTGCCTGCAAAAAACTGATGGAACTTTGCTGAATCATTATTACCCGGTCAGCTTATTAACACCATTTGGAGTGGAAATACTACTTTAGGGCCAAGGACTGTCCAGGACAGGAACTTTGAGGGATCAGCCTACAGGAAGAAGAGGAGGCTTGTTCAATGTTGTTCTTTTTTAATGATACTGTAGCCAAACTCCGGGAAGTGATTTGAACTCTACAGTCCTTGTAATGATGCAAGAATACGTCTGAAAATCTTATAGAGAGCCATGTGTGATTAAGACCTCATTGATGGTTGAATTGTTTTCTAAATAATTGCCAACTTTACTCTCCCCCAGCTAGAATCCTAGCCCCTTGTCAGGAGTGGGGCTCCTTGGAGATGGATGGTTCAGGTTTTTAGGGTTTTATTGAAAGAGGCCTTTATTTCCTTAAAATTTCAACTTGAGGGCTTAACCAAAGCTGTCAAGAATTTAATTTGTGTGGCTTCTATCAGTTGTCTTTATTCAGTTCATAATAGGATTTATAGGTGCTGAGTGTGTGTGTGTACATTCAAGTATGTATGCCTGCATACTTTATACAAAATAGAGGCACCAGGTAATTAAGACTGCTTTGCAGAGCTCTTCCTAAGTTTTCCCTGCTGTGCCTCTCCTTTGCAATTTGCCTCTGGTACAAACATTTGCTGCATAACTCAGCTCTCTGCTCTGATTCCTTAGCAGTGATATTTACAGTATAAACGGAGTGCTTGCACTGCTGGGAGATGGTCCTGGATTTGTCTGATTGGAAACTCTGCTTCTGACAGTGTTTTCTCTTCAGATGCCTTATCTTCTCTTTAGGGTTAACTCAGAGCCATCCTGCCAGTGCTGTAAGATATTTGGCACAACAGTTATGCCTTATTGTCTGCCTTAGAGAAATGCAAACCTGTTTCCTTTTCTGGAGATAGCTTCACAAAGAAATAAAAATTTCCCCTAGAAAACAGATCAACATCAAATACACCCCAGTAGCATTTTTTCCCCCTGTACACTAGAAGCTTCAATTTTAAGGTGACAGCATTTCCCATGTTAGATCTATGCCAGACCAAGGAAAAAAAAGGCTGGAAAAAATATGATGTAGCTGATTTTTTTAATAGGGGTGTGGGGTCTTAAATTACTTTAAACTACAATGGCATTGAATAAAGGCTAACAAATCCTTATTTTGGACCATGAAAGCAGTAGTGTTCTTCCAAGAAGTGCTGAGAAGGGAAGTCTAAGCATTGAATTTTATCTGATCAGAAAATTACCCCCCAAGTTGTAATCTTACTGCCTTGTTAAAACTCCACTAGCAGCCATGGCTGTGAGAGGTTAGGAAATGGTGCATGTTTTGAAATCAAATGGGGTTTTTTTCTGCTCTCCCAATTTGATAAGGACAAAAACATCTGTAAAAAAACAAAGGAGTTTGCAGGGGTTTGAGTCCCCAGAAAGCTGTGCTGGGGACAGTGTTTGGGTTGCCACTAGCCACCTTTGCAGAGGCTATATCGCCCTCTTGTGTGAAGCCTCAGTCATTTTGGTATGAAGTCCTGATGAATTGAAAATGCAGATACTGGCTTCCTTTTGGCAGTGCTTTTATAAAACTGGACCCCATGAAATGCCACGCGTGTGCTAAATCTCTCAACTCACGCGCCCCTGCCTGACCCCTTTTTCCTGTCTTAGAGAGGTATGAACTAGGGTGCTAGATACCTTCAAAAGTTTCTTCACAGTTTTGCTTTTCAGCATCAAATTATTGGAATTGTTTAAAGTCCGTTTCATCAACACCTTCAAACACTTGAATCTGCAGATACCCTACTCAGATATTTCAGTATCTCAAGAGAAACAGAGGGGAGGGGTTCCACATCAGCCTCAAAATTAGTATGAAATTTGGCTATAAGTAAGACACTACAGAGTGACAGGTCTGCCATTCTGATTCTGGCTTTTTTTTTTTTTTTTTAAACTTAATTTAGAATCCAGATATACTGCCTGTGCAGTTTGTGCAAGTAATTTGGCAGTGCAGATTTCCAGATAGCTTTCATGAACTATACTTGGCTTTGTCAGTGCTGTTGCCCCATTAGATTTATGAGTGCTTTACAAGCTGGCACAGTCAATGTCATCTTTTTTTTCTTTTCTTTTCCCATTCTAGTCAATAAAAAGGCAAAACAAGTATTTTCTGTCTGTCCGTTTTGGCATGAAGCCTATGTATCAGACCATGTCCAAGAAGCATTATGTTCTTGGCCTAGATACTGTATTTCAGTATCCAATCAGCAAAGAAAATACCGAGAAAACAAGGAAATAACCTTTTATATTGCACACAAGGGTTCTGTTGAATAAGTTTTTTGGCATAAGAAAATTTGTAAGAGTTCTCATGCTGATGCTGTATAAATATTTAATAATCACGTGTAATACTAGTTTGATAGGTAGGTAGATATTGATGGAGTTCTGATTCAGAGACTGATTGTTGGACTACTGTACAGAATAATTGTATTCATTTAAAAAATTGCTTGCATTGTTGTGTTATGTATATGAGGAAGCAGTCCTATTATCTTTATAAATTATGGTATGTGAATTGGATTTATTTAGCATTTGAAGCAATGTGTTTGATGTTTTCTTCACTTTTCTTTCTTACAGACAGAAACTATGAATGCCAGTCTATTACGGGTTCACCTTGAATGCAGTTTACCTAATGACACATATCAGCTAGTTAAGGTATGTTTTGTTATAATTTTCTGTCTGTGTAAGTCTTCTTATTTTAGGCCAGGCTTAGAGGGACACTTTCCAGAGCTTAAGAAGTTTTAGGAACAATGCAGTTTTCAGTGTCTCAGTTTAAAGGGCAATTGTGCTTTTATAACACTGTATCCTCTGATGTAAATTAAATGTCACACATACCACACTAAAATCTTTAGGAGAGAAGGAGATGAAAAAAGATATCCACCATCCCATAAACCTCCCAAAAAACCAAACCAAAACCAGTCCAACAGGCTAAGCATTCTGACGTGTAGATTTTGTACTGCTTACGTGGGGTACAAAAATGATTAGATTTCTGTAATTTCTTTTCTCCAGAAACTTTTCAAAAGTGTCTGGTTCACGGTGAGAAGTGACCAGTGAGCTGAGAGGCTGAAGCCTGGGCTGCCTGGGCTGTTTCTCAGGGGGGTGTGAGGGTAGCCATGGTGCTGGGCAGAGCTGCGGAGTGTGTTAGCAGAGATTCCCCCTCCAAAAGCCCTGAGCCTTCAGGACATCAAGGTTATCTCCTTGTCCTGGGCAGCGCCTCTTCCCATGTCTCCTCAAGCGTCCTTACACGGCGGGTGGGTGCTGCTCACTGCTGCCTCCGTGGGTGTGGTGTTGGCTCAGACACAGACCTGCGCTGTGGCCGGTGGGGTCTTTCCCCAGGAGCGGCGAGGCCCAGGCTCCACGGCTGTATTCCTGTGTGTTGCACAGGGCAGCATTCCTGTGCTGCTTCGCTTCCACGTTTGGTTCTTGCAGTGCACAGTGCATTGAGGTGCTTGAGGTGCACCTGAGCGCTGGAGGCTGCATGGAGTGCGGCTGTCTGAGCTTCCCAAGGGCACACCGTGCCTGTGCTCCAGTCTCCATGGCAGCCTTCTCTCCTGCTCCTGGCAGCCATTTCAAGTGCTGAGGGTCTCTTTGATGCTGTGTAAGCTGTGAGCTGGCATCCCATCCTCAGGTGCTTCCCCACTCCTGCTGTACTTCCTTGCAGCACTTGAGATTAGCTGGAAGTGTTTTGCTGCACTTCTGAGAGCACTTCACATGCCAGTTTTCTCCTCCTGCTCCTCCATCCTGAGCAAATTACTCCTCCTGGTAGGGCATTGGAGCTTGAGTTTAGCGATTGTGATTTGATTTAGCTTTGTGATTTGGTGCAGGACCAATTTATGTTATTCACTGTTGATTGTCTAGTTCTGTTTTGCTTTGTTGGCTTTAATTTTTTTTGCAAAATGGTGTCCATGTCTTTGTAGCTGCTATGACTTAGCTGTGTTAACAGCAGCCACTACTTAGCAGATGGAAATAAGATCCTATTTGTATTTTTCTGAAGTATTCTAGCCAGACAACAGTGTTTTCTATTAAGAATTGTACATGTATGTTTGTTTTTTTAAAATTACTTCAGTGAGAAATGGAGACAAAAACACAGGATTTGGAAAAATTAACTATAAACAGACCAGTGAACATGAACTGTCTTCCTACCATTAAGACACATGCATCAGTCTGTTTATGGCACATTTTATTGAAGGCAGAGGATTTAACAAAGGAAACTGTTTTGCAGTCCCTGAGGTGAGACTGACTAAGACAGTTTATAAATTTGCATTCTCTCAAGGTTCAGTGTCTTTTTTAGTTGTTGTTGTCTTTGTTTTTGCTGTGCTCTCTGTACCTGCACTGTGTGTGGTTTCTGCTGAGATTTTAGCAAAGGTCCTAATTACTTCTGTTTTGCCGGCACTTTGGTGCTGGAAACCTTGTCTGTTAGATAATACCTTTGATTAATTTCTCAAAGTACCTTAGTGTAATGAATTTTTTCTATTCTGTCCCCCATCACACACACACCATATCCCTTTGTCTCTCTCCAGAGTTGCTGTTTTATGTCCGATGACCCAATGCTGCTAGAAATGAGCTTAACAGTAAAAGTCGAAAATGCCCAGCAAGATTTTGTGGAGCATAGACAATACTTACTGGAGAATCTTTTTGTAGTTTATGTAGCAATGGAAAGAACAAAGACCTCAGGTAAGTCCTAAATCTGCCTGTTAAGTGTGATTAACCTTGGTTTTATACATAATTTGTAATTTTATATCCTAAATTGAATCGAATTCAGTGACAGCTTAATTTCAGAAGTAAGGGAAACCAAGTAAGTTCGGTTAAATGCAGCTTGCAGAGAATTTGTGTAGGGCAGAGTTATCGTAAGCAGAGTTCTCTTCATAAAGGTAACAATTGTAGAGTTGTAAACTAGATCTCTTTCATTCTTTAGTCCCCCATGCTTATGCATTTGCTTAAATAGTAGGGAAAGATGACATGGTCCTTTGAATTCTACAACTGCGTTTCTGGTTTCCCATTAATTAAATTGACCATAATGGGATTGTGAAGGCAGAATGGTTTATACAGTACTGGGGACAGTGGCCGTTATGGAAAGTAGGGTAATGAGGTAATACAGATGTGCACATCATTTGTTCTTGTAAGCCAGAATTCCACAGGCAAACCAATCAACTCCTTGCAGTTTCTTTATGCTGCAAATCCTCTAAATCCAGGGGATTTTAAGTTATTTATAGAGCCTTGCAGTCTGCTAGAATAGCTTTTTTTACACATTTCTGCCAGTTTTCCTTTCTGATTGGAGAAGAAGAAACTGCTTAAGAATCTAGATTAGAATAATATTTTTTAACATACTTGTTGAAAAAGAACATGATCTTTTTGTCTTTTGGGAAATGCATTTCAAAATCTAGTCACAAAACAATAGATGCAATGTACACAAAACAATATCTACAGTATGTACTGTTTCCCTTGTGCCTGTTCTGTGATGTGATATTTCACAGAGCTGAAACTGAAATACCCACTGTAAACCTAGTTTCCCTGCCAGTGAGATGCCAGGGCTTTGTTATGTTGAGTTGTGGATGTACATTTATTTTGATGCTGGTAGAAAATTGTTCCCATCTGTTCTGTCAAGGGTGCTCACTGTTAACACTTTCGATGGTTAAAGTACTAGAAGTACACTTTTAGGGCTGTTTTCTGTTAAATATAGTGCAATTCCAAGTCCTCTCTGTGCTAGAGGTTGGTCCTGTAAGCCTTTTGGATCAGCTGTTGGTGGGATGTTAGCACCTAGAGTGGGACAACAGGTAGGCAGGGCCAGCACAGGGGAACTAACCAGCTGGAAAGGCTGAAGAGGAGTATGTGCTTTAAACAGCTGTGGGGTGCATGGAGCTCATAAGCAACACCTTGAACCCTCTTTTGGAAGCTGGTGCTTGCTTTCAAGCAGCTGAGCAAAGCACGTACATTATTAGAAATAATGGCTGTTCAGGTGGAAGAATGTCCTTTCGTGTCAGCCTGCACACACTGATTTAATTCAAGCATGAGCAAGGACAAAACCACAAATTATTCTGTCCTGCTGCTCTCCTTTTGGTCCTCTACATCTTCCTACTGTCCTGTGGATGGGAACATAGCTTTGCCAGTGACCAAAGGTGGTTCCCCAACACAGCTGTACCGCCTTACCAGCAGGTGAAAGCTGTGTTACCCCTGTCTCCTGTTGCTTTAGGCAATAGTTTGCTACCTGCCAGGTGATAAGACCATTCCTGATTTGAGCCCAAAGCACTGAATTCGGCTTCACCTTACCTCCAGGAATGCTTGCATTTTAAAGCAGGTGAGGCAGGATCTTGTGCAGCTGTGTGTGATACAGAACAGTTTTTACTGGACTCTCTCTGGCTACTGATAGAGTAGCCTGTAGAAAGTTATTTCCATCACCAGCCATTCTGACTGTTCCCTTCAGCTGTTAACTCCTGTCTCCCTGCCACTAGGAAAGGGGAGAGTTGTGCTCTGTCTAGGATTTAGGGGATAATGAAGATTCCCTGTTAAAGCTTGCTTGCATGTTTCTGGCCAAAAATCTTGTTGAGTGGATTTTTACTCCTCTCTCAAATGTTTGCCAGCTCAAGATGTGAACAGTTCTTCCTTTTTACGAGAGTATCTGTCACACAAAGATGTTAGAATTTAAACTGGGATTGCATCTCATATGAGTGTCTGACAAAACAAGAGTGTTTCTGTCCTTGGTGAACTTACCTTGGTGTTCATTCTTTTGGACAGGTCATTCATCAGTAGATGTGTATATCATGCATTCTGGAAACAACCCTGTGCATATACAGGTAATCGTGGGCTTCAGGAAGTCATAATTTAGGCTGTTGAATTTGATTGGGGAATTAGCTTTCTCTAAGGAGCAGATTGATTTTGCTGGTGGCAAATGTCACACTTCCAAATTTTTAAAGTGTGCCCAGATGTCTAATAGATCCTTGAGATGACATGTAGTTCAGTGATGAATTTTTTTTAAAACATTAGAGCTGTTGACTTGAATAAAAATTCGTGTGTTGATTTAGAAGATTTGAGAAAATGGCAGATGGTGGCTTGCAAATTTGACAAGAAGATAGACTAATACAGGACCTGCAACACTAATAATGGTAGTACTGCTACAAAAATCATTTGTCTTGTCTTCGTGCAGGAAATACGGCAGTTGTCACAAAAAGGCACATCACCTGTGGAATTTGAGCCAGTACTGCTATCCTCATCATCTACTAACTTCACAAAAGTTGCTTCTATTTCTTGTAAAGGTACAGGTTACATATATTTAGAGATAAAATGATTAAACAGGATTTGATTGCTGAAAAAAGGGTAGTTTTTTCCAGCAGAGACCCTGAAAGATCTCAAAATCAAGTTGTCTGGACTTCATTGAGAAAGAGGATGCATTCTTTTTGCTAATTGTTTCCACCATTTTTGTGTGTATGTGGTTCCTCTTATGCTGGTCAAAGGCTCTAAGCTATACATGCTTGAAAAAGGGGGAAAAACATTTGCTAAAATGTTAGCTGATTTTACAATAAGCATAATTATTGAACATGCTTTTTCAACATCCTTTTATGGGTTTTTTCTGTTTCAAATATGTTTTCTAAAAGGCTATTGTGCCTGGGTGGTCATTTTCTATGACATTTCTTGGCAGGCCATTGAAGAGGTTTGCCTGAGACCAGACATGTTTGTGGAAGAGCAGAGATTGGCATTTAAGCATTCCTGACTCCAGCCTATTTCATATTCTGACCACTAGACTGCAGTGTACAGACTTCAAACATTTATGAAACGGGCTGCTTTCATAATGACATCGAGACATGTTTTTCCTAGGGAAAACATGGGCGAATAAGAAGAAAGAAGGGACTGTTACGTTAGGAGGTTCTTTTTTTCAGAGCAGTTTTTCATTTATTAAAAGGACGCAGTGTGCTCTGATTAGTAAGAATGCTGTGCCAATGACACATGGTTAAAATTGGTCAGGTTCCTCTTCACAGCCTTATTGTGTGTGTATTTTTTGAAGGTGTTTAGCATTCATGAATACTTCTTAAGGCAAGGTTTGAAACCTCTAAAAATCAGGACTCAGATGATTAGATGCTTTACTCACCTGTGTGAGGATTGCACCAGCAAAGGTTCCCCTTTTTAGTGTTATTGCAGATCTTCACATGAAATAATTTTGGATATGCTTCTGGCTGATGTAGTCCATGTGTCTGCTCTTTCCCAGCTGCATCCTGTGACAGTGAAAGTCTTTATTCTGACAACAACGAGAACAATCTTTTGAAAGGCACTACAACACTCAAAGCCTGTCTTTTCTGTCCTGTAATGGAAGGGTAGGTTGACAGTGGATTTTTGTTTGTTAATGCTCACTGATATTATAATGAAAATACTGTAGCTTACTTTTAAGAGATGAAGTTAACTTCCTTTGTCAGTCTATGATTCCAAGGTCAGTGACGAGGCTTATTCCTATTGTTACTGTGTCATTTGCCAAAATGGACCTGTCGCATTTCAAGCAATAGTTCTGTATTTTATCCTAAGAAGAATTTCAGGAGCCAGTAAAAAGATACACCTTAGCAGCTCATATCATATACGTGTTGCTTAGTCTTTGATAAAATTTCCAGCATCCTTGCTAATGCAACCCAGAAGCTGGATAGTTTTAGAAAAAGTGTGAAGTCTTTTCTTTCTTCACTTGTCTTTTTTGCCAATTTCATCCAGCCTACTGTATCACAAAGCAGTAGGCAATGTTGGACTACAGCATAACAAGAGAGTAGATATTTTGCCTACCTCTTTTACATGGTTCTTGTGAATTTTTACTCTCATATGTAATTATTCCAAAATAAATAGTTTTGTTCTTCTCCATAAAAACTTAGAAGAGCCTCATTATGCAAGAATGCTATGGTATCTTCTCTTGTACGGACCACTTGTTGTGTACTCAAGGACAATAGCAGGTGTATTTATATTTTTTCTGTATTTACTTACAGGTATTTTGATATAGATCCTTCTGCAGCATTGTTTCATATAGAACCACATCATAATACTTCAGGATATTGGTCCATATGGTTTACAAATAACTTTTACTTCAGCATTGAATTGAATGAAGTCTTCATAGCCAGAGAAACAAAGAACTTAGTAAAGGTAAGCTTTATTTCTTCTTTGTACACTACTTTGTCTTTAATATAAAGATATGGACCTTTGACATACAAAATAGGTTCTTTGAAGAACTCGGTGTTCTCAGAGCTGGTTGGAATCAGTTGAAAATAAAGGTATATGTACATCTGTAACTATTAGGCTACTGTCTCAAGAGGCATTTTTCACTGTCCGGCTTAGTTTTGTATTGTTTTATTAACAACTATTCTTTCATTTGAGTTGCAGCTACAGCTGCATCAAATTACAGATGGTTGCTCTGTTCTCAGAACTGTTGCATGTGTGTTTGTGCTCTCTAGGATTCAGCATTTCTTCATAGTGGAAGTCTTTAGTGCATAGATGAGCTTCGGAGCCGATAATTTACTTGCACAACTGCTTGATTCAAATCAAGCAATTGTGATTTATGGATAAGCACATGATGTAGGCATCTAAATGGCTCGTTTAATATTTTGATACTGAGATTTGCATATGTGCACTGCGTGGGTCAGGTGTAGGCACATATGACCATGTAGTAACAGCAAAAGCAAAAAGGACAAGGAAGTTTACATTCTTCAAGGTACCACCTGCACCAGCAAATTTTAATTCAGCTGTCGTTTGATTCTTTTCAGATTCTGAACTTTGCTGAACCTCTGACTCTACCTCCAGGCTGCTGGAATGTATTTTCTGTGAAGCTCAGTGTGAAAGACACTGTAACGAATGTGCTCTCTAGTATTTGTTTGTCCACAAATGTGGGAGTGATGTTTGAAATACCTCTGCAGATATATTCGACTGTGTCCAAGGTATTGTATTAAATTGTGTGTCTTGAATTGCTATTAGGCACTGCAAACCCAACTGCAGCAGTGTCTTTCTCAGGCCAGAAATCTGTTCCTTAGTCCTGAAAGAAAAGCTCAGTACCAGACCACTCTGTTAAACAATTCTGTAGCTTAAGAAGTCCAGTCCCCAGAGCTGAACAGCGATGGAATTATAGTTCTCTCAGCACTTAAACATCTTAATTCTAGGCCTTAATTCTCTTATTTGACTCTACGAAATTATGCACTGAAAAACTGAAATTTGTTCTCTTGTTTTGTCATATTTTTGTTTTGTTTTTCCAGCAGGGAGATCTTAATTTTGAAGCAGTTGCCCACTGTGATATTCAGTGCTACTTGGGAAAGTCTGATTCAGGTAGGCTCATCTTCGCCTTTTTTTGGCATCTGACAGTAGTTTTATTGTAGAAAATTCATTTTATATAGCTGGACTTGTAATGAGAATATTGGGACTGTTTGTACAAGTGCTTAATTTTACATTTTTTTTGAAAACATCCATTTTTCTGGGAGTATATAAATGGCTGAGGGTGCTGAGTACACAGTGCAGTATTTCAGACATCTGATTCCATAGCACATGCTAAGCTATTGTTCTATCTTGAAACTTTTTTTTTTTATTTTAGTATTTAAGACTCTCCTATGGGTTCTTATTGGTGATATATTGCCCTTTTCTTTCTTCATACACATTTTCTCGAGAGATGTTGAGGTAGAATGGTAAAACTGTCCACTAACTCAAAGTTATTAGAAAATGTGCATAACCCGGGCTCAGATCCTGGGAATTCTTCGATGAAAAACAAACAAAAAAATGTTGACCAATATCCGCCTGTATCCAGAGTTAAATTTGAAGGCCTTATCTTTATCTTTTTCTCACAGCAATAATTCCATAGATTTCTGCAAAAGATGGTTTATCAGGCTTATAAGACAGCATCCCTAACACTATATCAGGTGAAACAATAAGAAGGGGTCTCATTTTTTTCTGGAATTGAAGAATCTATCTCCAGATACCGTAGTGCTGGGAGCTGTTTTAAGTACCTGGCTGGCATTTAAAGAAATACAGAGATAGGTATTCCATGGCATGGTACTGCCTAAAGAATGTTGAACCTGTTGAAAGCTGATTTAGAACAGTGGTTTTTAATCTCTGTGCTGTAGGAGTTTCAGAAGGCAGCTGGTACCATAGGCTTTAAATGTTTGAGTGCTCTCCTGGAAGTGTTTTCAAGATGACATTTCCTAAATTGTATTTTTGTGTGAGGATATGAGGAAGGCAATAGTACTCAGTCAAATGTGAAAAGGAGAATTGAGGTGACATACAGAAACATGTGACTTGAGCAATTACTGGTACCCATGCATGCTTAGGTACATATCTTAGAAGTAAGTGTTTGCTTTTTTATACATTTTTTTTAAATCTGTATAAAGGAATATGGCTGATAAAACTGAATCCTTGTTGCTTACTTCATTTTCATACTAGTAAGACACATAATGAGATCTCTATATACAGGTATTCTGCCTTCTGCTTTAGTATGCTAGAATTTGTTAAACAGACGTGTAATGCATGAGCCTGAAAATACTGACCTAAAGAAACTGTAGTTGGATTATTCCAATAATCACCAATCTCAATTCATTACTTTAAAGATTGTAAAATAAAGTATATGCACTTTCAAAATAAGTAATTTTTGTTTTCTTTCAAAAGAAGTTTGCTTTTCTAACTGCTTTCTGCTATGTGAAAATGCTTGAACCAATGAGTAATTTTCTAAAAGACATTAATCTGTAGACTGATGTGAAACCTTGCAATTTATCTTCAGAAGAACTTGAAAATAATCAGCATCTAGAAAAGAAGCTAAAATGAAAAGACTGTTTTGGCCAAACTGTGGGAATTGTTCTGCTCCCTGCTATGCTGTGCTACTCTATTTTTGTGCCACTATGTAGTATATTATCTTGATACTTCATTGCCATCAGTGCAGAGTACTGTGTAGGCTACTGATAACATGGTTACTCTTCAACGGCATCTATTAGAAATAGCAGCAGTAAAAAAGGGCTTACTAGAGCATACAAAGCCTGTGCAATACCCATACTCTTGTTTGCATGTACAGTTACTTCGGTTTTGCAGATGTATTTCTTTAAGCAAATCTGATATGGAAAATAATATATATATAATATATATTCTCACTTTGAAGGGGAAAAGTGGGTTGCCTTTTTTGGTTTAGGTCTGGACCCTTTGCAGATACTGATTACTCATATTCAGAAGTAGATTGATGGAAGGAGCAAATATTATCTCTGTAAAATCTGAACTGTCTATTTTCCTTTTAGCAAATCTGCTTTGGCAGAAGAGTCTTTCTCTGGACCGTTCTGCCTGGGACGTGGATTCCGAGCTTGCAAGTGACCTCTATGAAAGATGGCAAAAGATAAGACGTGGAGAAGCGTGCAGGTCTGTACAGAATCTGTTGAGGTTATTAATTCAAGCCAGTACAGTGTTGTAAGAAAGAATATTTCTGTTCTGAAGTATTCTTAATTAGAACAAAACATTTTGGACCATTTTCTGCAGTTAAGTTAGTTCTCCTGAAGCATGTGGAGTTTCAGAGCACCCCAGACACTCCCAGTGTTCATTTCAAGGCACTGCCAGCCATAAGTAAGCTTTTCAGCCTAGAATGTAAATAATATTCTTGACTATGGTCATCTCTCCAGGGGTACCTGGCATGAAAGCAGTAGAAGCATGTCTTACCAGAGCATTTATGAAGTTGCATGAATCCTTCATCAGCAGGTTGCGTAGCAGTCTTCTCAGGATTAGGGTCTTTGAATGGCTTCCAAGGTTTTTAGTCCCTGGCCTACATACACAGAAGTTACGCTGACTTTCTGCTACTGGGGTACAGCTTTATTTTGTAGAGACCATTTTCAAGGAAAGATTAGTTGATGTATTATAGGTCCTGGCAGATCATGATGTTGTTGCTGTTATTCTTTGTTTGAAAGGAAAAAAAAAAAAAGAAAAAAACTAACCAAGTTTTCTGCTTTTGCCAATAAAGCAGGAGAAGTATTTTAGGACCAGCTCGCTTTATTCAGCAGAAGAAATCTGAAGAGGAATCCTTTGCCTTTTTCTTGCCACGGTTGACTACAGAGCCTGGCCTTACACTCAACTTCAGTGCCACAGCTGTTAAAAGTAGTATGGTGAGGATGATTGTTCCTAAGCTTTTTTCTGAGTTGCTGTATGTTTAGCTTATTTAAATTATAAAGTCTGCGGTGAATGCTTGGTGATGCATAGCATTTTCATGCTGCTTGTAAATTAGCATTTTGATCTAATTTAAAACACTAAATTAGTATCCCTTTGGCTCTTTGATAAGTTTTTTAGCTTCCTAGTTGTAATATTATAGTACAAAGAGAGGAGTAAAGCAGTGTAGGTTTTAACGAACAATTTTTTGTAGTTGTTAAAACTTTTCTTGCATTCACTGTATAATTCACATGCTTGTGGTAAAATAATTGAACATGGGACTAGGGGTACGTTGTGTTGTCATTAGTGAAGCATGTGGTTACAGGATGGCCTTCCTCATGCCACTGCCTTCTGTAACAGAAGTGCGTAAAACATTTATGAGCGATACAACACTTGCAGAGCAATGTATCTTCCAGCCACACTGACAAATATTTCTTTCTTGTTTGTCAGATTTAGGTCTCTACTAACCTAGCCTAGGCCAGAACCAGTCATATGGAAATATTTTTCATATGCACATATTGTGAATTACCTTAATATTCCATTTGTCCAGTTTAATTGTTAGTCATTACAGTATTTTTTATAACCTGCTTGCATTCAGACTTCTCTAAGAAAGGGTGGCACTTCACTAACTTCACTTTCTTCTGTGCAAGAGCTTTGTTCATGTCCGCCTGCATAAATCAAAATCCAAATGAAAGGGTTGTTTGGGGAGCGGGGGTGGTCTGTGTTTTTGTACACGTAGTTTGAAATGCAGTCTTAGCTGATTTTGCAAATTATGACATTGTGGTGACATGTCCTGCTGTTCCATGCAGTCTTGTGCGTGTATGATTATACTGCATTAAGACAGAAGCCAGACTGAAGTCCCTTGAAAATGCAGATCATATTAACAGTGCTGAATAATTTTACCAACCAGTTCTCAAATATGTAGTTTTTAACTCTTTCTTTTCCCCTCCAAACTATTTAGGTAAAATATTTCGTACTAAGAAACCCTTCATCCTTCCCAGTTACGTTGCAGCTTCTGCCTCTTTCTTACTACCCTGATCCCCAAGCTTCACTGAGTCTGCTGAACAAATGGTAATAACTATCTCAGGATACTGTTTTCCCTTTTAAAAGATCTTATTTGCTATGCCTTATGATTGTTACATACTGGTTTTTTTTTTAGTTTTTCAAAGTGTAACTTAAGTGGGGATTATATTCTGATCCATTTTGGAAGATATAGCTGTGTTCAGAGCAGTTCCCTGTATGGTGCCTGCCTTTGTAGTGTACCTCACCATTGATAGAACACAAATTGAACATGTTTTAAGCAAGTTTGTGTCTGCCAGATGTAAATTATAGTCTGTCATCTTCTAGGATCTGGGTCTTAGTGCAAGCTGCCCAGGTGAGGTGAACAACTTAGGGAGTTGGGGTTGTGCATCTCCTTATGGTGCTAGTTGGTATCTATAGAGTCTGTAGGCAGATCAGTGAAAAGAAGGTATCTGAACCGTCCCACCTGGAAAAGTTTTCTTCTTAGCCTTTTCTTAGGTAATAACCCTGGTTGAAGAGGAAACAGGAACCAGGAAGAAAAATGCAGGTCCAGAGGGAGGAACCTCAACATAAATGTTTAGGGTCAGCTAAGTAAATGTTTCTGCATTGTTTTGGACTTTCTGTTCTAGAATTGAGATGAACTAATGAGAAATCCAGAGAATAGTTAGATGAACAGTAAAGGGACTTGGTGAGGTGAGCTGAAGTTCACCAAAATAAGCCCTGACTGTCACACTTATCTTTGAAAAAATGTTTTAGTTGGTAGGACTGTTAGAGACAGTGGGATTACTCCTGTGCTTAGGTGTAATTTGCTTACTTGGGGTCCCAATCCCTGTGTAATTGCTTCCCTAACCTAATTTCTTTACATAGGTACATGCATGTGCATATATATGTCTGTGTATATATATGCACATTAATAACTGCATCTGTTTGCATACTAAATATGATTTCCACATAGACTCTTTCTAGTGGTTTGCAATTACATTTTCTATGTATTTGCACACTTTCATTTCTGCAGATCTTCTAAGTTTACCAGAAATCACATCCATTAACTGGTTCTTTTTAAGCTAATGTCATAGACAGTTGTGACAAGTGAGTTTTCAATTCAGTGGCTGGAGGTCCATTTGTCCTCTACAATCTACATTTTACCTGTTGATTTTCTTATGTCAGTTTTTAGTACCTTAATGTCAAATGCTTATAATTTGCACTTAGGCAAAAAAGTCAACTGCTGTAAGTGAATTTGATTCGCAAATTATGTGATAGAAAATAGGAATTTATCTGAAACAAATCATGAGCAGAAAGGGGGATATTTGAATAAATTATATGAGATTTAATAATGATTGTTTCTTAACAGTTAGGTGAGCAGAAAAAGCTTCCGGAAATTTGTGTTTGTGTGGCTTAGAAATTCCGTTTCTTGACTGCGATATTTTACAATATTCTATACGGACAGACCTAAAATGCCCAGCCATTTGTCCGTGTTCCAAATGTGTGGAATCCACATAAAACTGATTTGCAGTGTATTCTGTTGAAATGCAGACCCACATTTCCACCATATTTTGCATCTGCCAAAATGCAATTGTAAAAGTAGTCTTTATTTAAGAATAGATGCCAGCATGTAAAAATAAGTCAGCGCAGTTCTGACAGGCTGGGTTTCAAGTGCTTAACTTTTTGTTTTGGTTTATTTAGGTTCGGCATAAATGTGCAAGCTATTAATTTCACAACCACCGAATTCAGGCTAATGGATGAATGTTCTCACAGGGTAAGATGGCTAATTTTGGTAGAAGCGGTCTAACACACTAGAGAAAGCTTTTTCTAGCTACACTTCTTCTGGGTTGTTCCCAAGTGTGGTTTAAAGCAGTTTCACAGTGTTTTCTTGATTCTTTGTCAGGTTTGTATCTTTGCAGTTAATTATTTTCAGCATTTGATGGGTCTGTATTGAATACAGCTGTAGGGAGGAAGTGCATGCATGCCTGCAAGTGTGTGTGGATGTGTTGGGACTTCGCACTTAGCTCCAGGCTGGCCATGAAGTGTCGGGCTGTTGAGTCAGTGATGTCAGGAGCTGGCTGGTAATCTTTTCAGTAGAGAGAAATAGTGTCACGTAGTTCAAGGGAGGGGGAGGCGGCATTTCTGCATCTCAGCTTCATGCCATTGCAACTCCTGGATTCAGCTTTGGAATGTCATGATTCTCTCTGGTTCCCATTGCCTAATTTTTGCATGAGTGTGGTGACACTCGACTGTGTCACACCAGTGCTGAGCTGTGCTTAAACCCAGCGGTGTTGTGTCATGGATGACAGAAACAGAGAAAATGCTGTATCAGGGATGTTGTCATATTCTGGTGATCAGAGTACTATCCAGAATACCTGGAGAATTTCTTCTTAAGACTTCTGGTTTGTGCAAAAGCCCAGAATTAATGTATTTTCCTTGCTGTTTGGGCATGCTGCAGCTTCATCTTTAATGTCCTGTGTAGATACATGTTTCTGCACATATGCTTTAAGATCTTAATGAAATAGTTGTACCTTGTAAAAAGAAAAGAGTATGTTTGCTACGCTAATCAAAGCTGACCTTTCCTTTCTGGCAACAGTTGTAAGAGTTGTTGTAAAAGAGAGGAGACAGCAGTTCATAAATCCTAGCCTGTAGGCACACTCTGAGAAAGGGAAGGTAGCCTAGGAGTAGGAGTGAGTTTCCACAGTCCCACACACCATACTCTTGACCAAAGGGAAAAATAGCTGTAGATCTTCACATCAGTGTGTGCAATGCGTGTTTTTCATTAGATTTGAAGAGCTATGGGGAACATGCATGGTTAGATAGGTATTCAGCACATACGAGACAGATCTTGGCTTGTAAACCAAATCAGTAGTTGTTAATATTTAAATGTTTGCATCTGTCATCATTTCCCTAGTCAGTTTATGTGCAGTGAATTGTTAGGCTCACGTTTGAGTGCATGGCTGTCTTTGTAGGGAGTCACATGGTGAAGTTTGAAAATGCCATACATGGCTCGCTTTTATAAATACTGACTAGTAAATGCAGGTTCTGATAGTTTTTGTGTGTTACTTTTCATAAAATAGACTAAGAATAAAAACATTTTGAACTGAAAAAGATCAGAAGAGTTGTTAGTACAACACCCATGAATTGAGAAACAACCAAGAAAGAGCCCATTTTGGAATGTTTATGGGTTTTTTGACTGCTATAGGTATCTGATCATACCTTTCCCCAGTTCTGGAAAAGTAAGTTTGAGGGCTATTTTCATTTTTTAAAGGCAGAAAGAATAAACAATGGTATCAAAAAAAAAAAACCCAAAAAACAACACAACAAAACCAAACAAAAATTTACATTATTTCCAGACTGAGTGACCTTCTGGTAGTTCTGGTTTTCAATTAATATAGTAGAGAATTCACTTTGGCTTCTTTCCAGTGACTCAAATGATCAACATATTTGCCAACAGTCCCTTTCTCACTTCAATCAAGTTGTAAGTCATACGCTGAGGGTATAATGGTTGCCACATTTCCCTGTGCAATCAGTACACTGTTAGTTCTTGTGTTGTGAAGTGTTTCAGGATTCCTTGAATATGAAAGAAACTATATAATTTCTTTTCCATCTGAGCAAATAAAAGCTGTTTTAAATAATGAAGTAATACATTCCTCATAATAAGTGCAGTAATGTGAACTTTTGTTCAAATAAACAATCTTATCTGATGTTTTATGTTGTCAAAAGGAAAGACTTTGGTATAACAAGTTAGTTAGCAATTTCTGCACCTTGCCAAAAATATCCTATATGGTGCTAAGTAGTGATACAGTGCTTTCTTTATTGACGTCTTTAAACACACGTGTTTTCTGTGAGTGAGAAGTGCATTTTTTGTTTAACAGAATGCACATCAAGAGGACCTCATCAGCAAGAAATGCAGTTCTGAGATGCTTTGGTTAAGTTTACAGCCACTGGAAACCAGAAAAGTTGGTGTAATTTTTACACCTCTTGACTACAAAAGAGTAGCTTCCCTTATTTTAATCAGGTAAGCCAAGTTTTAGTTTTAAGTGAGAATCAAGCAACTCAACATAAAAATGAATTTTTAAAGTCCTGGCACATAGACAAATGGTCAAAATTTGAAAGTCAGAATAACTCTCATTTAATAAAAATTGCTTAAAGTGTGTTTGTGCCTTATGTCTCAGTCATTAATTTTCTTGATTTATGGTCAGAAGTTTATAAAGTGCATGTGACTGTACTGAGGCAGTTTTGAGTTGAGCCACATTGCGTGGCTTTGCTATTTTCAACTTGACTCCATAATGATAGGAGTTATTTATCCAGTAAGTCTTACGTGCAGCCAAACATTGGTTATCTTTGAGGGAAAAGATAGTTTATGAAAGAACCAACCATTTTTACTAGATGGCACAGTTGTTATCCAGAGGCAGTGGTCGCTAAACTTGCTCCTTCACTGTGTGAAATTCACTAGTGGCTGGTTCTGGACTGATCCTGTTGTCTCTGTTTAAGAGAAATCTGTCCAGGTTTGACCACTGATTCTGTTACTGAAACACTGTTGTCTTGGTTTGGCATCTAGAGACCAAAGCTGTGATTTTGCACACTTAATTTGTGCTTTAGTGGCTGATTGCTTGATTTTTATTTTATGGCAGAAACAACTTAACCGTTCTGGATGTAGTCAATGTAGAAGGCTTTGGAGCCAAAGAATTGCTTAAGGTAGGGGGAAGACTCCCTGGTGCAGGAGGATCCCTTCGATTCAAGGTGCCAGAAGCTACACTAATGGACTGCAGACGACGTGAGTAAGGAGACGCAGGTCTCTGGTTGTGCAGCTGGGTGCTTTGCTCTGCACTGGTACTGATACAGAACATTAATGTTACATAAACAGAATGGTAAAAGCTGGAGAGCTTGGCCTTGGGAAGTGTAGATTCTGTTTTTTCAAAATGCTGACTGAAAATAGTTAAAAGTTTTAGAAATATATTACTGCAAAACAGTCTGTATTAAATCTTGGTCACTTATGTATTTTTTTTTTATTCGATTGTAAGTAAAAATAGCAATTTATTTATGAATGTAAGAAAATTGTTTTTATGCACTGTAAAATAATTGCTCTCTTTTTTTCCTTTAAGAACTGAAAGACAGCAAGCAAATTCTATCCATTACGAAGAACTTCAAAGTAGAGAATATTGGGCCTCTTCCTATAACAATTTCATCAATGAAAATCAATGGTTACAGTTGCCAAGGATATGGATTTGAAGTGTTAGACTGTCAGGAATTTTTCCTGGCTCAGAACTCATCACGAGAGATCAGCATTGTGTAAGCACTGACAAATTTGCTGACAAAATAGCTGAAGTGGAAATTTGAAATAATTAATTTCAGGAACAGACACTCCAATAGCATACCACACACAAAATTTTGAATGGAAATTTAGTAAGCGTTTCCCTCAGGATAACACTAACAAATGGATAATATAATACTGGTTCTTTATATGACCCATTATTTTTAAAAAGCAGCATACAGGCTTTTATCAGTGCATTATGTAGTAATAAATTAAAGCAAAAGAGTTGCCACAATGTTTTATTTGCTTGTTATTCTCTAAACTTGTTCCAAGTAGCCTGACCACAATCTAGTCATGTGTTCCCAACATTGCACATAGTCTAAAACTGATTCTTTTTAAACTATTTTTGAGTGAAAGATACTGTGACTTAAGCAAAAGTAAAGTTACTGTATTAAAGTAACTGAGGTTTCCTATACAATAAATTTCACCTCTACTGATTGGAAAGGCAAGTCATACCTTCTAGCATTCAAGTAGAATAATGAGATGGATCAGGGAAGTGGAGGAAGAGACGAACCTGGTGTTTCTTCTGCTTTTCATGTCTTTCCAGCTTTGTACCCTAGTACCTGGCCCTTTCTGAAATTGTGCTGGCTGTATGTTGGACAGCTGTGCTTTTGCTGATTAACCTCAGTGGATCACATGCATCTCCTTGAGAAAAGGAAAACAGCTCACAGTAGTAGGAGTATTGTGAAGAGTCACAATGAACCCACATATTTTGCCGATTTAAGATGACCTAATGCCACCAGCACAGTTTAAGCAGATAGTGGACACTTTATTTAACTGTGCTTTAAAAAATATTATTAAATCATATTGTTTCATATTATTAAACTGTTATTATTAGATGACTAAATTAATAATTCATATTAATAATGAGGCAAAATTTTAGTGATTTTAAGAATACTATGAAATTATTAGTAAATATTATTAAATTAGTTTTTGTTGTTGTTGTTGTCATATTATTTGTATTTTTGGTATCACTGTGACTTCAGAAAATTAAATTCAGCCCAACAATAAAAAAGTAACACCATCTCTGTTTTTCCTGACAGATTCACTCCTGACTTTACATCTTCATGGGTAATTCGTGAGCTCACACTGGTGACTGCTGCTGACTTGGAGTTCCACTTCACGCTCAATGTGACTCTCCCTCACCATCTGTTACCGCTGTGTGCGGATGTGGTGCCAGGACCCAGCTGGGAAGAGTCTTTCTGGAGGCTCACTGTCCTCTTCGTAAGGTAAGGCTTTCCTCACAGCAGCCCTGAGTTCCTACAAAGTGCAGTACGTGTGAATGTCGTGGTGATAACACTGGTGCTGATGCATCCCTAACTGAGATCCTCATGCACACGGAGGTGCTGCTTGCATTGTTTGGACACTGGAAACAGAGCACGAACGAAGCAACAGCGGTGAGCACGTTGCCTGGTTCTAGATGCAACAGAAAGAGACTGTAGGCATCTGAAAAAATAGGAATTTTTCATTCTGTTTTCCTGCTAACAAAATTTACAGTGCATGATTGAGAAGGTGGTTTGATGAATTAGAAAGATTTTTGTTTTGATCCATATATGTTTGGTGCAATCAGTACACCATAGAGAGAGGATGTTTTGCATCTACATTTTTAGTTCAGAAGCATGGTAGCATTTGTAGCTCATTTTATTGCCAGCATTTTCTCTAGGAAAAGAAAGAGACAGTGTTAAATACCAAAATAATGACAATGACTGTCATGAATGAATAGGAGGCTGATAGGTATCGTTATGATATGATGTAATTGTGTTACAGTGAGACTTACTTCTAAATTATCTTCAAATCAAAGATTATCTTTTTTAGAACGAACTTTTTCTCTGTTCTGTTTTTTTCTTTGTAAAGTTCATGACTGAGTTATTTTAAAGAGCTAATAATTAGTAAGGGTTATAAGGAAAAAAAGGAAAATACTATTACAACTATAATTTTTAAAGCTATATTTTGAGTTTTCTTTTCTGTCTTTTTGCTTAGAGTTTCCTAACAAAATATTTGAAAAGTGTATGTTGTTAGAAGCTTTTTAACTTTTTCACTGAATATTCCTGAAAGTTGTAGACACCAGTATCTATTGTTTTCTTTGGCAGTTTGTCCCTGCTTGGAGTGATTCTGATAGCCTTCCAGCAAGCCCAGTATATTCTAGCAGAGTTCATGAAATCAAGACAGAGGCCAAATCCTAGTGCTTCACCACAGCAGAACAGCAACTCTGTTGATATAATCAGCTCTGATTCCTACAAGTAAAAATGCCTTTTTTTTCCTCCTCTTTCCTACCCTGTTTATTGTGGAGTGGTGCTTTCTGTCTGTATTCTGTATATTGCTGTGGGCTGGTTTAGAGGAGACAGGATTCTAAGCAGCCTCTTTTAGAGAACTTCCATCTCAACCCAGGAGGAATGGAGGCACTCAGGGGTTTATTAATCTTGTATATTGCTGGTAGTACAAAAGGTAAAGATTGTGTGATGAAAGTAAAGGATACACCATGTGTGGCAGCCACGGAAAAAACGGAAAATACATTGATGGTTCTCATATCTGACCCTCTTGAGTGGTCAGTTGGGCACTTACTCACTGAATCATGTAAGTGTGTTGGAAGTCTGAGCAAATACTTAGAGTCTTGCTCAACTCCCACTGAAATCAGAATGTGCTTAGCTGGTATGGTAAATTGAAGACCTAAAGCAATTTCATGGCTTGTGAATAGGCCTCCCCTTTCTTTTCTTACAACAGTATCTCATAAAGCAATTCATGATGGCTTTGTAAAGATAAACAAATCCCAAATAATTTTTTTTTTTTCTCCAGGGGAAGCTGCAAGACATTTATGGATTCCTATAGTTCCTCAGATAAAGGTAAAGGGAAGGGCTTCCTGTCTGTAGGCACTTCTTCCAGCCGAAGTCAGAGTGCGGCAAAGAGAAGTCCTGCGACCTACAGCCACTCTCAGAAGAAACACAAATGTTCAGTTTACTACAGTAAGCAGAAACCAAACACAGCAGCTGGCAGTGCCATTGCAGCTGCTGATGAGAAACAGAATCAGATTGCAGAGAACCAAATCTCAGCACCAAAAGAGGACATTTGCACTGATGTTGTCAGTGAGAACTGGGTAACTCTGAAATATGCAAATGGCATAAACGTTAACAAGAATTTAACCCTTCCAGAAGACTTTCTGGGTAAAGAAGAAAGTACACTGAAAAATACAGTTCTCATTAAAAATACTTCTTCAGAGTGTGATCTGAAGGAAGATCTTCAAACATGTATGTTTCCTAAGGAAACTAACCTTAAAACTTCAGAAAATCTAGCTGAGCTCAAGGAACAGGAGTTCTGTTCTGTGAAGATGTCCAAGAAGCTACCTGAAAGTCACTTGTCCAGAAATTCACCTCAACAACAGCCGGAATTGCAAGAAATTTCTAGGAAAATTAGTGGTAATTTTTTCTCGGATTCTATCAGTCTAAATTACTAAGTGAAATCTTCTGATGAATTCACTGTGATCAGGATTTTATCTTTTGCATGGGACAAGGGAATGTGGTGCTTCTTATGTGTTCACTGTAATTTGTCTGTCTACAGTGTTTCCTTCCTAAGGAAGCAGCTTGCATTTAAAGTGGTTTCAGAAATCATAAATTTGCTTGGTTTACAGATTTCAAGCTTATGCCATGGCATTTTAACTGTTAAAATAATTGATGTTATAGATCTGCTTATAAGACACAAATTGCCCTTTTCAGATACTCAGAAGGCTCTCAGTTTGCTATTTTCAGATCTACTGAAAGTATGGTGCTTGAGTCACCAAGCAAGCACATTCAGAAGCAGATATTCAGAACTCCTTTGATAAAACCACCCAAAATAACAAAAACCTGACATCAGAATAATGTGAACTTATATTTTGTAGGGATCGGCAGATCTAGTAATTGCATAGCTATATTTTTTATCTTGTTCTTTTTTTGAAATTGTGGGACTAAGCTGCCTGGGAAGTCTTACCTCTTAGCTTCACAATTCAAAATTTTAAGAACATCAAAAAAACACCTGGGAGGAATCAAGAGCAGGATAGAGGAATATATCCTCTAGAAGCTCTACAGAGGCACTCAGCAAAGTAGTTGAATGGTGAAAACTGTCATTTGCTGTAGCTGTGGCAGAGTTCATTTAGTGAGTGAGCCATCAGAGAGGGATTTCAAGCCCTGCTATCTTGTGTAGTTGTTACCACAGGCTCGTTGCTTCCTGTTGTGTTGTTATCTGTGAGCTATAGCAGGTACAAGTGTGCGCACTCAGGTGAAGGCAGGGTAGTTTCACTCATTCTTACAAGGTATTTTGAGAGTCTTCATGTGCTCCTAAAATGCAGTGTTGTTTATTCTTTGTTTTGAATTAGGAAATCATTCAGTGTATTCAGTAGTAAAGCACTAAAGGTAATCTCCCTTGTTGTCTATTAGCAGTTGTGGTTTTCTGCACTATCAGGTATGCAAGTATTTCTGTGTTTCAAGATGTTTAGTAGGATATGTTAACTTTAAAAAGTACCATGTTGCAGTGTTTGTATCTTGATTATAGTTACAGACCTGGTTTTGTGCAAGCAGGGAGTTCAAGATCTCGAGTACTCACATGTTTGTATGCTGGAGAGCAACAGAGCATTCTTTAGAGCTCTGGCAGTCTCCCTTGCCTGGTGTGTCATTCACATGTGCTCCTTTTGCAGTCCTCATGGCTGCCTGCTCCAGGGGGGAGAGTGTCTGACTCAGAACTAGGATGTTGTAGTTGGTTGGTGGGAAACTGTAAAAATGTTTGGGTGTGCCTTTCCCAGTTGAGAAGGGCAGTTCAGTTCAGTGAGTGATGACATTTCTCATGCAGAGCAGCTGAGAGCCTTGGTAGCAGGTTGCTGTGGATGTATTGCAGATCTCTCAGATACCTGGAACCCATTGGAGGCGAAGTTAATTCTGTCCTGTCCTGGCAGGGCCCAGGCAGAGGAATGTGACTCAACTGGGCAACTCAGCTTGTTGTTGAGGCAGGCTTCCTCTCAAAGCTTTCGTCTTTTGGACTCTTAGGTCAAACTAATTCTTCTTCCTCACAAGCCTCTCGAGTAAAAGAACATTTAATGTGGAACCCATCCTAAAGAAAGGATGACATCCCTTTGTCTTTCTACTGAATGCAGAGGGCACTTCAGAGGTGTGAAGAACCAAGTAAAGGCTGTCCTTTCTCCCCAGTCAGCTTGCAGGGGTTTTTTTCTGTTTTTTTTTTCTAGCCCAGTGGTCTCTAGCTTCAGGCTCTACCTTACAGACTCATGGCTGAGCCCCAAATAGCTCAAATTCAGATGAGATTAGCAGGGCTCGGGTAATCTCTGCATGCCCTGGGAGCTGTGTGCTCATGAGCATGAACCAACACAAAGCTACTTTTTGCTACTGCTGTAAGAATTTTTACACAACAGTAGCTTTTGATTTTGAAATTTTCAGTATCAATAGCCTAGAGGTTAGTCTCCTAGTGTTTTGGAAAGCAACACAAGTCTATTTTTAAAGAAAGGTATGTGGTTATGACTGGGAGCCCCTCTTCTTCCCAAGCAAACTGTTGTTACTGTTTAATTATAGGGAATAGCCAGCAAGTGCCTCTCAGGAATGAAACAGAAAACTGCGAGACTTTAAAAAAGCAGATCAACCTAAAGCCTTCCACAGAGAAAAAGATTAATAAGGGACCTAAGGAAGAGACTCCGTGCTGTGCAAAAGAGGAGATTACTTCTTCTGAGGTTTGTGTTGTGATCTTTCTGCTTTTCAAATTTAAAATTACCTTTTTATAGTTTGTGTACATATATATATATACATACAGGCATGTATGTGCATGTAGGGATTATGATGTAGAGTCACAGATCTGAAACACTATAAATCAGGTGAATGAGGAAGTATGCAGATGTGCTGTCCCACATCCCTTGTGGATTAATGCTGCTTTGTGGAATGATGAACAGTTTGGGTAAAAATCAAAACAGCCACATCACAGCCAGAGATTGTTACTGTCAGAGCAGGCACAAGCGTGCTGGAATCTAATGCTAGCTGTCAGCCACACTAATGATGTGGGAACATTCTCTGGAGGGGAGGTGGGCATATTGGCCTTCATTTGCAGACCTGATCTCCAAACCCAGGGCTTTGCATCAGAAACTTGCATTTGAGAGTACAGCAGGCAGAAGCCCCTTAATAGATTGTGAAGTTGAGAAGAATCGTTCTTCACCCCTGGTTTCTGAGTATGATAACCACATCAGACTGTACCTTTGTTGCAGACAGCATAAAACACTAAAAGAACTTCATCAGGCAATTAGTAAACCCGAGAATCTGGATTATATTTGTATTCTATCTACTGGATAGAAATCCCATGGCAAAAAGGTGTAAGGAGGAATTGCTTACATTGCTTTGGGAACTGTTGTTACAAACTTCTTTCCATGTGTGGCTGATGGTGCTCAGTTTGCTTCTTGCATTTTTTGGAATGACTAGTATTTGTTGGTAACTTACTCCATAATTTCCTCAGTTGTAATTCAAATGAATGCCTTCCCCCACCCCCCCCAGCTGCTGAGGAAAGGGAGGATTTATTGCTGCTGAACTTGCACACAAGCTGATCATAAATCTGGCAGATGTTTTTTGTTTTTAGCACATTGGGAATTTTATTGACTGCTTTACTTTTTTTCCCTCTATTTTTTTATTTCCCTGAAAGTCAGGGCTAGATGCTGTGAAGGGGAAAATGCTAAGTTTGGGAATTCAAAAATTTGTCTCTCATCATCTGTTGCTGTCTTGATGGACAGAGTCTTGGAGAGGCTGGCTAAATTGATGGTGCTGGAAAGAGGTTGTGCTATGGAAAGACACTAAATCATGAAGTAACTATGCATTTAGGTCGGGTCATTTTGTCCAGAGAAATTTAGCTAGGAAAATCCAGTGGAGTTCATTGACTAAGTTAAGTTCATTTTATAATGTACGTATTGTCTCAGCTTGTATTTTTGCCTTTAGCAAGAAGATGCCTATAGGAAGAAGAAACCTCAGGAGAAAAAGGAAGGAAATGTACCAAATATGAATTGGAATAGAAATAGAACATCCAGAAAAAATAAGAAGAAGAATGTAAATATATCTACAAGGTATGTATTGCCTCACCAAATCATGGATAAACCCAGAGCTGTTGTAATGTTTCCGCAGGGTTTGCATATTACATTAGGCAGGATTGCTCTATCTGTTTAAATAAACGCACTTCAATCCTGGCCTGAGCATTTCTTTTTAGGAATGTGCAGTACTAAGTATCACCAGCAAAAAAAAGAAATTAAAAGATATTCCATTTGTAAATCTGCATGTATATAGAGGCACCCCATTCTGCATAGCAGTGGTGGCTCTCTATTAGAGCCTGGAATGTGCTGTCTCTGAAGTTTGGGTGGTTAGCTTCCTTCCCATTGTGTATTGTGTGGAGGAGTTCCAGTTGTGTATTCTCTTCAGTGAAAAAAGGAAAATAAAATGGTTGAAATGATTCCACCTTCAGGAGAGTCATCTGCTATATTGAGTAACTGGGGGAATGTTGTCCTCTACCAATTTTGGAAGAGAAATGTGTAGAAGGGAGACAGCGGCTTGCATTTTTGCTGTAATGAATTAAAAAGACTAGAGCAGCACTAGGCTCTAAAGAATATTGAGTGAGCACTGTGGAAAGTTACTTTCTTTTTACCCTGAGGATTGTTTTAATACATTTTAAAATCAGTTGTAAATTACTTTTAAATAATTTTTAATATATTTTAAATTTTTTTTATTATTAAAAAATACTAGTTGCAAACTGCTGTTAGAATAGAAACACTTCTGAGGAGAAAATCCTACTCCTTCCCCTCCCCCAGCCCTTTGAATTAAGGTCACAATCCTACAAAGCCTTCACAGACTTAATTTTTATTGCAAGTGGTTCTGTTGAGGTCAGTGGACTTTAAAAGGAGATTGTAAATCTGAAAGGGCTGTTGTAACTCATTGTACACAAATTTCTGTTCGTTTTGTGGGAAGTCAGTACATGTGTAAATCTTTGTAGGATGCACACCTTTGTAGGTAGGAAGGATAAAAAACCAGCAGTGAAATACTGAAGTTCAGTGTCTGTTCCTTGAACCAATTCATTTGCTACTTTCTGAGTTAAGATGGAACCGTTCCCTTTCTGCAGAAATTTGACAGCTGACTTTTAATCATTTTTCCTTAATACTCTGATTACAATATTGGATGCAGACATTTCATTTCAGTTTTCCTAGCAAAAATGTAAGATTGCTTCAGATTGTGATTTTACTCTAGTTATAATTATGCCGGTGAAATGAACACAGGGCACATTTTTCTTTGTACCTAGATCTTTGTACACTGCTAGACTGTGCTTATCACTGCAACATCTGATTGCCTTCTTCGAGTGCATTAGAGAATGGAGTTAAATATGCACATGTAGTTTTGCCTCTCCCCCCACGAAGCAGTAGTGTGTGTGGTAGGATATTGCATTTTGGGAAAGGTTTTTTAGGTTTCTGTAAAGTTGGAGAACAAGACTCCCAAACCTGTTGCTTCCCCTGCACTTTGCCTTGATAGCTGTGTGAGTTGGAGTGTTTAGTGGCTGAAGAGGAAAGATGCAATGAAATGTAAAATGCAAACATGTTTTTTTGGGTGTGGTTCTGTCAGGGTCCCTGAGCAGAGTGAGTTGAAGCATATGTGCGGTGAATTTGAAAGGCCGGATCTGAGAGCAAATATTGGAATAAGAGCCTGGTGTCCTCAGAGTAACGGGGAAAATTGTAAAGCAGACCAAAAAGCTGGGAGCTTGTCCGTACAGGGAGAAACAGGTATGTAATCTTAATTGTCTTAAACGGGGAAAGAAACACAATGGGGTTTTTGTGGCAGTAGAGCTGTATTCCTTACTTGAGAGACCTGTGCTTTTCTCCCTTTTGAACCCTGATGCAAAGATGACAGGACTGGCATGATGCAGTGCCTGAAACAATACCTGCTCACTTCGGAAGGGCTTTGCGTGCTTCTCCATGGGGTTGGTTGGTGGTGCAAATCAGAAAATGAATCCGTCTGAAGCAATGACACATCAGTTCTTGGTGAAGGAAAGACAGACTGACAGTCTGCTTCTGTGTTCAAAAGAAAGCCGGTATTAACTGAAGCAACTGTATCATTTTTGAAAAGCACCACTAGCTTGGGTACCTGCATCCTGCCCTTCCATCAGGACTTGAATCATCTGTTTTCCCTGACTTTAGGGAAGAGGAGATCTGAAAAAAAGATACTAATTTCTATAGGATTGTCCTTTGCATCTCTGATGAGATAATAAGAAAAGAGAATCTATCGCTTAGGATTTCATTACTTGCAACATTTTGTCATTGCTCTTAGTATGCATGTTCATACAGCCAGGATATGTTTCATGTTTAAAGTATTACCTTATATTTCAAAGGACAGTATGCACTTCCTCTTTCAACCTGTTGCCTGTAGCTGCACTGTATCCTCACTTGCATTCCTTTTACTGGGATAGCATGTAGGTCAGAAGCTCCTTGTGTTAGGTTCTAGTTACTGAAGCTGTCAGTAAATACTGTATTCTCTCTCATCAGTAAATTCTGAGAATCCATGTAAATTCATTTTTCAGATGACTTTTCCCTGACAAGACTTGCTTAAATGTTGCGTTGGTTTTTTGATTGTTTTTTTTTTTTTCCTATCTTCTTTAGAAAACTTTTATCAGCGGTCCAAAAAGAAGTGTTTGGAGAAGTTTTGTTCTGATTCAAGCTCAGATTGTGGAAGTTCATCAGGAAGTGTTCGTGCAAGTCGTGGGAGCTGGGGTAGCTGGAGCAGTACCAGCAGTTCAGATGGAGATAAAAAGCCAATGATTACTACCAGGCATTTTCTTCCATCCAGTGAGTTTTGCAAGCAGCACCTCTTCACAGTAGTGGGCAGAGTTTTAGCCTTCCTGCTGAATGGAAAGGCCTACCATGGCATGGGGCACACAACTTGTCTTTTGTAGAGCACCTCTTAGACACCCAAGGAGAGATTTAAAGAACTTTGTACTTGACAAGAAGTAGCACATGTTTCGTGGAGATGAAGATGACTGTCAGGCTCCTCACTGAGGAATATGCACTATTAGTTGTCATGGAAAGATGGGAGAACTGAGAGTCACTAGCCAAAGCAATTTCCTCCTTTGAATTTGTTTCATCACATTATTTTTTTTTTTAATGTTAAAACTATTTAAGTAATGCACAAATGAGGAATGTGTGAAAGCAGTTCAGATCTGAGGATGCTGGGTTTGGATAGGTGTGTTTGAGGCATAAGTAGCCAGGAGACCTGAGCCACTGCACTCATATGAGAAATGGGAGCTGTGGTTCACTGCTGCAATTCTTGAATGCCTGAATATCGTTAAAGTAGTTGAAAGTCACCATCACAATTATCCAGAGTGATGTGGCACTAGAAGTAAATTTTAAATTTTAAATTTTGGGTACTTGCAAAAAGATGGATTGAATTATTTAAAAATAGGCAGAAACTTTCATGTGTATTTGTGTATGTATAAAACTTTACATTACTAAATGATAGTGTGTGATGTATCTGAACCTGTGATCTAATAGATAAATCGTGTGTATATGACTTTTCTGTTTGCTCAAATTATAATGCCTCTAAAAACCCGAAAATAAGTAATTCTAAATTCAGACTTAATTTGATAATAACAAGGAACCTCTCAATTTAGACTGTGGTAATCACTTCTAAATCATAAAATACATTTTAAGACTATGGACCTAGGTAGCATGCTTTGAAATTGATGCAGTTAGTGATAAACCAGTGTGAGAGAAAATTTGGTTAACACCATTGATGATTCTATTTGTGTGTATGTATATTCTGTGCGTACTTCTTTTTTTTAGGATCTTTGATTTTCACAGTCATTCTTTTCTTTAGGAGAGAATATTTCACAAAATGATTTTCCATCTGAAACTCCTATCACTCTAAATCTGTCTCATAACATCTGCAATACCAGGTAAAAAAAATTGAATCTATACCTGTAAGGCATTAAAGAAACACCATCAACTTGAAGTCTTGTCTCAGTTTGATAAATAATACCTACCTCTTATCTTGTAATTTTTTATGGTCATCTAATTGTACTTACTAGTTGGAAGAAGAATCTTCTTCAGTACATGAAAAGATATAAGCAAAATTGATAATGCTGCATAAGTACAATAAAAGCTTCCAAATGGAAAATAGATGGAAATTGGTTTTCCACTCTCACTTCTTCTAGATCCCAGCAACTTACTACATTTCCATTGCTGCTTAGTTGTATTAAAGTAGTAATGGTTTTTTAAAAAAGGTGAGAGTAAGACTTTCAAGTTGATGCTATTCTTTTAATGGGAAAAATGTTCTCCTAGGATATACAGCATGAAAATTGATTCCTCACTCCCCCACATTCTTTTCTTCCTCTTTACTGTAGTAGAGACAGCATCTACAATTTTTATTACTATGAATCCTCATTTCACTTCTCATTCATGGCTCTCTGTTTTCACTAGGAGAAATAATCCAATCCTTTTCCGTTGGGATTCTGGTGCTTGAAAATGTTTCCTTTTATTCATTTTGACTAGTTTCTTTGATGGGTTTGGTGAATATCAAATTCGTGCTCATGTGTCTCTGTGTATCTTCATGGTCATAAAAGTAAACTTACCTGAAAGTTGTTTAAACGTTTTGAGAGGTCCTACTCATCTTCATGAACTACAGCTTGTTTTCCAGTTTTAGAGAAGAGCTGTTGAATTAATTTGCAATAGGTTGATACTTGGATAATAAAAATGAGGTAATTAAGGGGTATTAATTTAATTCATTTTACATGTATGATAAGTAGCTGGCTTTTAATTGAAAAAAAAACCTTAAAAAATTGCACAGCGGTAATTCAGAAATAAGAAAAATCAGGACAGTGGAGTGGGAAAGCAATAGCAATCATGATGGTCATTAGAATGATTTTTACATTTCTGTGTATTTCCTTTGAAATAGTTTGATTATGAGAATTAAGAAATTAAATTTTCTTTTCATTCAGCAGAGACATGAACAGCATCCCCCAATATCCTGAAACCTTATGTCCCAATTTCACTGACATAGCTGCAGATCCTGACAAAAATAAAGGTCAGTATTAACAGCTGAAGCTGGTTTTTTCACACTTGCAGTTTTAGTGATGTTGCTAATAACACTTGCGTGCACCAACTTGATAGACACATCATTACTAGAACTTGACTTGCTTCCAAGCAAGTTAGGTGCAAAGTTAGCAAATGAAGGCTTAAAACCTTGACAGTGTTTGCTTATAACCTTGATGATTTTTGCTGCATCTTCTCTGGGCAAAGACAGCATTTAGCTTTCAACTCGTGTTCTAGGTATTCTTTCTTTTTTTCATCTTCTTGCATTGCACAGATTAATGTCCAGAAGCAATGCAGTTCGGAGATCAAGGGCACTGCTTGCTGTGTTAAAGCCAAGCTTGGCATCAAATCAAACATGACCATTTTTCTCTCTAAATTTCCACAGTTGAGACTTGCTGTCTTTGAAAGCAATAATGAGGGAGGTTGTGTAGCGCTGTTAAAATTCTTGAGTTTTCATTGTTTGTATCTCAGAGGGAAGTAAGATTAGCTTTTTGAGTGGGATTCATAAAGGCATCATGCTACTTGGTGAGGTGGAGTTTGAAAGCTGGTTAGGACACATGGTTCTTTGGGCAACAGCACTCCCTGCCCTTCTGCTGTGGGTTTAACCTGTGTCTGATAGGATACAAATGCTGATCAGCCTTTTTCCATGGTAGCAATATTAATATGTATAATGTGAAATAATGAAATAGAGCCAACTTTGCAACCATTGTCTGATGGAAATTGCTAATTGGGATTTTTTCCTTTCTCCAGCTGCCAGTTTTCATAGAGTTGATCAGAACCAAGTATGTGTGGGCAGTCAGGGCACTGAGTCCATCTGCCCTAGGGGCTAAATACAGCGTTTAATGAGTTCACAAACTGTCTGGTCAGGAATGGCTCCAGTCTGTTAGAAACCTGACCCTGCTCCTGCTGTATCTGTGTACTTGGACTTCAGAGGTGGTTACTGACTGAGGGGTGCAGACAAGGAGGCCAATGGGGATTGCATCCCTGCTGTCTCTCCTGCTGTGTGGAAGTGTGCCACCTTGGCGCTGGCAGCTGAACACTTAAGGACCCTCAGTAGGAACTTCTTGCCCTGTTTTGAATTCCGGTTTCTCAGTTCAAGTCTTATATATATCTCTTTTAGAAAATGGAAATGTTGAGATTTGTTTAAAGACGGACCTTTATCACAAAAAAACTTGCTTAGTAACTCTGGATTTTTTTCTCAGGCAGACAGTCTTTACTGGGGATCTGAGAATAAAGTGTCAGTGCGACAGAATCTGAGGAGTCTCCTGCCTGTTACTCTGCATTTCATTCCCCTTTCCTTTTTTAGGTCTTTACCCAACAGGTGACTTGTGGCCTGCCCAGCCAGTCTGTGTGACAAACAGCTTAAACTACAACCTTGAGAATAATATACCATGCATGATCCAAGAAACCCCCTCTGTCCACAACAGGCAAGTTGTGTTTTATGTAAAAGGTACAGATAATGCTTTGTTCAGGCTTCTGTAATGCAGAGGACTGTACTTGACTCATAATATTTGTAAGGCAAATCTTTCTGCCACTTAAATCTTAGTTCTGACTATTAGTGCTCTTCCATGAGTACATCGTGATTGATTTTACTAAGACAAATTCAATGCTGTTTCTGTTTTCAAGTTTAATTAAATACCTTTTGGAAAGCTATTAGTTCCTTTCACTTCTTTTGCAGGCAGAGGGCCTGGCTTTGAAATTTGTTGCCCTCTTGCTAAATGCATAGCTTGTATATGCCACGTGGTGTGTTACGCAGTGTGTACTTGTGATAAATGACATGAACAGACATTGTTATAAAAAGACAAATATTCCACTATATAGGTGGTTTAGGGATACAAGTTGTTGTGTTTCAGGCTCTGTGTATATTTGGGTTGATCTTCTCATAATAATGAACTTGATTAAGTCTTGTATTTTACACTGCTCACACAGCAGATTTTACTCATGAAAGATGTGCCACAAACTAGTGAGCTACCAAACTACTCTGCCACCACATAACAGTGAAATATGGCCAGTTCTTCAGGTTGTATCCTGTCATTCAAAATGACAGGAGAAGGACCTGGGGGTCGTGGCTTACAACAAGCTGTCCCTGAGCCAGCAGTGTCCTTGTGGCTGGGAAGGTCAATGGTATCCTGGGGTGAATTAGGAAGAGCATTGCCAGCAGGGCAAGGGAGGTGATCCTGCTCCTCTACTCAGCCCTGGTGAGGCCACATCTGGAGTGCTGTGTCCAGTTCTGGACTCCACAGTCAGTGCAACAGAGATAGGGAGCTCCTGGAGCACATCCAGCAAAGAGCTACAAAGTTGATCAAGGGTCTGGAGCATCTCTCTTGAGGAAAGGCTGAGGGAGCTGGGCCTGTTCAGACTTGAGAAGAGATGCCTGAGAGGGGACCTCATCAATGTCTGTCAGTATCTGAGGGGAGGGTGTCAGAGGATGGAGCCAGGCTCTGCTCAGTGGTGCTGAGCAATAGGACAAGAGGCAGTGGGGAGAAACTGATGCATAGGATGTTCTACCTGAACATAAGGAAGAACTTCTTTACTGTGCAGGTGACCGAGCACCGGAATGGATGGTCCAGAGAGGTTGTGGAGTCTCCCTCACTGGAGATACTGAAGAACTGTCTGGACACAATCCTGTGCCGTGTGCTCTAGGATGGCCCTACTTGTGCAGGGAGGCTGGACCAGATGACCCACTGTGGTCCCTTCTAGCCTTACCCATTCTGTGACTTTGTTTTCATACACCCAACTCAATTGGGACTTTATATGCAAAAATACATGGACATCCATACAGTTATTTATTGATATTTAGTAGTCATAACTTAGGATAGCTGCTTGGCTGAATAGTAAAATTGAAGTAGGGCAGCTTCATGTGAAATCCTGAATTTATATGCCTACCTCGTGCAGACTGTGTCCAGACTTGGACTACTTCAAACTTGCTGCATAGCAGGGCCTGTTTTACTACTGACATATCTTCAGGAATTACTTTTGAAAAAATCTTCTTGAAATTCTGAAATTATTTTAATTAAAGGAGTATAATCCCTACAAATCAATGTGTAGCTTAGAAAACACACTGTTTAACAGGACTTTAGCACATGTGGTTGGGAAAATAGGAAATAGAAATCTTCATTTTAATTGCTATTCTCAAGCATTCGAATGCTTGAGAATGTATTATGTCTTCTACCTCAAATCACATTATCCATGATTGTGGGAAAGAAGTACAATTATTTGCATTTTATAGAGGAAAAAGTTGAACCCAGTTAGGCATTGCAGGACTCTGGTAGCATCATTACAAGTTCTTCATTTTCCCAGAGGAAAAAGAACTCTGTGAGAGAGATTCCTGTGATTAAATAGTGGCACAGAGTAGATACTGGCAAAATTGGCAAGTGGAATGTGAAAAGCCTCACGATCAGTTACAGGCATTTTGCATGCAACAGCTTTACATTAAATAAGTATTTCTAAATAACTTTCAGAAGTTCTGCCAATTGTTTCTGACAGTTGATTTTTCTTTTTCTTGGGACAGCTTCATTGATTGGAATGCAGCTTGTGACAGCCAGTTTTCCAACATGTATTGTCCGCTAGAGATGAATGAATATGGTGCTTTCCCAGAAGGTAAGATGAAATAAAGCTTATGAATTATCACAGAACATGGTTATTTTACTCTCACCTTTTATAGAACAAAAGGCTGAGCTGGTCTATACACACACGGGTGTTCATTGCTTAAGTGGACTTTACGTTTTCCAGCTGAGTGCTCTGTAGTAATAAACAATGACTGCATGTGGTGGATGAGAAGATTGGCCTTTGTATAGAGTTATTAAGCCTGAACAGGCAGTATGCAGGACTCTCAGAGGGAATAGAGAGAAATGCTTGTGTCTACAGTATTACACATATCTTTTTGCACAGTTTTCTTTGTTTCCCCTCTGGCAGGCTTCTGCCTTCCAGTGTGAGAAATACAAGGCCTCTTGTGACCAATTGTCTTTCCAGGCTAGAATTTCTTGGCTTGGGAAGCAGACTGGCAGCAATCTAGAATTCTTTAGCATTACCTACCTAAGTAATAATTAAAGGTCAGGCTGCAGTATCCCAGGCTGCACGGTGATCCCTTGGGTGCTTAGAGTTCAGACATGGTGGTGGTGAGGACTGGGTAGGTTCTGCCATGCATGTTCTGTCTCACAAAGAGTGTTCTCCAGCAGAGGAATTGCCAAGTCTTTATCCTGTCTTCCTGATAAGAATTTGTTAGTGGGTCCCTAATACAGAGTGGTAGTCCTGTTGACAGAAATTGATATGCTTTGCTGCTGTGCTACCCTGACACTGCCTGAAGGCATTGAAGGATTAGGTTGGTCCCAGCCTGGCTCACTCTCGAGAAGATTCAATGTTCCTCCACAGAAATGTTGACAGTGTTTATATTGCAAAAGCCTTAGTTTGTCTTCCTGATTTTATAAATTGCAGAAAACATGAACTACCCCAGTGGCTTCCCAGGTACTGCAGCAGTGCAGAATACAGCCTTCATTGACCAGAACTGTCCCTCCACCTGGAATGCTCCTCCCAACTTGCCACCTGCCTGGGAGCCTGCCAGTTACGTCAACTCCACAGTGAGTATTGTCACTGTGAGGCGCTGCCTTTGCATGCTCCTTCAAAGCTTTCCTACTGTATTGCTCTCCTTTCCCTACCTGTTGCTTGCATGTTCTTCATGAATCTTTTAAGTAGCCTGATGTATGTATTTAATGCTGGCATCGGTAGCCCAGGTTTTTCCCAGCTGTTTGTCAACGATGTTACTGACCTTGTCTGCAAAATCTTAAGATGATCCTTTGCCTGAAAATTGACTAACATCAGCTTACGTATGGAAAAACATTTTGGGCTTATGTAGTCTACTGAAACTGTTTTCTATCACAGTCAACGTGTCCAGTTGAGGGTAAAACCCAAAAAGTACTGATAGCAAGACCCGGACAGATTTGAAAATTGAAGAGCTGAATGAACAGCTGCTCTCAGTGACTTTGACAGGTTTTTTTTTTTGCTAGGAAATCCAAGTGATTTAAGCTGGATTTGTGCAGATTTCAGAATCCTAACTTTGACCTGTTATACTCCAGACTAGCCATGTTTATGTCATCCCATAGTGCAGTGTAGTAACTTCAGTTCAAGGTGGTCTTTAATTGTAACCACCACATTCTGCTCATATTTCAAAATTCTCTATTTTAGAATTTTGGTTTTTTTTCATATACTGTAGGTTTATTTTGAATAAAACTAACCAAATAAAGCAAGAAATATTTGCAACTGTAAAAATGAAAATTCTTCTGTGTTAAAAAGTGGCAAAACTGGTAGAAGACTTTCTCCTAAAATAAACATGGCTTTATTTCATATTTTATTCAGGAATGCCAGAAAACACAGAAGGTAGAGATTGGAAAATGCATTAGATAATTCAGTTCATTTCCCTGGCGAGCTTTTCTCCACAACACATTTCAATGTTTCATTCAGTTTTAAAAGTCCCAAGACTTCCATGACCTTCGCTGAGAGACTTCCTTGCAGACTAACACATCTTGCCCTCCAGGAGGTTCTTTATAAGCTTTCAAAATTTTCTAACTAAATTCCCTAGCTCCCAATTATAGTCTCATTTTTCACACTGTATATCCCTTTCTGCTCCCAGCATGCACAGTCTTCCTGGACTGATACATACTTCAGCCTTTTTCTTGTCATTTCTAGGCATCCTTCTCTTTTCATTTTAACTCTCAGAGTATGCATGGTGATCTTTGTCTGTCTTCCATTTCTTCTCTATTTTCCTCAACAGTCTGACCAGAACTGAGTAAGGTATTGTTGTTTAAGAGTTATATCTGTGCCATGCAGGGAGGAGCTCATATGGCTTAATTCAGTGAGGGGCCTTAAACACACACACACAAAAAATAATGCTGCTGTAATATTTTTGGCAGCCGTATTTCTTTGTAAACTCCTGTGGAATTTTCTACTTGTGGATTTCTAAGTTTTCTGCATAAATGCTGCTTCCTCCCTCCTGTTTAGTACATAGCATTTCCAGATTTTCTTTGGCAAGTGGTCCGTGTTGCAGTTTCCCATGCTGGTTTTATCTTGCTCTGCAGCCCTACCTCTCAAGCACCCGAAGCTTGTCTCCAATGTCTGGACTTTTTGGTTCCATCTGGGCCCCTCAGAGTGATGTTTATGAAAGCTGCTGCCCCGTCAGTGCCACGACTCAACACTCAACCCATGTGGAGAACCAGGCAGTCATGTGTAAGCAGGAATACTATCCGAGGTTTAACCCTTTCCGTGCCTACATGAACTTGGACATATGGACTACAGCAGCCAATCGAAATGCAAACTTCCCACTTTCGAGGGACTCGGGTTACTGTGGAAACGTGTGAAAGGAATTTGATTTAAAAATGTGAATAAAGATGCTTGCAATTTTGATTACTAGAGTAAGCTGGTTGCTGAATAGATTACAATGTTGGTGAATATTTTGGCACTTTTATATTGAAAATAAATTTTTTTTACTGAAGTCTGAGCATTCAGTGCATTTTAAAAAGCACAGCATATTCAGGATGCTGTTATTGTCAGGTGAAGGCTATAAATTTAAAATTCAAATTTTTTTTATGAATAAGGACAGTATTAGTTCTTAAGAGCATCCATGAACCTGTACTGCACATGTTTCTTCTGAAGTTTACATTCTGTGGTATAAACTAGGAGTGGGTTAGCAGTTGTAGGTACAAACTTACACCCATAAGTAATTGCATCTGTACCAAACAGTAACTGGGGACCTACCTGTTGATGCAGATCAGAGAGTTTCCAAATGGTGCCACTTCTAGTGCTGATACACTTGTTTGTGAGTGCAGACTTCTGGCAGTAGAAAAAAGGCTGAATTGTGACTTGTTTATCTGGCTTCAAAATGCAAGCTGTCTCTTGGACAATGTTATGCTTGTGCAGTGTGGGTGAGTGGGCATTTCTTCCAGGAACTTTTCTTGTGAGTGACTCCTGGCATTTTGTGTTTTTGTTTTTAGCCTTCATGTTGCAGTAGCATTTTCAGTGCATTTAATTGCACTTGTTTAAAATGCCAAAGCTTGAACTGAAAGAAATGTTTCTTTGAGAGCAGAGTTCACACCACTCCCCAAAACAGAATGGTATTGTGCTGGCTGATGTTAGGAGACTGAAGCTTTCTAGTGGGAAAAGTAGCTGAGGAAGTGCTGCCACCCATGCCAGGACTCAGTCCATCATGCAAGATGTCTCTGCTTACCCTTACTGTAGAGCCTTTTCTTCTTAATGGCAGAGTGTGTCTGGACATCAGGAGGGGGAGGCATCCCTTAGGTTCAGAGATGTCCTTGCCACAAGGGCACTTGTCAAGCCTGAAGAGAGAGTGAAGGTGGATCCAGTAGCTGTCTTGTACAACCCCTTCAAGAAGAGCCACAGAGATGGCAGAACCAAATTTTTGGTTGTGGTGGCCACAGGTGTTATGGCAAGTGGCAGTGGTCATGGATTGCCACATGGGAGGTTGAACATGAGGAAGAATGATGTCCCTTGGAGGGTGATGCTGCAGGAGAACAGGTACCTCAACAGGTGAATGGATCTCTGCTTGATGTTTATGACGTGGCTGAATGAAGCCACATGTGACCTGCTGTAGTGGAGGTGGCAGTCCTTCTCCTCATGGGAGGTCAGACTGGAGACCACCAGGGTCCAGACACTGTTTTGAGGATTCTGTGAGCTTGATCAAGTTCCTTACTTTTTGCTGCTTAATTTCTTCTTGCCCTTTGCTCACAGAGTGACTGGAAGCCACGAGCTCTGTTTGACAATAAGAAATTGAGGCTTTTTTATTTGTTTTTGTTCAAAGGCAGAGCAGAAAAGGCACCGCCACACAGTTCACAGCCTGCATGCAAGGCTACTCAGTAATCTGAGCTGTCAGACCTAAATTCTGGCCCTGCCAGTCTCACCACATTGCTGAGCTATCAGACCAGCCCCTTTATCTTGCTGGTTTCATCCAGAAATGCCATCCCAGGACTTGAAATATTTTGGCAGAAACAGCGCATTTCCGCAAAAGGTTTGTTTCAGTAAAGCAGCAGTTCCTGCAAAATCAGCTTTGTTGAAAGTTACCCTGCCAGCTACACTTTCACATGTGTTTTTGTTAGAAGGTGGTTAGGGACTGGTTGGGAAACTCAAAAGCTGCTACATTTACCTGCTCTAATTGCTCGTGTGGAAGGTGGTCCTAAGCCTTCCTTTGGTTTCGATGTCAGAAAAATGGGATCGTCACTGAATGCTTCTCTGAACTGTGGTGTTTTAATTGCTTGATCAGGAACTAGCACCTGGAGTCTTTGGCTGCTTTCCATGACGTGTTGTGCGGGGCAGGAATCTGTTTGACTCAAGTTTAATCGTAATTGCTTGTGATTCTGAAGGAAAGTTCACATGTTCTTATGAACTTTGATGCTCCTGATATTGGTACTAAGCCATGAGAAGTAGTCATAACCACTGACATGCTTTCTGTGCACCTCTTGCCTATGGTAGGAGACTTCAGGAGGAATAGAGTGGGAGTACAAACACAATAAATACAGATTTAAAAAAAAAAAAGTGATCCTTTGGTTTGAAATGCAATGAAGTTCTTTATTCCCTGGATGATATTGTTTGTTGTATAGCATGCATGGATTTTGGATAAAAAAGCACAAGAGAGAGGAGAGGACATGGAAAGCTGTGCTGAGTTGTCTTAGTTTAGTCTGTTAATTCCATTCAGTATTTCAAGGAGATCCTTATTTTCTGTGCACTGAAGGGAGGCTTTTCCTCAAGTTCCAGTGTAAGGACATGGATTTCATATATCTGCAACAAACTGTAACAACAACCTCAAAACCCCACGGAGTTCTGATAGGCACTGAGTCCCTGTTGTAAGTAAAGTGTATGTTCCAAACAGAATCAGTCACTGGAAAAGAGAGGAAAAAATGTATGCAATAAACCAAGCAAAGACACTGGAGAATTTAGGGAGAGGAAAACCAGATAGAAAAGTTTGGAAAAGAAGACCTGTGTGAAAAATTTGGTCAGACTTGTTAAAAGTGCCAACAAAAGACAAGGGGAATGACCCACAAAGAGCTTGAAAAGTACTGCTAAGAAAGGAAACAATCATTCCCTTTAATCAAACCAGAACAGATCAAGAAGTAATTCCCCCAGGAGCTCTGTAGTATTAGGCAAAGTTTTTCGTATAACTTTTCATAACAATAACTAAGGAATGTAACAAGCTCATTAAGGTTACTAGAAATAAGTGCTGCCATCAGAAGACATCTGTAGCTTAATTAGCAATCCCGTTGAATGCAAGTGGATTTGGGCTCAGTTAAAAATCATTCCTCATACAGTAAAGAGAAAGATGAAATAAATAATTGCTTTGTACCAAAGTGGTTATAATTCTGCTGGAGTGAACTGGAGAGGCTTCTCTAAAGACATCTCATTGTCATGAGCTAAGTAATTTCTAACTTCCTGCCTTGTGCCTGTAGCGGCATTGAGAGCTTCATTGATCTCTCTGAAACGAGTACCCTTTTTTTTAAGAGACTTCAGCAAAAGTTGTTCTTGGTTAACCAAAGAAGTGCTTAAAATTGGAAAGGGAAGACCAAAACCACCAGTATAAAAAAGCAATAGTTTGCACAGTTCACTAGTAGGGCTGATGATGGAGCAGGGGGAGAAAATCCCCATGGGTGCAGTTCCAAGCATTCAGTATTGACTTCTGACACAGTGTGAGCACTGCATAGTCTCCAGACATTGACTGTTTTCCCTGGAAGAGAACTGGGAAGTGACAGCCACCCCTGCTTTCTGCTTCCAGCAGGTTTGTGGCTTCTTACATGTACATTGAGAACTAGGGATACCACTTTATCGCTGTCCTTGATTTTCACAGGGTATATTGGCCAAGCCTGCCTGGTTGGGCCAGTATTTCCATTACGGAGGCAGAGAATGTTCCTGGAGGTTTACTGGTACTACGAGAGACAGCATTTGGACAAAGCCAGAATCTGCAGCAGGGTGTTTGCCTGCCCTAGCCTTGCGAGGCTGCAGCAAGCCCCTCACAGCATTATGCTGTAGAGCTGCAGGAAGGGAAGCATCCAACGTAGCTTCCCTGTAGGAAAGGGGCAGTGCTCTGCTGGGACCCTGTTTGTTGGTGAGTGGGGCTGGCACAGTGTGGAGCTTGCTCCTGCAGGGAGGGATTTGGACTGCCCAGCAGCCTGGCTGCCACCGGTCCAGCCTGGGAGCCTGGTGTGAGCTCCTTGGGAGCAGCAGAGAGACTAGGCCGAGCTGCAAATACTGCTCGCTCAGATGGGGAGCACCGTTGTCGATTGCTCCTGGGAATTTGTCACAAGCACAGTGGCAATTGGCAGATCTGTCCTACAGCTCCTGCAGCTGGACCTGGGTGTGCAGGACTGTTCCAGCTGCTTGAAGAAGCGATGACCAGCAAGCAGCAATGGTGGCAGAATGAGCCTAAAGCTCTGAGGGCAGGTGAGAGATCTGATTGCCGGCAGGCAAATGAGTTCACTGGAGAGCTGTTAACTTAATCTTCTGAAGAGAGCGGAAGGGGAGGAAGCAGGGGAGGTTTCCACCACCTACAGAAGGGCTGGCAGTGCCTGCAGTTCCTCCTTCTTTCTGCCTCTGGAGAAGCCTCAGTGACTGCCTGGGAAGTCGTGGCCTTCACAGCACCACAGGTTCCTGCAGAGCCGGCATCGCTGTCCTGCTGGGTGAGCTCCTGGCTGATATTTACAGTGGTAGGTTGAGTGTTGCTTTCCAGCATTTGTTTTCTTCTCTTTCATCCTTGTGAAACACCCATTGCTTATTTTTCTTAGTCACTGAATCACCTCCATCTGCTTTGCCCTTTTCACATACTTGCTTTGCTTTCAGCTGTTACTGGAAAAGGTGCACAGTGGCACCTCCCTGTCACCATGGGCGTGTTTTACTTCTACCTTTGATTGCCCCGTCCTGTTGTTCAGTCTCTCTGACCACTTCTATGGAGAAAAAGGCTCAGGGCAGGGATTATCACGTCCTCTCCTGCAACACGCTTGGGTGGACTGAAGGCTCACTGTCTCCCCAGGACTGCTGTGCTGTCGTGGCCCTACTCTGTCCCTATGGCAATGCAACACTCACCCCGCCTTCCTGACAGGCAGGAGGCTGGCAGAGGTCGGTGTCCCAGCTGGAGAAGGAGGTCCCTGGTGTTGCTTGGGGCAGTTGCCCAGTCCTGCACTGGAGGAGGCTCTGCTGGGCAAGTCCCAGTAATGCTTCTTGTCTCTGCAAGCTGAGGGACATGGAGGAGTGGAAGAGAGTGGGTGAGCTCTGCTCTGCCCCATTGTGAGCAAGCGACAGAGCAGAGCAGAGGAGAGGATTTGTTGTCCCAGCCCTACACGGTGCTGTTGCAACTGACGTCCTAGGGGCTTGCACCCACCTCTGCAGCTCATTATTAATGTGTGGACATAGGCACTCCTGGCCTGCTGCAAGCTGAATCTTGCTGTTCCTCCCTCCGTCTCTAGAATGGGTTTCGCTGCGAAATCTGTCTGTCTGTGCCAGCTTGACAGAAACACCTCCTTTGTAACTGTGGGCCACACACTGTGCAGCTCACTTTTTCTGCTCTGCTATATTTCATTTCTTGCTGTGTTCTTCAGCAACAACAGCAGAACAATCCGTCAGACCTCTTCTACCTCTGGGGTTGCTCTGAAGGATTTTTCCCCTGGTTGTATGTGAGAGTTACTCCCTGGGCTGTTTGGGGTTTTAGCAGCCTTGTTTAGAGGTGGTGGAGGTTTGGGTGATTCCATATGGCCCCTTGCACCTCTCTGCAGATTTTATTGCCTAGAGGCTGCCAGCAACCTGCACACGCAGGGACCATGCTGGCTCAGAATGCGGGACCTGCCCAGGGTACAAGCTAGTGCCAGATGAACTTCTCTGGCTGTTGTGGACTAGCTCCTCAACTAGCATAAACTGCTGATTTAGTCACTGTCAGCTAAACTGCCAGCAGCCAGGCTTGGCTTGCAGCTGAGCGCAAGTGTATTCATCTCTTGGAAGGACAACGTCGCCCTCATGAGTGACCAAAAAGGCCCCAACCTCTTCAGTAAACTCAGCTGTTGTGCAGGGATTTTGAGAAGGCAACAGATCATACCTGGGGCTGTCCCTGCCATGCTCTGGCTTATGAGTGCTGTACCTATGGGCTGACAGGCTGTGCTAGACCTCTTCTCCAACCACTCTGGAAAAATGCTCTGTTTGCTACTAGCCATTTGGTTTTAATTTTGACTGGATGTACAATTTGGGAAGGGAAGCTAATGCTTTCACACGTCTTTGTTAGCACAGATGTGTGGGGAGCCTATGCCTGGACCCTGCTCCAGCTCTCAGAGACAGCGACATGGAAGGTGGGCTGCCTTCCCTGGGTTGGGTATCAGCAGGTGCTATTTCAGTATTAGAAATAATATTCAATAACAGTGCAGGGCTATTTCAAAATTGGAAATAACCTCCTTCTCATGCAATGCTGAGGTGCTGCAGCAGTGCACTTGTCCATCAGCGCCTTACAAGAACCTGCTACCATGGCTGGTTCTGATTTAGTGAGAAAAATGTTTCACTTCATTCACTGAACACAGCCTGGTTAGATGAAAGGCGATTTGCAGTGTGGTGTAGGAAATGCTGAAGAGTGCAAACCAGATGTTGAAGATGATAAGGGAAGCTTGCAGAAATGTCAGGAAATGCTGTACCATTCCCACTGCTCTCCTCAGACCTGTGAGACAGTGGAGCTTATTGCTCTCTTATCAGCTGCATTCATATGAGAAAGGCAGCATACCAGTAGTGTTCCTCCAGCTGCTTGCAGGCAGGCTGGCTCATTCTGCCTCCAGTCCATCTCATGATGGCACATGTACGTCCTGGACAGGGTGCATGGCACTTGTGAGGGAATGGAAAATTACCTCATTGCTGCCCTTTTTCCAAACCAGTATGGGAAGCCCTTGCTCCTCGTCGACTTCCCCTATGGTTTTCAGCCACACAACCCACAGTCTGTGGTGTGAATGGTTTCTGGAACTCAGTGGCAGTTTCATATTGATCAGCTCTTTCCAGAGCTGCCTGCAGGTTGATCAGTCCCTCTGCGGACAAGCAGGCAGCTGTTAACCAGAGGAGATGCCAGCATTACTTCTGTTGGTAAAAGCCTCCGCTTAATCCCAGGTTGTCTCCTCCTTTGGTTATTAGCCTGCAATTAGGCACCTTCCAGTCCCTCCTGCTGGCTAAGGACATGAGGCATCCCCTGTGTTTGATTTCGGGCTCTCCCTGTTAGCACTGTGTGCAGTTCATGCATTTTCCGAATGCCTTAGCATACCAAGCTTCAGTTTTTCCCATCTGTATGTCCTTGGCATGTACTGCACTTTCCAGGGCTGCTAGAAATCAGACCATAGGTGTCTTCTGCTTAATCAAGGTTCAGCTGTCCAGTTCTCCCACACCTGCCCTCTGGTGAGCACAGATGTGGCTGAGCAATTTTCTGACACTTTGCTATCGCTTTCACCACTCACACATCACAGCAAGTGCAGCTGGTCTCCCTCTCCCAGCTTGCAGGGTTTGCTTTTGATTGCAGTCTTGAGCATCACAGCTCAGCGTGGCCTGGCCTGAGCCATCTGTGCCCTGCAGGGTGGGATGTTCCCGATGGCAAGCAGAAACCTGGGACACAAACACCTGATGGAAATGCCCAGGGGTGGACAGCCTGCTGAGCTCACAGTGACACAGCTTTTCCTGTCTCTAAGTATTTCTGCCTTCTGAGTGAGGTTCACAGGCAAGGTTATTAGTTTCTCTTGTAGTAGCTGAACTTCATGACCCAGTGTGATACCCTACAGCAATATGCAACTTGTGATTGCCCTCAATTCACAATAGCATTAAGGAGAGATACCTTTGTGCCTTTTATAGATGGCCTGCATATTCACTGTTTGGTGGAGGGTTTGTTTGGACTTTTTTAAAGAAAGTAGCCTTTCTATTCACTTGAAAGGTTTTTAATAATAATTCAGTTTAAGTACTGATAAATTACAATTTGTTGAGGACCAAATAATGGTTATACAAATGCTTCACAATCCTTAAGTGAATATGAAGTATTTTTTATCTCTTTTTTCTTAGCTTCCTTAGTAAAATTTTAACCCCAGTGCATCTTCCAGAATGGCTGACATGACTGATACTCAGTATCAGTTTGCAGGTTTGATTTTGGTTGCAGGAACCTCATGTGCCATTTCCTCTGATAGTGAAACCTGAAATCTAACCAAGACAGTATGGTTCTTTCTGAAGAGCTGATTTGAGGGATGAGCTAAAGGACTTGGCCTCTGTTCGGTCCTTCTCCTTGCTCCTTCTTGTCTGAGTAGCCCTATGTCGGTTGAACAGCCCCATCAGTGGACCTGTCAAGCAGAAGTTCAACTGTCTTGGCATCACTCATGTTTCATATAGACGGAGTTTGTTAGAGAAGTCCTCAAAAAACTGAGTATTGATTTCTGTGAAACAGATGGCATCAATTCCAAGTGGTTAAGTGGTTTTTAACTAGTCCAGTAACTAATGTTCTCAAATGCCTACAAAATATTACAGTTTTATCTTAGCAAAGATCAAAAGAACAACTTTAAAGCAACAACTTGCCAGGCACACACAGCTATGTGTTCTAATAGATGACAGACCAAATGTATCCTTAGAGTAATGGGATTGACTTGCCAATTTCAAATTCCCCCCTGTATTCCTACAGCGAATAATGCATAATGACTGCTCTGGTTGGGGTTTTTTATTATTGTTTTTATTACTACTACTGTGGACCCAACGTTGCCTCAAACATGCTGCAGGTATTAAGAGAAGTCTGCAAGTCTGGGATCTGAGAGAGAGCCTGGTAAGGAAGCATTTCATGAGAGGAAGGAGTAGGAAGCCTCTGGAGCTGCCCAGCTCTCCTTAAATGTCTGAGTCTGTCGGCATCCACTGCTTTTTAGATCAGTCTGCTTACTCGTGAGTATCTTTATTAATTCCTAGAAAAATACAGGGAGAAGACAGACCATAGCATGCCTGACACAGACTTGCACAAGCAGGCTCTGCACTGCAGCACAGTCTCTCATGTTGTATGAATGATGTCTAAGATGACTGAACCCACGGCAACTGCAGCACTGCCTAGCAGCAAGTGGAAATGCTGTGTGCCAGCTGCTGCAAACTCCAGAAACTAGCCTCAGTTGCACAATTCATTCTGAAAACTGTTTTCCAGTTTTACAATTTATTCTGAGGGCAGAAGAGGCTGTTTGTCACAAGCTGGAATAAACCTTTTGGAGTCCACACTGTGTGGAGTTACAGTTGAGCTCATGCTTGCCCTTGTGCAAGATGCTGACTTTGATTAGTTTGTCTGCACAACAGCTGCTTCTGCTTTCCACAAACACTGCACACTGGCTTACAGTCTGTCTCTCTCTGGTGCCTGCTGCTCTGCTCTGAGCGCCAAACCCCTTGCTGTGGGAGGGGAATGCTGCTGTGTGTGCCGGGACTCTTGGCCCCTTGTACCTTACTGAAACTTGCCTTCCCAGGACCTGGGCTTCTCTTTTGTTTCCCTGGTTTGTGTGTTATGTGAATGGTTGTTTTTAAGCAGACTAACCTTTTACTTAGCTTGATTGAAAAGCGTATTTTTTGGCAGTGGAGATGGAAATACAACCACACTTGAGAAATCTCTAGATCTGGTAATGGTACCTTTCCCCTGCATTCTACATTAAAACAGCCTGGAGCTGAGTTTCTAGAAGCTCTGTGTATGAAGCTGAATGTCAATGTCACCTCCAAAAACTGTGCAAAAAATCTGTAGCGGAGATTTTTTCTTTGAATTTCATCTTACCCATTGGACTTTAATGTATTTCCTGAAACAAAGAGAGAAGGAAAGAATGTCAGCTTTCTTTTGATAGGTGAGTGTAGGGTATAGCAGATACCAGCAAGTCACAATTGGTGACATTTTTGCAGTGCTTTAAGAATTAGAAAACAATCCTACCACAGTGAAAACCAAGAGAGAGACTTGGGAAAAATTTGGGATCCTGCTGCCTCTTTAGACACATAAGTGTTTTGCATTTAGTTCTTGGATATCCCATATTCAACTGGCACTAGTGTCTGGCCACTCTGGAGTTTGGATACCATAATTCCTGTTGGATTTCTGTGTCTGCTTCTGAGTATGCTCAGGATGTCTCAGCACAGCTGGTACTCTGACAATATTATCCATCTCTGACAGGATTCTGTGGTTAACCGCTCGCTTGTATCTTCTTTACCCACATTTTATGCAAGGCTTAATCCAGTTCCTAATCACCTGGCTCCTCCAGAAATCTTGTCCAGAAGAAGCACCTCATTTTGTTCTGTGTCTCAGCTGCAGCAGCATTTGCAGAGGTTTAGGAAGCCCACAAAAAAATTCCCTCTCTCTGCTATGAAACTAGAAGTCATGGTGTACCTTCCCTGAATTTCCTTATTGTCCTGCTTATTGCAGGAAAAGGAGCAGTGGTGGCAGCTTGTCTCAGTGATTTCCCCCTGCCACAGACCTCTTGAACAGAAGGTTACGGCTTCCCAGAGCCAGGCAAAGCCCGTCCCTCTGTGTGCAGGATCAGTCTTGTCCTGCTGCTCACAAACGTACAGCGTAGATTGGATGGGGACCCAGATCTCAGCTACTTTCCCACTGGTGGGGACTGGGAGCTATGGGATCTTGTTGCCCTTCTGACTTTCCACCCTGAAGGAGAGGGAACAAGCAAGCCCTGCTCTGGACAGGTAGCCCTGGAGTGCCTCAGTACCTTCACTATCTGATTTTCCCTTTAAAATGCATTAGGGGTTCATCTAATTGCAGAGTACATGCACTGCTAAAGGCATGGCTTTATCTACAAAGTTGTTTTCTTGCACACCAGAGGTCATAGGGAAACGCACATGTTGGAGGGGAAGGAAAATCCCTGGCTGAACTCTGCACGGGGAAGTGCAAGCCTTTTAGGACAAACCAGCTCTAAAGCTCCATGGTGGGCTTTGCATTTGGCAGCTGGGTGAGGCTCTTGGTCTGCCTGTGATTTCCAAAGGCTTGCTGAGCCGGTCCTAGCACAGTTGCACGAGACCAGCATCTCCCCTATCCCTGTCTTCCCTGCTAGAGGTGTCCTTCACTCCTGATAGATTCCCAGGGAGGTTTTACTCCTCTTTGGATGGCAAGAATCTGGCCTCAGTAAGGCTGATACTTGGAAGGACAAAGCAAGATCTATTAGTCATTGTCCATTTCTTTATTTATTTTGGGAATTTCCTGGTTTCAGTGTTGTACAATGTTTACCAAGGACGAGCAGCCAAAGTAAACTACACAAATGAAAAATTGCAAATGAAAGAGCCAGCCTCACGGCACAGCTGGTCCCTTGCCTCCGAGGGCCTCAGTCATTTCAGATTAGGTGCTCACTTGGCATTCTCCTGCTAATATGCTTGTAAGGAATCATCCTGGGACAAACCTGCCTCCATGCACAGCGACTGACAGAAAGCTGAGGCAGGTCTGGAAAGACTCTCTAGCAAGAGGGGGGATTAATGTGCCTGCTTGTTAACTTTGGCAGAGTGTGCAGTCGTCGTCGTGCCAGCAGAGTTAGGGAAAACAGTTGGAGAGGGATTATTTTATGATTGGTGGCATTCCTGGGGGATGGGGCATTTATTTGGGGCCTTCCTGCAAGGAGTAGAAAGCAGAGGGGAGCACAAAGCAGTTCCTTCACGGACGGCAGGCTGTTTCGACATGAGGAGCCAAAACGGATGGAAACGTTCCCTTCTCCCTTAATCCAGTTGCAGACCTGAGTCACCCTGACTAAGGTACTGGTATCAATATTGTCCTGTTACTCAGTGAGAAGTTATGAGCTCACACAGTTCTTGTCCAGCACACCAGCTTGCCAGCTCCTTGCTGAGTTCCCCCTGAAAAGGAAAGGGCTGGCCAGCCTGGAGGCAGGATTTCTCCACCTGCAGAAACAGGGAACAAGCCAAACTCATTCACAGGCTGTGTTTCATCATAAGAAATGTGAGAAATACTTATTTTACAGAAAAGTTTAGACCACTGAACAGTAGGGGAGAAGAGTCCAGCCAACCTTCACTTTATCCATCCCTTCTCCCATTACCCATTGCATTTTTGGTAGTGACTCTTGAAAAATTCTGTTCAGCTGGAAGGCTTTGCAAATATCAGAGGACACTGTCAGAGGCAAACATGGAGACACCAGAGAGATCACCAAGAAAGATTCCTCTCAACAGAGGATTGTGTATCTCAGTATGCTCTACCTGGCCTTTTGTGAGCTGGGAACAAAGAGTTCAAGGAATGAACCCCAGAGAAATAAAGTACTCCAAGGAACTGATTTTAGGGAAATTTGTTGACACTACTAATCACGGAACATTCAGGAAATTAATTTTAAATGATGTCATAAAAATAGCACATGAAAGAAGTGCAAATGTAACATAATTTCTATAAATAGAAAAGAATATTTATGCTGACACTTGTCTAAGTTATAAGCTGAAAACAAACCAGGTGGCTGATCTGTTGGGTAGGAGTTGTTAGACATTGGATAATAAGACCCAAAGAAACAATGATCTTGTGCCCACAGGTGCAAACTTCACGGTGAGTAGGGCATTGAAGAAGTATCACTGGAGTTGATACAAGGTAGGAGAGTGCATCTAATTTGATGCTCTTTCCCATGGTAGAGCAGATATAAGGTAGACAAATTCTATTCCCTTATGGCTATCTCTCAACCAACTTGTTCTGGTCCTTGTTCTGGTAGTTTCAGCTATGGAGATGGAATTTGGTTGTTGTTTGCTGGTTCTTTACCTCTATTTTCTTTGATTCCTCTTCCTTGGACAACTCTTCTGTCCAAAAGCTGTGAAAGGCAGTGCAAACGACTCGAAAGCATGAGTTGCCATGCTTTCTATACTCATTAGAGCTATGCAGAAGTCTTTTTAGCATTGCTACAACCTGCTGTTGCATTGCCACGGGACAGGCACACTCTTCCTGGCATGTCCAGGTAACTTAGTCGGGATGTTAGAGAGGCATTCAGCTCAAAGTTTGTAAATATAGGTATTTCACAGCAATAGAAAACGCCTTGGTTTTGGGGTTGATCATCTGGTATGGTGCGTTTCTTCTGTAGATACTATAATGAAGACAAAAAGGCATCTGGCAGCACAGGCACAAGTTACATGGTCTTTTCTGAATCTGTCATTACTAAGCTATACTGTTACAGTCAAGAAAACTCAGAGAAGAGCAAGAAATGCAATCTGAGGATAATTTAGAAGGAATGATTAAAATAGCTGAGTGTGTGCTTGAAAGTCAGCTTGGGCTGTCTGGTTTTAATCATGTTCAAATTCAGAAAGTCAGAGAATGGTCCGATATTGAAAATGACTTATTATTTGAAGATGGTTTGGTGGCCCTATCAGAAACCACACACACTTTAAAAATATTTACTGACATCTTTTTATGATCAGGCTTTTAATTTTCAGTAAAAATTATGTTTTCATGCATGTTTACAACTTGGTATAAGTCAAGCATCTAAAAGGTTTGCTTAAAAAATTTTACACCTGCAAAAGAAGACAATAGAAATAATCCCTGCAAGGAACTCACAAAACATGTTATTTTTCCAGTGAGTGAAAAAACCCTAGGAAATAGTACCTTAGATATTTTTGTATTTTTAAAAAATGTGGAGTTTTGATAGGCTATAAATCCAGAAAAGTACCTACGCTGGAGAAAGAACTTCTGAAGTGTTGAATAGCTGAGAAAAAAAATATTTGGAATCAACTATTTTTCTCTTTCTGAAATCCAGTGTCATGTCTGAAATATTTCATGGCTTTAGACAGAGAGGGAGTCAGCAGCTGAATGCAAAGCCTTAACTACCTGTGCAAAATACAGCCTGGCATTATCTTTTTTGGAACAAATACAAAAATCTTGATATTTTTATGGTACATGATAATGATCTGCTTCATTTCCCGCTCAGATTCTTGCCCAACTGTTAAACACAATTTTTTTTCTTTTGTATAACAAGCAGTTAAATATGTATCTCTGCATCCCAGCAAAGTGCTTTCCACCTCCGTACAGGAAACAAACTCTAGTTGGTTCTGCAATGACTTGGTCCCATTCCCAGGAATGTTTCCCTTCCATTAAAAAAACCCCAAGAAACAAAAAACTCAAAACAAAACAGGAAAAAGAAAAGACTCTTTTCAGCCTGTTAGCAGTAGATAGGCGTAAGCACAAAATATGTTCGTGCATTCCTCTGAATGAGACAAGACAAGGTTTGCTGGACCTTTCCCACACTGGAATGCACCAACATGCATGTCCGTTTGCCCAGCCTCTCTTGAAGGAGTTTTCACTTGGAGCTGAGCGAAGCTTTTTTCCTCCTTATGGGAAATTCCAGTGCCAGGATGTTAAACCCTGACTTCCTCACAACAGCCTGCCAGTGATGGCTTGCACCCGGTGGGCTGTGACAGGGTATTTTCTCTCCTGGTGAGATGAAATGAAGCAGAAGCTGTCCAAACAGCGAGCTTAAGAGATCCCATTCCTCTCTCTTCCCAACCCTGCCCCCCTGGTAGTGCAGCCTGTGCTGGGAGCCCATAGGCATAAGTGTTCGTGGCTCTGTCCAATACTTGCAAAATCTTTGTTTGGAAACAGGAATGGCATCTCTTTGTTTAAAAACTGGAAATACTACTTAGGTGTCCAAATACCATCCTGGGCAGCTCATAATAGGTGACCTCTGTCATATAGTCTGGGATACAGCAAAGCAAACTGAAAAACACAAAAGAGTGAGATAGATGTAGAGCAAAGAAAAAAAGTCCTTCAAAACACTCTGTGAGTGGTACTTGGGAAAGCTACACAGAATTACTTCCTGAAGATCTCTAAAAAAACTTAAAAACCAGCTTTGTACGTTGATAATGTTGAACCAATCAACATAATGAAAAGTGCAGAAAATATTTTAAAAGAAAATATGAATTCCAGATTATGTCTGTTTTCAGGGGATGGATCCCCAGCAGCAGCAAGCTGGGAGCCTACCTGCCCAAGTACATTTGGGCTGACCTCTGAGGTCCCAGTACCATGTGTGTGTTTCAGGTTTCTGAGTCCTACAGCCTGATTAGGCTCTGCCTCTGGCATGCCTGTGGAGATCCAGGGTTGTGAATATGGAAAGTTTAAGGGCTGGTGCAGCCAAGCTGGTCTGTCAGAAAAGCTTGCTCTGAGCAGCATGGGAGCTGGACCCCTTGCACAGGGATGCAGGAAGCTCTGGGCGGTGCTCAGAGGAAATTGTACTCAATTGGATATATTTCCAGACAGATCTCTCCCCCACGTGCATCAAGGGAGATCATCAGTTGTTGGTATCAGCTTTATATTTTACCTTTCTCTCTGCAGCATGCCAGGGAGCCTCGTGCCAGACATGGGTGCCGTTGAACCCACTGCGTGTCCAGCATCTGTGTGTGGCTGAGCTACTCATCAGCACACTTGACAGGCATCCAGCCCCATGCAGGCTGGGGGAACAAGCAGCAATGACTGTGGGGACCTGTTCCATGTGACTTGTCTCAGAGTTCTCATTTTGGAGTAACAAATCTGTGTGGTGGTAACAGGATTTTGTGTGTTTGTCACAGTGGTCTTCAGAATAGGGTGTCAAAACTTGCCTTTTTTGCCACTGTGTTTTACTGGAAACGATGTATTTACTGTGTATCCAAGTATTCCTGTCAGAAACAAGTTTTTTCACTGTACCTAAAGGGCAAAGTAAGAAAAGCTGTGTTGTCCAGCTTTGCCTTGCATGTAGGCTGCTTCCTGTTAATGCAGTTTCCTTGGGAGTCAAGAACTCATCAGAAATACTTAGGCAGAAATTACGTGTTTTCTCTTGTTGAGCCATGCTGTTACAACTATGCTAGAAAAATGAAACTTTCTATATCATTAGGATAAGCTTTGGTGTCTTAGCCTGCGAACTGCCCTGCCAGCTGCTCCTCAGTTAAGGCAGATAATCAGTGTTGTGTTTTTCTGACTGAATGCTTTCAGAAAGGATATGATGAAAATAAATCAACAACTCTGCTTCCTTGGCAGAGGCGGTGCAGTAGGCTGGCTGCTGAATGACTAACTAGTTATACATCATTATCCTGCTCTGCCACAACTGCAAGGTGAGGATTGCCCAGAAGAAAAACAAAGGTAATCGGTCCTTTGCATTTAAACTTTCAATCTGAAGATCTACCCAGGGGATTGAGCAGCTGGCAGGGCAGGCCTGATACAGAACACAACAAAGTTAAAATGGTTTACTTTTCGTTATCATGTACCTTTTTCTTGTAGCTTGGAGATGAATACCCGAAGCCCTGCAAGACAGATTAAAGCACAGGCACCAGCAGTGCATGCAAAGGATCTGTTCCCAGGACCATGAAAGGATGCCAAGCCATTCTGCTTTCAATTACACGAGTATTATACCTCCTGCTCCAAAGGCTGCAAGGACAGATTTTACTTCTGGCTTTTCCTTGCCATCCTTTTCTGGGTGGGCTTAGGGTGAGACCATCCTGGGTTCAGGCTGCCTGCGGCCAAGCTGACACGCTGGCACACCCTGGTTACCGGGGTAAGTATGAGGAAGCAGTTCTGTGCTGTTTACAAATATTTGGAAAGCATTCCTGCTTGTGACACAGGCTGGTCAATGGATTCGTGCCTCCCTCCTTTTTTCTACTGCTTCTGCTTTTTCTTTGAGGCAGGGATCTGGGGCAGGGTGTTGCCCCGGTTGGGTCCCTTCTGCACTGCTCACTTGTCCTTTCTCAGCAGAAAAGCAACAGGCAGCTCTGAATGTGGACACTGACATAGAGGAGGAAGGAGAGGAAGGGAGGGTATGGCCTGCAGGATCTTCCCGTGTGAGACTAGAAATGAGAAGTGCTTAAAGAGTGCGTCATGCTCAGTTTGTGTACTGCTTGTGCTGCTGTTGGATAAACGGGAACATTAAAAGCAAGACAGCTTCAGAAATAATGACCACATCTGTATCTTATCCCCATCTACCTGCTGGCAAAGGCTTGTGTGGTGTCTCTGCTTGGAACATCTGCAGTTACAAAAGCACAGGCTTGCTGCAGATCCATGTGCTTCTCTTGGGAAAAAGTAATGTAGGTGAAGGTATGTGGCTTGTTTTAAACAGTATAAAAGAGGAAGGTTAATCATAGCTTAAACTTGGAAGAGGAGAGAAAGCACCTACACTTGAACCTTTGTTCAATGCTAAAATTGCAGTTACTCTGGAGAAAAAGCAGTTAAAGAGTATTCTCATCTTAAAAGAAAGCAGCTTTCTCCTACTTTAGATTCCTTGATTTCAAAAAAAGTTGTTTTAAGCCATGCTGCAGCTCAGTTTGAAAACTAATGCTCTGGGAGGCAGGTGGCTGGTACCTTGTCTCTGTGTGTGGGACAGCTTGTGGAGAGCATTTTTGAGCATCCTCAAACCTTCCTGACTCTGGATAATGTGATAAAACCTGACAATCACCCCCATCTCTTGGCATTTAACCAGCTTGCTGAAATGGACTGCTTGGTTTGTGAACTGTGGCATGATCACACCAGTCTTCTCTTTCCAAGAGAAACCAGAAACTTGGCCTAGTGTAGTTCCATGATGACAGCTGGCTGAGCCTGGATATTAGGAGAAAGTGGTTACTTCTGAAAAAACAGCTGGCACCTACCTCAAGTCTCCATGAATGCGTGGTGATGAAGCTGTAACAGATAGAAGAGTGTGCCCATTTCACACTGAATTATGTACATGGTCTTCTTCTCCAAAGCTCTTCCCAGATTCAACTAAAATTTTTAACTGTATCAAGGAGGCACAATTTTGAAGACAAAAAATATATAGGAATGAGTCTCATTGAACCCAGAGTTAATATTTTGAAAACTGAAGGTTTTCCCTGTTAAAGAACAAGAACCATTTCAGCCAAGAGATGCTAGAGGGAAGAGGTGGCTTTGAGGAAGCCGATGACATCCCTTCACTAAAAGACTGTTTCCCTTCTCTGCTCTGCCCCACAGCTGCTTTGCCTCTATTTCACAATGTTGTTATGCTTACCAGCTATCCTCTGTAGTAGACAGAAAATACAAGGGTATATCAGTCTTTCAATTTCTTTTTTTCTTAACCTAATGTGCAATGCTAATGTCATTGCAGCGGGACTGAAGGTTGCTATGGGGTGCATTTGGGCTCTCTATGGGCTTTGCCACCTTTGATCACACAGATGCTGCTGTGGGCCCTCTGACATGTGGTGGGAATTTGTCTGTCTGTCTGCTCTCAGACAGGTACTTCTTGGTGCAAGAGGGCAGCAAAATGTTACAATTTCTGAATACAGAAAAAAAATAGTAACTGCAATAGGAATGTTAGTGTTTGAATTTAATGGACTTCCCTTTCAGAGCTGGTAGGATGACTCCCTGCCCCTTTATGCAAGCAGCATACTTGGCTATTTGACCAACTATATGTTACTTCAGTTAAGTTAAAATAAATACCATCAAACCTCCTCTCTCAAAATTGCCTTTGATGTTTACAGAAAGATACTTTCTTTCAGACTGTGTCTTGTGCTTCAGACAGAATATCACTCCCGTTCTTATTCATTTTCTGTTGACAACATATGACTGTAATGTCCTAGGAAATGAAAGGATGCTGAGTGTTTCTCTAGTACTCTCCTTGACTAAACAATTTGACTCCAACACTTAATATATGTATCACTCTTGATAATATTTTACAGAACTTACGTAACTTGGTTGTGCTGAGATGTTCTGTTTCTCAGCACAGTGAACAACCCCCCAGTGCCTACCAGACAAAAAGAATCAAAAGTAGAGATACAGGGAGGTGAATGCAGTTCTGCCTGGGAACTATTTCTGCACTTAATAGTGGAGGAAGTGACTATGAAAGAATGACTTGCGCAAAATGGTTGCATCAGCCTTTCCAGCAATGGGAGTTGACTGACAAAAAGAAGAGACTGACAGCAATTTTTATCTTGCAAAGAAGAGAGTTCAAGCACAATCTGTTCCCATTTTTGTGTACCCTGTCAGCAGCAGCAGCAGCAGCAGCAGTGGAATTGGTTGAAATGTGAGTTTGAAGGGTAAGCCATACATGCTGGACAATCCTGGACTCTTCAGAAGCCATGGTTTCCTTAGGGGAGCCACCACTAGAGAGAAGAGATGCAAACTGGTATGATTCACTGGCTGCGTAGTTAAAGGACACTGGGAAACTGGGAACATGAAGTTTTGTTTGAGGAGAACAATATTTTGAGGCTGGAATATCTTCTCATATCAGGACTGTCACCTCATCAGATCTGCCAAAAAATTTCCAGCTTTTGTTGTGTTTGCAGGTGTGAGGTGACCATTCAGATGCCATGATCAGCACCCGAGGAGACTGAAACACAGCATGCAGCACTCAAGGTAAGTACTTAACCTCTGCTTATTTAGGGTTTACGGGTACTGTTCATCTGCAGTACTGGAACTGTTTACAGTTCAAACTTGGTGAAGTGTCCTTTGGCACCTGTGGCATGAAACACAGCCCTTCTTTACATTAAAATCAGTATTGTTCTAATTACATCCACTGTTTACTGGGTGACAGTAATATCCAATTCCCATCTATTACTGGTGTTGTTTTACAGAAAAGTCTGATAGACTTCATTGCATATCAGCTTGTTTTGCCTTTCCAGTAACGAATGTGAATTGCTTACATAGTGTGCAAAAGGGTGTGGCAGGAGCTCTGCTTTTAGAAGCCCTGAGGATAGTGAGACTCCATGCATGGGACCTCCCTATCTCTTCTGGGAAAGTTTGTGGTGTTTGGGCCATGTAGCCATACAAAATGGGCAGGCTGATGCTGGAAGGGCTGGGAGCATTTGTAATCATAGAATCACAGAATCACTCTGGTTTAAAAAGACCCATAAGACCATTGAGTCAAACCATTAACCAAATACTGCCAAGCCTACCGCTAAACTATGTCCCTAAGCACCATGTCTGCATGTCTTTTAAATACCTCCAGGGATGGTGACTCCACCACTTCCCTGGGCAGTCTATGCCAGTGCTTGACTGCCCTTTCTGTGAAAAAATTTTTCCTAATACCCAGTCTAAACTTCCCTTAGTGCAACATTTCCTCTTTTCCTGTCATTTGTTACCTGGGAGAAGAGACTGACCCCCACCTGACTACAGTCTCATTTCAGGCAGCTGTAGAGACTGATGAAGTCCCCTCTGAGCCTCCTTTTTCTCCAGGCTAAACAACTACATCTCCCTCGACTGCTCCTCCTAAGACTTACATTCTAGACCCTTCCCCAGCTCCATTGCCCTGCTGTGAACATGTTCCAGCACCTCAGTGTCCTTCTTGAAGTGAGGGGCCCAAAACTGAACACAGGATTCGAGGTGTGGCCTCACCAGTGCTGAGTACAGGGGGACAATCACTGCCCTGGTCCTGCTGGCCACACTATTGCTGATACAAGCCAGGATGCCATCGGCCTTCTTGGCCACCTGGGCATATGCTGGATCATATTTAGCTCCCTGTTGACCAGCGCCTCCAGATCCTTTTCTGCTGGGCAGCTTTCCAGCCCCTCTGACCCCAGAGTTTAGTGCTGCATGAGGTTGTTGTGACCCAAGTGCAGCACATGGTGCTTCACTTTGTTGAGTCTCATACAATTGGCCTCAGGCCATGGATCTATCCAATCCAGATCCCTCTGTAGAGCCTCCTTACCCTGCAACACTCGCACCCAACTTGGTGTTGTCTGCAAACTGAGTGTGCACTTGATCCCCTCATCCAGATCACTGATGATATAACCATCTTCCCCTGTTTGGGGCCAAAACAGCCAGCTGTAGCTTCTTTGCTGAGAGGAGGCATAATGTGAGAGATGAAAGAGGTGAGAGCTATAGCCAACATGCGTATGAAAAGCCGGAACACCAAGAATTGTCCTTTATGGCTCTTGACAAGTTATATGGCTGTCCTCCAGGGATGACCAGCACATTGTGGTTGCAGGACTGAGAAGCTCAAGTAGGAGAGGAAGACTGACACCACAGGATAACACTTAAAAAAAAAAAATTAATCTGAGATTACTAATAAAATGGTGCAGGATTTCAAGAGTTTTCAGCTGCTGTTCAAAATTAAAATTTGACCCTACCTTCTCTCCTTTCTGTTTCCTACAGCAAAATGTCCATCCAAGCAAAACACAAATCAAGAACCACTCACACCTGGCGAGTGTTGGCCATCTACATGATCTTAGCTGCAAACCTCTCTGAACAGCAAGCACTGAAGCAGGCTTGTCCTTCATGCGATGCCAGTCAGCTTTGCAACTGCTCTTCCGTGGGCTTGGACTTCATTCCCCTGGGACTCACGGCCAAAATCACAGTGTTAAACCTGGCCCACAACAGGATAAAGCACATCCGATCCCAGGACCTGCAGCAGGCTGTGAACCTGAGAGCCCTGCTGCTGCAGTCCAACAAAATCAGCTCCATAGATGAGGACTCGTTTCAGTCCCTGGCAAAACTGGAGCTCTTGGACTTATCAAACAACAGCTTGGCTCACGTGTCCCCTGTGTGGTTTGGGCAGCTTTTTTCACTCCAGCACCTCCACCTTCAAGGCAATTCCTACAGAGACTTGGGGGAGAGCTCCCCCTTTTCTAGCCTGAGGAACCTGAGCTCTCTGCACCTGGGCAACCCACGGTTCTCTGTGATAAGGCAAGGGAACTTTGAGGGCATTGAGCTTCTGCAGAAGTTGTGGATTGATGGTAGCAATCTCAGTCAGTATGAGCAGGGAAGTTTGAAATCAATTAAGAAGATAGATCACATGATCATAAACCTAAGAAATAGTAATATATTCTCAGAAATTGTTAGGGACCTTCTGCACTCTGTTGCTTGGCTGGAAGTGACAGAAATCAAATTACCAGTTGAAAAAAAAAGCTTGGTGCAGAATTCTACACGTCCTTTTAGGATACAAAAACTTACATTTAAAGAAGCTTTCTTCACAGATCAAACTATCAGCCGAGCAATAGTGTTACTGAAGGAAATCACCTCTTTAAAAGAGTTAGAGGCCATCAATTGTGTGCTTGAGGGGAAGGGAAAATGGAACACTAAAGAAATTGCAAGTAGTGGGCAAAGTTTTGTTGAAACAGTAACTATAATAAAGATAATTATTCAGAATTTTCATTTGTTTTTTGACCTGGAAGGTATGGAGTCACAAATAAACAACCTGAAAAGACTCACTATCGCAAGCTCTAACGTTTTCATGGTACCATGCAAACTTGCAAGACATTTTTCATCACTTCTGTATTTGGACTTTCATGATAATTTGCTTGCAAATAAGCGTTTAGATGAGACAATCTGTGAAGGTTCCTGGCCTTCATTGCAAACTTTAAATCTAAGCCAAAATTCTCTGAAATTTCTGGAACAGACTGCAAAGTGTACATCTCGTCTACCCAAACTGAAAAATCTTGACATTAGCCAAAATAATTTTGGTGAGATTCCAGATGTGTGTGAATGGCCAAAAACCCTGAAATATTTAAACCTCTCCAGCACTCAAATTCCTGAAGTAACGACCTGCATTCCTCCAATGCTGGAAGTTTTGGATGTTAGTGCAAACAACCTGAAGGAGTTTGGACTGCAGCTCCCATTTCTGAAGGAGCTCTACCTCACAAAAAACCAGCTGAAGGCCCTGCCTGGTGCCACACCCATTCCAAACTTAGTAGCCTTGTCCGTCAGAAGAAACAAGCTGAACAGTTTCTCCAAGGAGGAGTTTGAGTCCTTCAAGAGAATGGAGCTGCTGGATGCCAGTGACAACAACTTCATCTGCTCCTGTGAGTTCCTCTCCTTCATCCACCACGAGGCCGGGATCACCCGGGTGCTGGTGGGGTGGCCGGACGAGTACGTGTGTGACTCTCCGCTGGCGGTGAGAGGGGCGCAGGTTGGGGCCGTGCACCTGTCCCTGATGGAGTGCCACAGGTCCCTGGTGGTGTCGCTGATCTGCGTCCTGGTGTTCCTGGTCATCCTGCTGCTGGTGGCCGTCGGCTACAAGTACCACGTGGTCTGGTACGCGCGGATGACGTGGGCGTGGCTGCGAGCCAAGCGGAAGCCCAAGCGAGCCCCGCCGAAGGACGTCTGCTACGATGCTTTTGTCTCCTACAGCGAGAACGACTCCGAGTGGGTGGAGAACACCATGGTGCGGGAGCTGGAGCAGGCCTGCCCTCCCTTTCGGCTCTGCCTGCACAAGCGAGACTTTGTGCCCGGCAAGTGGATTGTGGACAACATCATCGACTCCATTGAGAAGAGCCGCAAAACGCTCTTTGTGCTGTCCGAGCACTTTGTGCAGAGCGAGTGGTGCAAATACGAGCTGGACTTCTCGCATTTCCGCCTCTTTGATGAGAACAATGATGCGGTGATTCTCGTCCTCCTGGAGCCCATCCAGAGCAAAGCCATTCCCAAGAGGTTCTGCAAGTTACGGAAGATCATGAACACAAAGACCTACCTGGAGTGGCCTGCTGGTGAAGAGCAGCAGCAAGTGTTTTGGGAAAACTTGAAAGGAGCCTTGAAGTCATAGAAGTCAGCAGCCCCCATTTCAACATATTTATACAAAAGGCCATATATCACTGTTTCCTACTGCTAAGAATATTTTCTTTCTTATTTTTCTTTGTAACTGCAATTAGCTTTGTTTTGTATAGAGATAATTGTCATTTTACTAACTGAAAAAACCCATTTTAGGCTTTTTTAGGATTTGTTACTCTGGTCTTTAAAAGTCCCTGCCAATAACTATGATATTTGGAACCATGTTGAAATATGAATATAAACTTGATATACTTTCCTAAATACATTTTGCTGAGTGTGGGGTATTCCTGTACTTTTTACTCCTGTTACCACTATCCCCAACTAGTTTCTAACAATGCCATTGTAATTTGCAAATGAAATTAAAAGCCAAGGGCTTCAATCAGTATCCCCCTGTGTCCATTTCTTCCTGGGAATGCTTCATGATCACCACCACTTTCCTTTCTACCGACCTGCAGAAATAGCTTAAGCCTTCTATTTTTGGGGTGTGAGACTGTGTTTCTAATGTGTGGGCTAGATGGTGTTGCAGGTTGGCTCAGTTCTTGGTTTTGCTCTTCTACTTTGCAGAGCATATTTATGTAATCACTGGACCATGCAACTCTTACAGCTCTACCTATCTTCCTTTGTAGTCGGTGAAGAAAATCCCAGGGATAAGAGGCAGTTCATCTCTCTACTCCAGTATGAGGTATCCCCTAGAATTACCATATTGCTCTTCACCGATTACAAAGGGAGTCTAGACAAGCAGGTAGATACAGGTGTTTATATTAAGGTGTTTAATTAAGGATGTTTATTAGTTAGTCCCACACTGAGTGCTTGGATTTCTTGTGTTTTAGAGGTTCTTATGGGAGCATGAAATTGTCTCTGAGGGGATCAATTTAGGTGTGGTTTCTCTAACAACATTTTCATGTTCCCCTTTGCTTATTTTGCTGGAGTTTAAGTACAGGAGAGTCTAGATCTTGATTAAATTTTAGCCATGCAGTTATTTTGTGGTGAAATACTAAAGCCTTGATAAATGAGCTGACTGAGCATTTGAAAAATAGTCAAATTTGCTTATATTGTCTGTTGCTATATTTGTACATTTTTATATTTCTATGTCTATGTGTTTTTATAAATGTGTATATATTCACACTCCTGCGTGTATGTGTACATTTATCTACACAAGATAATTTCTGTGGGTGCAGCCTGCAAACACCACTTTCAGTTCTATTTTCCTGTTACAGTGTTATCTCCAGGGCTGGTCCAAAGTCTGCTACAAGGCAATTTTTCTGTTAACTCTCTTGGAGAAATATAGCTCATGGTCTAACCAAGGCTGAACTCCAGGCAGGTGATGAGTGAATCATCCGAGAGCAAACAATGAGCACTGATAAAACAAATTAGGAGAACTGTGCGCCTAGAGGTAAGAAGGGAAATAAGTCTTGCTGGTCATTACAAAAAGAAGGTCAAAGAGAGATGTGGGAGAAGCCTTAGTTCACACAGTACACTCTTACCACAGACCCAAACTTTTGGATGTTGGCACATTTAAAAGGACTGATAGTGTTCCTGCTCTTATGCCAATAAGATCACCCAGGTGGGAATTCCCCTGCTAACACTGTCAAGGCTGAGAGGCGAAGTGGAAATGAAACAGCCTTGTGAGAGGAAGCTGGGCAAAGAGGTATCAGCAAGAGAGAGACAAAACACAACATAATTTAACTGGCATGCAAGCACTGGAGCTGCAGGTGGCATCTCTGGGAATCTTTTCGGCACAGAGGTGAGTTTTCAGGTAGGTGAAGGCTGGAGATGCAGGGAAAGACAGTGGAGCGGCAATGCCAGAGCAGGAGGCAAACAGAGAGCCCTGGGAAGAGGCAACCTAATCTCTGCCACCAATCCTCCTCTGCATGGGGGATTGAGGGTGCTCAAGGCTGCTGAGCAGGAGTGCGGGGTGGGGAAGGGTTTCTGGCTGCCAGCAGAAGTAGAGCAGGAAGGTGCAATCACAGGCAGCTGGCAGGGATGTACAGCATGCAGGCGGCAGAGGAAGGTTCTCCTGGAGAGCTGGGACATGCTGATCGGAGCAATGTCCTTTGGGGAGCGGGAGAGAGGAAAGCAGTAGATGAAAAAGAGACAAATTGGGTCAGACTGTGCCATTTCTGCTCAGTTTCCTTGTGGGAGGGTGCCTTGTAGGTACTTTGTCCTGTTTGTGTGTTGTCCCACTTGGGTGTTAGTACCGACTGCCCAGGGAAGTTGGGACATGAAGGTGGCCTGCCTTGGTTTCAGGAATTTAATCAGGAAAGAGCTCACTGAACAATGGCCTCAGGACATCAGCTGCCTCCTCACCTAACTCTGACCTGCTGCACAACCTCTGTGTTGGAAACTAGCAGAGGCATGGCCACGTGTGTGTGCGGATGCGTGGATGTGCATACGTGCAACTAGGGCACTGCTGGGAGGTGAGAACTAGGACATGTGTAACCCACACACAGCCAGGTGGAGAGCAGCAGCTTTCCCCAGTCTGCTTGTGGTTTGACCTCTTCACCAACCAGTGGTTCTCCCTCCGCAGGCTCCATAGCACTGCTCAAATTCACCAGACAGCATTTAGCTGGATAATGCTCCCCAAGTTAGAATCAATTTGCACACTACTGGCACGTTTTATTTTAGCATTTATATTAACCTTCCCCATTTTTTAGCATTTATAGAACATCATTCTGTTGTCAGTCATGGTTCTGTTTAAGAATATGTGCATATTTCCTCAAATACATCTACTCATGTGGGCCAGGGAAAATAATACTGAGCATGTCTGATGGCTTGGACCCTTTTTCCATAGCCCAGAAACATTTTGAACGCCTGGTTCATCACAGCACCTTATGGTATTAGGGCATCTGTGCAAGTTTATGTATTTTTAGTTGCATTTCAATTTAATTTTTTTAATGTGGCTTTTTAGTTCCCAGCACAACAGGCAGAAGTGATTTTTTGACAGGGCAATGATATCATGGACTGGGGCTATATGTCTGAGTGGGTTTGGAGGGGCCTGAAATGACCTTTTAAGTCAGGGTCTCAAGCAGAATCATTAGACAGGAATGGGAAGGGGAAGAGAATGGCTGAAAGTGAGTGAGGGTGGGAATGGGATTTCTCTGGGTGTCTGCTCAGATTACAGATGAGCAAAAAAAATGGAAAGGAAGCATCCTGAATCACCAAATGTGGTTCAGTCCTGCAGTCCCTGGATGGTGTCAGGCTGATGGGGTGGAGAGCCATTAGGCTCTTCTGGTATTTCCTGTGCAGTACCTGACCAGTTCCCTTGTATGCTGTCAATTTTCCACCTATAAATAACCTGCCTATAGACAGCTTTTGATTGATCAGGTTGCCTGGTTGTTTCATTTTCTAACAGTAAGTATTTTGAATTAAAAATACCACTTAAATCCATTGCTAGTGAAACTCATGCTACTCTGTGGAGGCTGGTGAGCCTACAGGGCAAAGGGATGAAGGCATCCCATGGAGGAAGGAGCCCTGAACTTACCCCGTGATTAGGGTGACAGAAAAGGCTTCTCCCAGGATTCTTTGTTACATTATGACAATGTACCCCAGTTCTGTTTCCCTGGCTGGCCTTCCCGCCCCTTTCTACTTTATATGTCCCTGATTCCAGAATGTTCTCCTTTCCCTCTTTTCCCATTGGCCCTTGTACCTCAGCCACTCCCCTGTTGTTTCCCCATTGGCTCCGATACCCTGGCCCCGCCTGTACACTGCCCTTGTGCCCTCAGGTCATTGGCCCTGATGCTCTCTCCGCCCCTACCTACCCCATATAAAACCCCTGGATCCTCCCTTGTTCTTTGTCTTCATCCTTGGACCCCTTCATGTGTTTGGCTGCATGAAACTTTTCTGTGGAACCCCATACGAAGACCCTTCTCGTCTCTTTGCCGTCGGCTGTGTTTTCTCCTGAGCTGTCTGTGGTGTGAGTGCTTTGAGCGTGTGTCCTTGTGGCCTCGCCAAGCACTTCATCTTAGGAGACGCTTTCGGGAAGGTTGCGGCATTTACCACCGCCCGCTGCAACACTACTCCTAGCTTTACTCCTATAGCCTGCAGCACTGTGTTACCAGTTACTCTTGGGAGACCAAAAAGCCCTGTAAAAGAGCCTCAGCTGGACAGCAGATGAGTCTTAACTACAGATGACAATTTTTTTGTGTGGGATTCATATGGACAAATATCTAGGTATCTAAACTGTGATACGCCATTTTAAGGCAATGGGATCATTTCTCTTGGAGGCATCACATCTTAATCTGGGTGTCCAAGACACACTATATTAATTGCTCCTAAAAGATGCTGTTTCTCTCCATTGACTTTGGAGGACATGTTGGATGACCAATTCAGCTGTGAGCATCTAAAGACAGGGAAGAGAACTTTGTCCTTCAAGATCCAAACCTCTACATCAAAAACAGACAGGGATAAAAGGAAAGTAACACAAGAGGTCAAAAAGTTTATAGTCCTGCAGGTGGGAAGAGATGGAACAACTGAAAAAATTATCCATAACTTTTCCTCCCCTCTCCATATGCCCAAACCATCTCAGTCAATTCTGCCCCTTTTTGGATAATCTTAAGCAGTTAAGACTAAAAATATTGCTACTGGAAGGGCGGGACTTCTCTGTATTAACTTGTATATGTGGGTCAGCTACCATAAAACAAATCAGTATATGAATTCAAAGTAGAGTAGATCTTCTGCACAGAGTCTTAGTGGGATGACTGAGGGAGAAAGCAGTTCTCAAGGAGCCAGTCTAACCCAATTAACCTGATGGAGAGCCCGCAATGAACACATTGATTGGCTCTTTGGGGATTGTTCACTCTTTCCACCCTCGGTAAGATATCTGCTGAGGTAGGCAGGTTTTGTGGCACACTGGGGAAAATTAAATTTTAAAAATGCTCCTTGATCCTTGTCAAGAAAGGTTATATTTCAATATGCAATGAAGGTTTTAAAGGAAAAAGATCTCTCTCAGAAAATTGTTTTTCTAGCTCCTCAGAAGGACAGAGGAACTAAAGGCATCCTGTTGGGAGTAAAGACAAGCTGGATATTGCAGGAAACTTTGTAACAAAAAAAGCCATTCCAAATCAGCATTATGAAAACTGTGAAAGTTAAGTGACACAGGGTCTGCATCTGTGTGGCTTCTCTTGAATCATTTCAGTCCAGAAGACCAGAAACAGGCTGTGGGGCTGGAAACAGCTATCTAGTACAGTCAACTGATCTGATCTGAGCCCCTGGCCCTTCCTTGTGGCTTGGCCTGATCTCTCTGCCACAGGTTCCCAAAACAGAAAAGGAACTGGCAGAGGGGAAGGATGTGGCAGTAAAAAGGAAGAGCTGAGGCAGTAAGCAACAATGGTCAGTTTTACAGGCTTAAATTTCATTAGCAAGTATCAGACTGGTGGCAACATGAGAGTCATCCAGGCAAGTGTTTGTTTCCCTGCTCACAGGACATTTACAATCAGAGTAGGAAAAGGCAGATAGAACGAGGAATGGACTGAAACAAATGCATTCCTTTTCTCTCCATTGTCAGAACAGAGATTTGGCATATGCTTGAAGTTAGTATTAAACCTGAATGTTACTATCTGCTGATAGGAAGATGCTGACTCTTCTTGATGTAACCAGGATTTGAAACACGTACAGGAGACTCCCTGTAGTAAAAAATGAATATACAAAATAATATTCACAGATTCAGAAGGAAAGACCTGAGGTGAGATTGAAGTATGAAGGCTACTTACTAAACAGAAGGAGGATCAGAGTAGTAACTAATCTGTTTCAATTCTGAACTGTGTTAAAACCAAATATTTTAACAGTGCCTTCAAGACAGAACAGTAAAAGTTATATTTTAGATTTATCCAAAATGTACCTTCTCCAAAACAAGCTATGCATCTCATATTTGCTCTGTGTTTCCTATTCTAGGCAATATAATGACTACACACACCTGGCGAGTGTTGGCCATCTACATGATCTTAGCTGCAAACCTCTCTGAACAGCAAGCACTGAAGCAGGCTTGTCCTTCATGCGATGCCAGTCAGCTTTGCAACTGCTCTTCCGTGGGCTTGGACTTCATTCCCCTGGGACTCACGGCCAAAATCACAGTGTTAAACCTGGCCCACAACAGGATAAAGCACATCCGATCCCAGGACCTGCAGCAGGCTGTGAACCTGAGAGCCCTGCTGCTGCAGTCCAACAAAATCAGCTCCATAGATGAGGACTCATTTCAGTCCCTGGCAAAACTGGAGCTCTTGGACTTATCAAACAACAGCTTGGCTCACGTGTCCCCTGTGTGGTTTGGGCAGCTTTTTTCACTCCAGCACCTCCACCTTCAAGGCAATTCCTACAGAGACTTGGGGGAGAGCTCCCCCTTTTCTAGCCTGAGGAACCTGAGCTCTCTGCACCTGGGCAACCCATGGTTCTCTGTGATAAGGCAAGGGAACTTTGAGGGCATTGAGCTTCTGCAGAAGTTGTGGATTGATGGTAGCAATCTCAGTCAGTATGAGCAGGGAAGTTTGAAATCAATTAAGAAGATAGATCACATGATCATAAACCTAAGAAATAGTAATATATTCTCAGAAATTGTTAGGGACCTTCTGCACTCTGTTGCTTGGCTGGAAGTGAGAAGAATATCATTCAGTATCGCAGCAGAAATGCAAGCATTGAGAGTCATGTCTTCGTCTTTTGCAAAGAAAATTTCTTTTAGAGAGACCTTATTAACAGATGCTACTGTGCCTGAGCTTATCAGCATTTTAGAAGACATGCCGAAATTAGTGGAGCTGGAACTGGTAGACTGTAGACTCTTGGGAACTGGACAATGGAAAATGCAAATTCAAGCAAGGCAATCACAGACCCTTAGAGTTTTCACAATAGAGAAATTATCTATAGAGGAATTTTACTTGTTTACAGATCTTCAGGCTGTGGAAGCTCTACTGTCTCTTTTTATGCGAGTCACAGTTCGAAACACCAAGGTCTTTTTGGTACCATGCAGAATTTCCCAATGTCTCCTGTCATTAGAATATCTTGACCTTAGTGCAAATTTGCTTGGAGACCAGAGTTTAGAACATTCAGCCTGTCAGGGTGGTTGGCCATCACTACAAACTCTAAATTTAAGTCAGAATTCACTGAGTGACTTGGAAATGACAAGTAAAAGTTTGTCTCATCTAGGAAACCTAAGTGTTTTAGATATTAGTCAAAATAATTTTGGTGAGATTCCAGATGTGTGTGAATGGCCAAAAACCCTGAAATATTTAAACCTCTCCAGCACTCAAATTCCTGAAGTAACGACCTGCATTCCTCCAACGCTGGAAGTTTTGGATGTTAGTGCAAACAACCTGAAGGAGTTTGGACTGCAGCTCCCATTTCTGAAGGAGCTCTACCTCACAAAAAACCAGCTGAAGGCCCTGCCTGGTGCCACACCCATTCCAAACTTAGTAGCCTTGTCCGTCAGAAGAAACAAGCTGAACAGTTTCTCCAAGGAGGAGTTTGAGTCCTTCAAGAGAATGGAGCTGCTGGATGCCAGTGACAACAACTTCATCTGCTCCTGTGAGTTCCTCTCCTTCATCCACCACGAGGCCGGGATCACCCGGGTGCTGGTGGGGTGGCCGGACGAGTACGTGTGTGACTCTCCGCTGGCGGTGAGAGGGGCGCAGGTTGGGGCCGTGCACCTGTCCCTGATGGAGTGCCACAGGTCCCTGGTGGTGTCGCTGATCTGCGTCCTGGTGTTCCTGGTCATCCTGCTGCTGGTGGCCGTCGGCTACAAGTACCACGTGGTCTGGTACGCGCGGATGACGTGGGCGTGGCTGCGAGCCAAGCGGAAGCCCAAGCGAGCCCCGCCGAAGGACGTCTGCTACGATGCTTTTGTCTCCTACAGCGAGAACGACTCCGAGTGGGTGGAGAACACCATGGTGCGGGAGCTGGAGCAGGCCTGCCCTCCCTTTCGGCTCTGCCTGCACAAGCGAGACTTTGTGCCCGGCAAGTGGATTGTGGACAACATCATCGACTCCATTGAGAAGAGCCGCAAAACGCTCTTTGTGCTGTCCGAGCACTTTGTGCAGAGCGAGTGGTGCAAATACGAGCTGGACTTCTCGCATTTCCGCCTCTTTGATGAGAACAATGATGCGGTGATTCTCGTCCTCCTGGAGCCCATCCAGAGCAAAGCCATTCCCAAGAGGTTCTGCAAGTTACGGAAGATCATGAACACAAAGACCTACCTGGAGTGGCCTGCTGGTGAAGAGCAGCAGGAGATGTTTTGGTTTAATTTGAAAATAGCTCTAAGATCCTAAACAGGGATGTTAAAGAGTAAATACGTAGTGAATCTACTCTGGATTTGTTTCACTTGCCTGTTTGTCCCATCACTTATCTGCATCTCAAGAACACAGCGCTGGGCTACTGCAAATCCTAACACCAGCTATGAGATTAATTTATTTTTGTAGCCATCATTCTGAATAGTTGTACAGGTTTGGGCTGGCATAGAATTAATTTTCTTCATAGTTCCTTCTGTGGTTTGTATTTGTGCCCAAAACAGTCTCCATAACGCAGGGGCTTTTTAGTTATTGCTCAACAGTGCTTGCACAGCATCAAGGTCTTTTCTGTTTCTCATGCCATCCAGCCAGCGAGCAGGCAGGGGGTGCATCATAACTGGGGAGGGGACACAGCTAGGACAGCTGATCCCAGCTGACCAAAAGGATGTCCCACACATAATGTCATGACCCATGACAACATAATCAGCCCTAAAAGTTGTGGGAAAGAAAGAGTAAGGGAGGATGTTTGGAGTTACCATATTTGTCTTCCCAAGTAAAAGTTCTGCATCATGGAGTCCTGCTTTCATGGCAATGGCTAAACATTTGCCTGTTGATGGGAAGTAGTGAATTTTCTCCCCTGTTTCACTGCGGGGAGAGTGAGAGAGTGGATGCGTGGTGCTGAGCTGCCTTCCGAGGTTAAACCACAATAGTTGTCTACGCATGTTAATCAGCAGTATGAGAAAAAGCTGTGTTATTTAAATATTTAATGGTGAAAAGTTGTTTAGATATACAGCTGTGTAGTTTATGTGTCTTCATCTTTGCAAAAGTTTTAGGAGAGAACCTGCCTAGCCAAGGGGTTTTCTGCATTCTTTGTATAAACCACTTTTCATCAAATGCTATAAAAGTCAGTTTATGCAGCAAAGAATTTTATCCTAGCTCTCCTAGGCAGTGGATCTAAGGACTCATTCTCAGTATTTCATTGTCACAGCAAGTTAAATGCCCAGATCTCCTGAAAATCATGGCTGCAATGGTTAATGTAGAAATGCGCTTTCTCGCTGCAGTTCTGTCTGTAGTAGCTTATAGGTTCTATGGCAGATAATTTCCTTTATGGAAGACGCCTATGGAGGATGATTTCTGTCTAATGTCACTGTACTATATGTGGCAATAAGTGCTTCAGAGTAGGGTTCAAATGCTCTTCTGACTTGCACAAGTGGAGTTTAAGCTATTCTCAGCTACAGTGTGGGAAATACAAATATATACCTTTTGAATCCAATGCCACGTTCCTCTCTTTGTTCAGCAGCCTTAACACAGGCATGAAAAGGGTGTTTCCTACCTTGTGTAGGAAATATATCTGTAAATGTAGTCCACAAAACTAGAGTGGGTGGAGAACATCCTACATAGGACATTGTATTTGCTGTCAGATGGGGTGGTGTTTTCTTGAGAAGGTTACTGGGACAAGAGTCCTAATTGCTGGAAAAGTGGAACAAATGGAAGACTGGCACGAGACTCATCCTTCACAGCTGATTTAAAAAGAAAGGGGTGTCTTTGTGATATTTTCCTTGCAGCCATAGGAAATTTCAGGTGAACCCTAACAGCTTGAGTCTGGTAGGCCAGAGAGACTATGAACTTCTGGATCAGTTCAGGGCTTAGGCGCAGCATAGGACATTTCCAGGCACATACAGCAGCTTTCAAATGGAAACACCTACAGCATTTGGCTCTGTGATGAGACCATGTCCAGGTTAGTGTTTTTAGTGCTGTTTTGATCTTGGGCATCTAATGTGGTACAAAAACTCAGTTCAAACACCTCACTGTAACTGAGTTGATTGCATTGGAAGTCTCCTCTCACAGCTGGTTTCTTGGTGTGTTACTGCTTTTAGCAAGTCCTCTGCACAGCCAAAATGTCAGTGAGAGCGAAGCACCCATGTTCCTTGTTAGCCATTGAGAAGGCTGAGGACACACCTCCTTCCATTACACCCACAAGCAGGAGACTTTGACAGCACTATGAAAATTAACAGCTTATTTACTTGCATTTATGAATGCAGGCATAACACATTATAAGAATTACTAGCTTCGTTACTTCATCTAAGCTAAAAGAGCCACCTTCTTTCTATGTACTTAAGATTTGCTCTTTCTTTAATTTACTTTGTTTTTTTTCTAAGTGCATGATTTCCTATTTTTAGCATCTCAACCTTACTTTCACCTGTAGATGGCTTCGTAAAATATCTGCTTTATTCATATATATATATATATATATAGTGTAAGTTAAGTGTATCTCTGATTTCTAATAACAATGTAGAGATGCTTAAGATACTGACCATGTTTAATCCGAATTCAGAAGCTACTTCTGCTATCTACTTCTTCATTCTAGGAAATAAATCTGTTTTTTTTTCTAGCACGAACTTCCCATTAAAACCATCAATTTCTTTTAATTCTTACTTTGAGAAAATAAAATATGTTTTCATAACACACTGTACAGCCTTGCTGTAATGCAAAAAGAGGCAAAAGGGTTTCTAGCATACCAGAATTCCACCAATTGCTATTTTCTCTAGTTTTTTAAAATTAAGCACAGAATGTGCCTATTACGGTAGGCAGGTGATTATCCAACACTTTGAATTCTTACCAATAATCCGCATCCTATTCTAGAACCAGTGAGTAAGTAATGCCTTGGATGATGCCTGTAACAATTGACTGCCAAACCACCAGATAGCAGAGACAGTCCAGAAGTTGTCTATACAATATTTAGGTGTTCCCGCACAATCTGTTCATAAGGAAACAGGAGAGAAAATGCAACAATAGGTAAATCTTGGTATTTTTCTTAGTCAGAATCAAAGATAAAGTACTGGGTTAAATTTTTGAAATATCTCTTCTCTTTTTTTGTGCTCATAATTTACTTCCTTTTTTTATAGAGGTGAGGTTAAAATTAAGTGGCCTGTGATTAAAATAGGCTCCAAGAAAATAAGCCAAACTTTGCTTTCATTCAAACAGCTTTCTACAGACACAGCAGCAGATCTTCAACTATTTTTTTACTTGCTAAAGGAAAAAATCTTGTTTACTAACTACTAAAAGGGAAAAACCCGCTTGTTCTGAAAGTGCATTATATATTTTTTTAAAATTTTGTTCCGTTAAAGAGCAAAATCCACTGCATGGTCTTTATAAAACCGTGATTTATATTCTTTAAAGTGATCCTCTCATAATAAAAATTATTTCTGGATGTCTTGAAATCAAGAAGGAAAATATATATGCACTTTTCTTTTCCTAGCTTGCTTGGGGTATAAGATAAGGTAAAGGCAAACAGAACTATCATCTTCCCTAAATATAATTTTTCCTTGATAATAACAACAGGTTTTCCATTCGTTTAATGTGGCCATCTTATCCCTCCACTGCAGATCAAAACAAGAATTAGTAAGTGATCAGACTATGGTTTAGAAAATCCAAATGGAAAGCACACTTATTACAGAGAGGGTATGGGTTGCTTAAGAACCCTTTCAAATCAACTTTCTTAGGGCAGTCTGGGTGAGTTTCATTCTTGCCAACAATGCACCAACTGTGGGTGCAGGATTCATGAAACCTGGTATCAGGTGTATTGTTAAGGAATCTTTCAAATGCAGAAAAGACTCAGTGCTTACATCTGCAGACGTGGTCAAACCATCAGCAGATAATTTTAACAACTGAGTGTGGACACTGCCTGGTTTTATAACCAAGCAGTTTCAAATTACTTAAAATATTTGGACTATTTGGAATTATTGTAAAGCTGAATCCAACGTCCTGAGCATTCAGACTGGTATTCATATTTTCCAGCTCACAAGAAGCCAAGATACTTTTATGAAGTGCAGAAGTGGGTGATTAGTAACACCATTCCAGCACATATTTCATTTTAGTTTCTGGAATGCGAGGTGTGGAGTTGTTTGGTATCCCTGGGTCACTGGGTCTTCTGTCAAGCTGTAGGGTACAGGACTTGGTTGAGAAGGGTTTCAAATCTGCCTTAAAACTACCTGGCAAACAGCCCCAGATGCAGCTGGAGGAAATCCTCTGCAGTACACAGGAGTGGAGCCTGAATTAGCAGACCTGGCTGATGGGTCAGCATGCCTGGTCTAATGTCCTGCCAGGCACACCCACAAAGGCTATGCAACAAGTACCTGGAAGGCGGATTTAAGCCTGAAACTATAGGATTATGGCCACTCTTGCATCAGTTTGTCAGCCAAAAATCTGCATGGCCTCAGCTTGTGTTACAGAACTGAAAAATAGTTTGTGTTCCTATTTTTACCTCTGCACAATGTTGTTTCTGAACGTGGTTTTGGTTCCTTTTTTTTCTTGGTATTTATTGTCATCATTATTTTTTAATACAGCATAAAAGAGGAAAAAACAATAGTTTCATAATTATGGGGAAAAGATATCCATGATTACAGGACAGCTGTTAGGTATTTTCAATGATCCCTTCCTTTTTTATATCCACAAAGATTTTCTGCCCACAGACTGTGCAGATGTCATTGGACAAATTTCTTGTTGGTATGCCACGGATGTTGTAAAAGTGTCGAGATTAAATTTACAGGAAAAAAAAGAAGCCAAAGAACAACAAAATATTTGCTTAGAGACAAGGATGCATAAACACTTTTCAGCTGCCATCAAAGATAAGAACAGCATGAAAATGGCTACAGTTGTCTAGGCTTACTAGTGCCAGGATGCACAGTTACCAAAAAATAATTAAAATCTTACTGCTGATGCAAGAACTTTAGGAACCATCTGCTTGATGTTAAGTAACTGGATGTAAGGTGATTATGTCAGCATAATTCACTCATTTGAAAGGGTAAGATAGGAGCTATAAAGAGGAAGAAGAGTCTTTCACAGACTTCAGGGAAGGAAGAAACTTGTTTCCCTATGGCAATTAGGAAAATTGTGCAGTTTCTTGCACGTAGGGATCTGCCTGTTGGAAATCCCAAATCCTTAAAGGCCTGGCATATGTCAGTGGCTACTGCATTAAGAGTGTTCTCCTAATCATAAGATTGATGAGGGAGTTCAACCATTTGTCTGTGGCACAAGAACAGCTCTTCTCAAGGAAAAGAGAGGTTAGTTTACTGCAGGAGTATCCAGTAGACCTTATTCTCATGAACCCAGGGGCACAAGAGATTAAAGAGCTCGCTTCTGGTCCTTGCAAGCGGTATTGGGGGCGATGTACCCTGGCAGGTACAGCAGTGGTGGAAGCCATGTAGGCAGGTCCACAGAGTCTCTTCCCATCATTCCCACAGTACAATACACAAAAAAGCAGTGTCACGGCACAATCCAGAGAGTCATCAGACTCTTTTCTGTCGTAAGACCATGAAAGATTACTCATGTCAGTCTGTTCTCCACCAAAACACCAGAACTTCTTAATGCACCTAGAGATTTTACCTGGGTAGAATTTGAGTTTTCTTTATGTTTGTCCAGGATTTCTGCATCCCCCTCAGAGCTACTGTGCTGGACTCAGTTTGAGGTGCTGTCTGACCAGAAATTCCAAGGATTCCTCAAGAACGAGTAGATCAACCTCATAATGCATCTGATGTAAGTCCAACATTTCTTGAAGGGGTTGCAGATATTGCACACATATAAATCAGCTCTTCCTTTAAGTCTCAGAACTACTGCCCATACATTGTATAGTTGATTAATCTAAAAGTATGTAGCTCTGATGGAAAATTCCTGGCAGAAACTTAGCAGTCTTGTGTTACCAATACTGTTCAGCTTTACTCTGTTGAAGTATTTTCTTTAGCTAAATTCCCCCACCAATGTATTTTTAAGATACAGCTACAAAGTTTGTTAGCTCTGATTCAAAGGCTTTCACTTTGTAGCAGCAGAAATGACAAGTCCTTTTTAATGCTGAGAAGCTCCAGTTTCATGGTATTTTGTAGCCAGGTTTCAGTCTCCCCAAAACCTGTTACACATAACACAGTCTCAGAGAGTTGACAGGAGACATTAACATTTTTGCAGACTCTATCGGGTTGGGAGGTTTGGGGGTAGGGGATTAAATACCACTTTAAATACCACTGCATTTTAGCAAAAATTTTGCTCTGAGAAATTTGTATTCAGTGGGCTCTTTCAGCTACAGAAACTTAACATTTCTTTGACTGGCATGTTACACCTTATTGAGATTTGGTTGATCTTGTTTCTTCTGCAAAACAAGGAAATGAACCTAATTGTTCTGTATAGTAAGACTCTAAACAAAGTCCCTTTCTATAAGAAAATGTGTCAGCTTGGCCTACCTATAGCAAAGCTGAGTAGCTGTGGCTCCAAAAGCAGTTCATAACCTGCTCTCAACAGTGCTGGCTGTCAAGCATATTCAAACTTTTAGTGTTAGGGTGTTTGCTCCTGCAAAACAAAATGAAAATTAGCCTGCAGTTTGAAGGAAGCAGGAACTCACTGGAGTAAAAATCTTTGGCAATTGTCAAAATAAAGAGAGATCTCCAAGCAACATTAGAGCCTGGTAGAGTAGGAAATCATGATCATCAGAAAGAATTATAATGTGGTTTTGATATGAATGTACTTACTTATTTTTATCCATTATTTCAAGCCTTTTGATGTCTCATCACCTTCAGACGCACAAATGGAAAACTGGGGATTAACTTAGAGGTCATGGGATTAAATGAGTGAACACAGTGGCTGTAGAAATTTGAAGGGTTTTCCCCTTCTCTCTTCGCACCACAGACACAAATTGTAAAATGACTTATTATCAAACTTCAGGTCAGATATGCAATAAAAAACCCCCAAGAATTAAGAGGACCTGCAGCTCCACAATGCAAAAGGGGTTTCATATGTGGAGGTGAGTGGTGAAGAGACCACTCTAGAGCAATTTCACCACATACAAAGCAAAATCTATCAAATAGAAAATCCTAACTTGTTGCCAATCCCAATTTTACCTGAAGTTACCTACCTAAAGGATTAATTAAATCCAAACATGGTAAACATTATACCTAGATAACCCACAATTCCAATTGCATTTATGGATCATGAGGAACAATTTGTACACTAAAATATGGATAGAAAAAAAGAAAGACTGCTCAAGACCTTGTGCATTTTGTGGAGTGGCACAGAATGCTGCATGTGTAGCTCTACTGAAGTATTTATATAAATTCAACAAGTTTTAGGCTACTGTATTTTTCTCTTACTTAGAGGTGAATAAAAATGTATGATACTGGAAAAAAATACAGGCAGGAACCCCCATCACACCCAGTTTGTTTTGCTTCAGTCTTCACAAGAAACGGTAATTGTGAACAGATTGCTAAGATAATTGAAACTAACAGTTCGGAATTGTGAAGGACGGAAACAAAGGACAGAACATGACAAGAAGAGGTAAAAAACAACTGAGGTAAGTTAGATACAGTTAATTCAGTATACCACCTATGAAATTTATCTAAACCACTTAAAAACCAACAAAAACGGGATGTCCTATGATCTTCCCAAGAGAGGTCACTCTGAAAGTGATGTAACTGTAATAACTGAGAGCATTCCTCACACTGACAGGGTTTTCCACCAGCAAAGGTTGATGGTGAAATAAAGAGAAACAACCCACATGAGCAGCAGTGGGACTGTTGGCAAAAGTGAGACACTCGAGACACCCCATGTTTCCATGGTGCATTGTTCATGGTGCAGGTTTGATTAACAAACTGTCAAACTCTAAAACTTAGACATAAAATGTTACTTGTACAGCATCTGACCCAGGAGCGCCTTTGACTCTAGAATGTTTGTCTGCCTTGCACCCTGTAAATAATTAGTAAATCCAATGTAGTAACTGGTTATAACAATGAGATACAGCTCATCAGATCCCTCACATCATATCCTTAAAACCTAAATTGTCTACTGATAGAATTACCTCCACTGGAAGAAATATTGAAGTTTGTTTTAGAACTCAAATTACATACGGTGACCACAAGGTTAAAGCTTTGGGAGCAAGTTTTCTGAAATCAGAGGAGGCACTTTGCCCTTTAAGCCTTAGAGCTGCTCCTAGGAACTTTCAGAAAGGCCCATTTGGCTGCTCTGGGTGGTGTTTGGGTATATAACAACACTAATGAAGGATTTCCTTGAAAACTCTTTATTCATCATGAAATGCTGTGGCTTAAAGTTTTAAATGTTTTTTTCCTAAATGGAAGTTCATCAAACTCAATACATATATGGGCTTGAGCTGCTCACAGTGATGAAATATTCTATTTCTTTTCCAATAACCACCTATTTGACACCCACTGAAGAGTTAAAAGCCCTGTAATGTCAGTTCTCTTTGTAGTCATGTTAATAAACCATGGATTTGGGATCGTGGTAGCCTGCTGATGGCAAAGATAAAGCAAGACTGACTTTAGGATGTGTTTGTAGAGTTAACTCCTGGATCCTTATAGAAGTGTTACTTAAAATAAAATCCCCAAAAACTCTGAGGGGACACAGTTTTAAAATTTATGTTTGGTTTGGTGCAGGGGGATTCTTTAAAAGCAAACAAAAAGCACAATTCACCCAGAGTAAAAGGATTTTTCTATGGAAGATGAATCTCTTTCCTTAATCTAAAAAGTCGAATTCTGAAGGAATGTGCATTATTCCTTGTGAAACTTAAAACAGTTTTGCCACAGACTTCAACTGAAGGAGGACTCAATTCTTTTTCTCTAAGAAAAAAGGAGAAACCCTTAAAAATAATCCCCCCAAGCCCCAGAAAGCACGGAACCCTTGAACAAACTGGTGTTTTACAATGTAAGTTTAAATAAATTAAGAGATAGAAACACCCGTAGAAGATAACAACACGGCATCACTAGATCACCTCAGTGTTCGGCCTTTCTCTCCCCTGCAGCCCTGACTTTAGGAGAGCACAGTTTGCTGTCTGTGACCATAAGAGTGACAGAACTCTTTCCACGCCCGGCTGCCCTTCTGACATGCCACAGGTCAGTGGCCGCTACTCATCCCTGACCGCAGATCCTGAGGTTTCCCGGCCGTCACCAGAGGCGACCGAAGGTTTTCTGTCGCCTGCCTGCCTGGCTACTGTCCAGCACAATCCCCCTCCACTGTGCTCATGTACTGTGGGTTGCTTTTTTTGTTTTCCAGTAAAGTATGAATCTAAGTGCCAAAGCCAAAACCGCGTGAATGCACATATTCAGTAAATGGGCTATTTTCTAATACAAAATTGTAACAGAATTTTGTTATCATGTTATCTGCAAAATTAAATGCTAATTAATTAAAAAATGGTAGCACAACCTTCTTTTGGGTGATGCTGTTACTAGATCAATTGGTATATATTGCTTGCAGTAACTGTTGCAACTTTCCTTATTGATTTTTATGTCTTCCAGACTGTTAATTTTAATGCTATTAGCCTCTACATGAAATGCATGAGTATTTTGTCATGTAAATGAGAACAAAGATAGGATTTGAGTCATACAGATGCAAACCCCAGTATTGATTTATTATTAATACTGGGAAGTCACCATCTGGACAATTCCATAAAATAATACATCTGCATTGCTGCTAAATAGGAGCTTTAACATCTGGACCATATTATTCCAAATTTTCCTCATCCACTCATCATAGCAAGAGGAATTTCCTGACAAATTAGATTGCTGCCCAAAGGTAAAATGTTTTTCTCATTACCATACTTTAAACGAGCACAAAAAGACCTAGAAATGACGTCAGCATCAGCGTCATAGACAACTTTCCCATTTTCTAATTGTGCAGATTAAATAGGTCATACAAGCACCAACTGAAAAATACCCATCTGTCCTCTGCTTCCCTCACAATGCTCTCCCCCACTCTGAGGAAGTAAGAATGGCTAACACCAGGAAATTCAACATAAGAGCACTATTCCACTATCCTTTCCATCTAATAGCATAAGGTAAAAACTGTATACGTAAACAAAATAACTCTGTAATAATTAGATTTATTTTAAGAGATTGACCTTACCAGAATTTGTTAACTTGGCAACACAAGCTAACTGGCTCCCTAAAAATCTAGTTGCTTTTGATGTAGGCATATTCAAATACCCAAAAACATATGCATTGAAGAATTAATAAGTCAGGCTGTTTGGGTTTTTTAAGGTTTAGTTAATATGATTATATTTGACAGCACATTGAAAATTGGCAGGAACTTCTACGTTAAGTAAATCAACCAACCTTGTTTTTTCAAGATTTGCCTCATTACTTAGGTACAGAAATCAATGTTGTCATGACTATGCTGTTTCATTTTTCAGATATATTCCCAAGTAAGTTCTTATTCTGTGACTGCCACGATACAAGTTATATAATCAGCAAAATGGGCAGCCACCTCTGCTACCAGACACAAGGCTTCTGTGTTTGATCTACCTTTCTATCTGAGATATTTAGGATTAGTATTATACCAGGGAAGAACAACTTTGTTCCTATATATCATATTTATTTAGTTTTCACCAATGGACAGCTTCCAACAGCAAGCAAATTGCATTATAAGAATCAGTTGAGTACCCGATAGTCAGAATTTCCTTTGGGAAACTACAGATTCAGAATACTAATAAGCTTTTTCCTTCCTTCTGCGTTTGCTGCATTAGACTTCTGCCTTTATGTTGAGAAAAATGGATGGGCTAGGCTAGGACAGGATAGAATGTTTTTTCATGGATGGTCATTCTCTGACTATCATTGTTTGTTGCCATCCCACATCCTAGAGTACATAATACATTTGCAAGCAGTTGCCTGCACCTCACTAAGTGCAAAATTTGTGAGTAAAATGGACAAACAAGAGTGTTCTTTGAACACATATGCAAACCCACTGGAAATCAGGTTTTTACAAGGTGAATTAGCAGAACACAGGCTTCATGTTTATTTTTCAAAATCTGAAATAACAAAATTCTCAAAAGTAACTGAGAAACAATCCTTTTCTCTAATTTGCTTCCTTGTCATGTGGAAGTTAACCCCAAACTGTCAGCTACCATTTGAAGGAAAAAACACAGTTATCAGAGTGGCCTGTGTTTTATTTCAGGCCAAGACTTAATAGAAAAAAACTAAATCCAACTCTTCTTCTTTTTTTTTTCTTTTCCCCTTTTCCTACCCCCTTCCTCTGTACTACTTTATATGTGGCCATCTGGTGAAGGGCAATCTCTTCCCTCTTGCCCAAAATTATCTACAGCTGAACCTTGGTTGCTTTGCTGCAACTTTTTTTGCTCTGGCCTCTTTGAAATAGGAGCCTTCCCCAGCATGCCTTTTTTTTTTCAGGAGACGTTTTACATTCTCGATAAGCCTGGATAAGGCTCTTTTGGAAGGTACAGGCTGTTGCTGTTTCTCTTGCATCTAGTAAGTAGTCGCTGCTTTTTATTTTTTGTTCTTTTTGAGAAAGCTAATGAATGCCCTTTCCATTTAGGGCTGATTTTATGCTCCCTTTGACCTTCATTTCCTTTTTCTTTCAAAAAGAAAACAAGCTTTTCTTTTTTTCACATGTTTGCAAAGCACTTTGAAGGGAAGGGTGGGAGTCAATCATTGCAATCCTTTGCTTTATTTCTACTAACAGGACTGTGCAATTCTCTCTGGGCACTTACTATGTCTGAGAATAGCATGACTATCCAGAGCAGGGAAGCGTATATGTGCAAAGACCCACCGTGACCTCAGACTCAGACAGAAAGTTCTGCTAGCTGATGCTGTCTACCAAGCCATGATATGCAATGGAGGGCTGGCTACTTGCTTCGTTGGGCGCTTGGAACAGAAAATGGAAAAAAAGAGCAGTTTTTGACCAGATAAAAGGAGCCCTAGGTTTACCCCTCCCACTGAAAATAGCATGTTCTACCTCTTAATCTGATTTGCCTTCTGTTTTGCTCCTAAAGATGCAAACGTTATTATGGACAGAGGAAAGTGTTTGGTGTCTTCTCTTCCAGTATTAGTCACTCTGCTGTGTAACCTGTATGTGAACCATACAGGCAGAAACCAAGTAGGCAAAGGCTGGGTGGCAAGTAAGAGAAATGTGTAGGCAAGCAAAAGCAGAGGGCTGTTTTTAATGAGTATGTGGTTGTTTTTCAAATTTTAACTTACTTCAATGTTTCTCACCAAATTAAACTAAAACTACATGCACATGAATGCAAGAATAATAATTGCCACCTGCAAGAACAGCAATGCAGAAGTCTAGACCTGCCTGTACTTAGGGGAGCAGTAGATTTTTTTTTTTTCTGTTTGTTTTCATCTCAAATGGACAATTTCCTGTATGCATTAACCAAGCTGTTTAAATCCTAAATACGACCATCTTTTCATTTTCTGCTTCTGCATCAGGAGGCTTTCTTATCTGATACAAAAATTTATGCTAGTTATTTTTCATTTATTGCATTAATCATCCAACTTTGTTTCTTAATGTTTGTCCTATTTGCTAGTCTTTGAAATACAGGGATCAGATTTTGGCACTTACTATACAGGTAGAAATTTTTAACTTTAGCATTGCTATACGACATGCTTTTGAAGAGAGTAAGCTCACGCAAGGAGATCAACAGTGTGTCAGAAAACTATACAAAAGTCTCTGGATACGAAACATTAGGGCAGTTACTACTTAACACAAACTTGGAAGTTGTTTTGGTGACTCTTAAATTATCTAACATGGAATAAATGCAACAAACCCTCTACTGGCAGAGACTCAGGGTGACTAGTGTTCACTACTGTAAAGTAACTTCATACACAGATAGATGGTAGGTGTGAGAAGACATTACTCTCCCAGCTAAACAGACCATGAAGCAGAGCTGCCAAAACTCAGTGCAAAGTGAACTTCAGCTGCTATTTTTACTGAAAGAGGCTCTGCTTCAGTTCCTCTTTTACTGGAGAAGGAGCCTTTGCTGCTGTCATGCAGCTACGTGCTGAAAATTGAGGCCCCAACATGTTCCTGGTGCAGATATCTTGTTTATTTTTAAATGCACTACAGAAACTATCACAAAATCTTATTAAAGTGTGGTATGGTTATATTTGTATGAGATCCTCCCTAAATTAGATTAAACTTATTTAAAGATGTATTTTTTCCTGTATTGCTTATGTCACCTTGTTGGTGTGACTGGCTCCCGTAAACTAATGGTTGGGAATGAAGCTTCATTGGCTGAAGACTGAGTTACATAAGTAATAGAACTGTAGGAATTATAGACTATAGGCGTTTTTTTTATAGTGGTTGATTCTCTGTAGCACATATTAACTGACTTTAAATACTGCTGAGCAGGATAATGCCAGGGCAACACAGAGTGCATGCTTTTTAGAACTCCTGAGGCTTTCCCAGGCAGACAGGAACCTTCCCAGCATGTGCACTTTGAATTCGAGTGTTTGAGCACTGATTCAATACCAGTTTTGTGCAAAATATTTTCAGTGGAAGACATACATGGATGTCATGAGTGACCTTAGTCACTTCAGTGTTGTGCTCTTTATTCTAAATGTCTGTTAAAATCAGTAAGGCAAAAAATTCAAAGGAAAAAAAAATACTTGAAAGGCTGAGATGCTAACGTGAACATAAAAAATGATGCCATGACAAACACTTCATCACTTTTCCCAACTCTGTATAGAGAGCCTGTTTCACAATCTCTGCATTGCAATTTTATGTCACTGTGGAAATGCCCTAATAGTTAGGCTGTCACAGATCAGGCTAGTTCTGTATGTTGTACTGAAATAGTTTCTGTAAATTCTATCAAGGTTTCATGCCTTAGAGTTTGGCAGAGCTGTCGAATCAGGGGGTATGATGCCTCAGAATCTGAGGGGCAATTGTCAAGAGATAAAGTACTGATCATGCAAGTTACTAATATCACAGTTCAGGTAGATCAGTTACCAAAAACTGGATTTCAATCTACAGATGGCTTAGGACACTCATCAGCTGATGAAGATGGAAAAGCAAAGAAGCTGCTTGTGTGCTTACAATTCTGCCTGTGAGCAACACCTGTGTAATCCCCATTATTTGTTTAACATACTCTTAAAACTCACAAATTGCTTTTTAAAGACTGGTCCTTTCTGAGATGCCTTACCTTTTTTTTAAACTACTGAGTAGAGAGGTCTGGTGTGCAAAACATATTACTCTGGTTTTCTCAGGTTTGCAGATAAGCCTGTGGTAAAGGGAAGGAAGTGAGCCCAAGCACCCTGAGCCCAAGTTTTAGCACCTTAACCACAAAACAAGCTTTCTCTTCAATAAGGCATGTGCCTGAGTGACTTGATGAATAGGGGTCTTCAATTCTTTCAGCAAACCCTCTGTAGCAATACTTCATCTAGATAAGGGTAGTGACTTTTTTCTCCTATGTAGTCCATTATTAGAGAGTTTGAAAACTCCGAGCATTTTCCTTAAAAGTTTGAACCTACTAAAGACTGACAACAGCATCAGTGCACATACACAGAAAATAAAACACAATTTGTTTTTTTCTTCCTATATAAAAGCTATTCTCCACCTGACCAAAAGCCACGGCTTGCTGCTTTCCACGGAGTCTTGGTTGTCTTGCCAGATGTAACCCCTGAGGACTGTGTCATGACTCCTGACTGTAACCTGAGAAGGATGTTGTCTTAAGCATGACAGCTCCACAACGGCTCTTTCTGACAAGCCATTCACATTGTAGGACCAACAGTGGCTTTGTTTCCACTGAACAAGCACAATCTGGGCAACAGCCAAGGCTGCAAAATCCAAAGTAAATGCAAACTCAGAAGAGGGCTTAAAGCCCTGTTTCTGCTTCCTTCTATATAAAGTGAGAATTGTAACTGGTATTTCTCTTCCTTCTAGAGTTAATAAAAGTTCCCTTGAGCCCCTAAGGAAGGAGGGGATTGTCTTAGAGCTATAAATCAGTCTCTTATCATATCTAAGTCTGAGTGAGCTTCTGTGTTAGATCAGAGTCTCATGTCCTTGTAGTTAAGAATCTTGTTCTTCATCTGAGCTTGACTCAAATTAACCTGGATCTTAATTTCCCTCTGACCTGGTGCCTTCTGGGCCTACACTTCAGGAGTCAGCAGCACCTCCTGGCTTACAAGTATGTGTGTGCACCCCAACTACAACCTGAAATAAAGCTAAAGAGACAGACATGCACTGTCTCCCTTCCTGGAAGGGAGCTGCAACATTCTGTGAGATGCCTGCCCCAGATGATTTGCAAACCCAAACCTTGTGTCGTCGTGGCTGATGGGCAGCAGCTCCTTTGCTCAGACACAGTGTTAAACCAGTTGGGATCCAGATTGGAGCAAGAAACCAGGCAAAAGCAAGAGGTCATTCTTTGTTGCTATTAGTTACTATCCCACGTTAGCCAAAGTTTGCATCCAATCAAAACTTTTGACTTTGCAGAAATCTGGATATGGGTTTTAAGCACATGGCTCTTTCCCATTCCTTCTTCAGAAGAAAAAGTGCAGTAGTAGCCACACTCTCTTCCATCCGGAAAGTAGTGGCTAGATGATGGATGCTGAGCTCAGATGCTGCAGCGGGTACGGGTACCAGAGCCGAACGTGTCATTTCCCAGCTCTATGTGGGTACCACAGGACACCACATCAGCCCTGCCGGCAGCGTGCTGGCACTCAGCATCTCGGAGCAGCCCGTTGCGGTCCCTCAGGACGCATCCAAGGGTGCCCCCTTATGGGGAGCGCACCGGCGAGCCCAGCGCTGGAGATGACTTTAATTTAAGTAATTAAAGAACTAGGAAAAAGTGAGGCGGAAACAGGGAGATAACGAGATTTCCTCTCCACCCCCTCCCACCCGTCTCCCGGCGAAGCAGGTCTTAAGATGATGGTTAGAGGGTCATTTCTTTATGTTACACTTGCAAGGACAGAAAGCATTACATTCATTGCACCTAAAGGAAAACATTGTACTACAGCAGCAATCTCCATGACGATCACTGTAAAGCCGCTCCCTATTTTGTTTTTCTGAGGAATTGATTAAATTGACATAATAAAAATTCCAGTAAAGTTTTTCAAGGAGAGAAAATTCCTTATTAACTATACCTCTGTGAAGAAAATGCTAAATGTTTCTGGTATTGCTGTAAACATACAATTTGATTATCAAAATATTTGCAAGCAATATGTAAACTGACTTACTTCCATTGTTCCTCTGCTGATAATAAATCACCTTCCTGAAATGCATTCAAAACAAATACCATAACTTCAAGTAGAACAACAGCCAGATGAGAGTTTTCTTAGCTTCACCCTCACCACCCCCTTTGTCCTGTCAGCTTCTGGATGTGTTGCTAAGTTCCCTCTGTCCCTCTTGCATGGAAGCTGCTTAGGACCTTGCAGTACATCAGGAATAGTGGTCACACAATTCCTTCAGGGTGGCCGACCAACAGGGATGATGGGCTATTCTAGAGACCTAAAATTATAGCATGGCTTCAGCCAAAAGGGACCTTGGCACTTATCTGGACCAGCATAAAACAGAGTAAGGACATCAGGTTGCTCAGGGCTGAGTCCAGCTGAATTATTAAAGTCTTCATGGATGGGTATTTCACTGCCTCTCTGGACCTCCTGTGGCAGCAAATTCTCTTTTACTTCGTCAATACATGGGGGCAAAATCAGTGCAACAAAATTAGGAAGCTGAGGCTTAAAGTGTCTTCTAGGCTTAATCAAAAAAGGTCTGGGTCTGATCTTTCAGATGTGTTAATCCAGCAACTATACAGGTACACCATAAAGCCTGTGGTATAGCTCACACAGAAAGAGGCCGAAAAGTTGACTTTGAGTACTCAATGAAGTCTAAAGATAGTACTTCTGGTTCCAAACGGAAATATCTTAGAAATGGTCATTATCAAAGATGGCGTTTAGTTCTTGTTTCAAATCTTCCAATTCTGTAAATGTCTTTAAATTTTCTATAGAAATTGTATAACTGAAGGGGATAATTTTTTCTTATTTTTTTACAAATGTTTATTGTTGATTTTTTTTTTTTTCAGTTGAAATGTCCATATGTGTTGGTGGTTGTCATGGTTAATAAGAATTGAAGTGTGCCCCTTTATGTGATTTTTTGCCATATATACCTTAGCCCTTGAGCTTTGCTCCTGAGTACTGAGGGATATGCTACAGTTTCACCATCTGCCATAAAGGACTGCATGGCACTTTGTACTCAGCTGAGGGAGAAACAGGGAATGCAAGTCACCATTCACCTGGGGAGAGATGTACACTCTTAGAAGGATTTAAGTGTCAAAAGATACAACTTCACCTAGCAAGAACTTCAAAGCCATCCAGATGTCCAGCTGCCATTCTGCTTTCTCGGCTCTTTTTGCTGTTTCTGTCAGAAAAAGTGTAAGGCAAGAAGCTCCTGATCTCATGTCTTTTGAAGGTCATGAGGATCAAATTGAGGGAACAAGGGAAAAGAAAACACTCACTAAACTTTTGCAGAGTCAAGTAAAGGTGTTGACAAGTCAGCAAATAAGGTAAAACAGACTTGCTTTTGTAGTTCAAATGTATGGTAATGTATCTTTACAAAAATACTGGATTACACATCCGCAAACTCTAATCTCATTAGAGCTGAATTAAATTACAACAATTACATTATATAGCTCCAAGCAGAGATGTGTTTCAATTCACACTGCATAATTTATTTGTTTACCAGCTAGCAAGTGATAAAAAACTTGCAGATTCTGAAAATGCATTCATGTCTTGCTAATTGAATCTGATTTCTGTTGTCAGTATGCAATAAAACTGGAAATCGCCTGGGATAGTTTAGATCCCAGTTTACTCAACATTGCACACCATAATTTGACTCAGTAGCAAGCTAGGGACCAGTTGAGACTTGACTTAACCCAGTTAACTGGGTCTTAATAAAATTAGTTGTATTTCAAAGACAGCATTCCATTTGTTAGTATTTCATTGTATTGTATACTCCTTTCCAGCTTATTAAAGTGAGGAAGTAACAGAAAATACTGACTTTTTTGTTGTTTGTTCAGTTTGTTGTTGGCTTTTTTTTTAACCCAGCACAGTCTGACAATGACAGCTTTTCTTCATGTATCAACCTATCTGTGCTAGAATTTAGATGCATCAGTGAAAATTTTATTTGGCCTCCAGGCAAAGAAAATGTAGCAGGGATCTGTAACATCAGTGTGTAATGGATGATCAATGACTGTGTGGCCACGGCATGACTTGCTCTCACCAGTGTCCCCTCAGTAGCGGCAAACTGACCCAGCAAAAAAGTATTTGCTATAAATGCTAAACTCTCCTGTAAACACAGTGTCTGTCAGCAGCAGACTCAGATAAGGACTAGATACCATTTGTGCAGTCAGGTCCTCTCTTCTGGTGGCTGGGTAAAAAGTACTTGCTAATGAGGTGTAAATTAACGTTACCCAAAAATTGCGCCTGGGCTTTTTGATGCTAATACAGTTGTAATGAAGAATGATAGCGATTAATGCACAGAGTTGCACAGGGAGCTACCATCTCACCCTTGCCAGCTGTTGTAAAATTCTGTGAAAGCTGTATTAGGTCAGGAAATGGTTGAAAGTCTCTTGATTGCTCCATTTTCCAAGAGCGAAGGAAAAATGCATAAAGGCAGAGGAGGGCCTGACAGTCTTGCTCCCCAGGAGCGAGCTGGTTAGGGGATGCCCAGTCCTGGTGGGCTGCCTATGAAGGATGGGTGATGCCAAGCCAGCGGGCTGAGAAGCACAAGTGCCTCTTTTGGAGCAGGAGCACTGGGTTTCAGTGTAAAGGGTGCAGGCTTGTCTCTGCTCCTTCTTGCAAATGCCTGGAGTGCATCAGGCCTCCCCCAAGACCTGTGCTCCCTCCCAGCCTGTGGGACACTGGAGCTGAAAATGTGGCTTCTCATCGCACAGCCAACACCACCTCTTAGCCATGCACCTGCATATGCACACAGCCCTGCACACACACACGGCTGCAGCCAGACACTCCACCCCAGCTGCCCCACACCTCCTGCCACCGCCAGCCTCTCTCCAGCCACCCTCTGCCCTCCTCCTCCCTCCGGCCCTGCTGCTGCCCCTCCAGGACCATGCCACAGCCATGGGGGTAGTCTCGCCCCCAGCAGCGGGTGGGGAGGAAGGTGCCACTGCCAGGTGTCCACCCAAGCCCGTGGTGTCTCGGTGGCAGTGCTGGCAGGCTGGCATCAAGAACAGACAAGGCTGCCCCCTGTTCCATCCCACCCAATGCAGCCTAGACCACTGCTGTTGGCCTTTCCACTCTCTGTTCTAAACATGAGGGAGGACAAGTGCCTTTATTACTCTGCCTGCTGGGTTTGCTTCTTGTGCCTGATGAGCAGCTGTGGGGAAGCAGCCTGAGAGATCGCTTGAGCAGCCTCCTCAAAGCCTCCCAAGGCAGCAGCAAATTGAATTTTATTATTGTTTGTTGTTGCCACATAATGACTTCATTTTGTTATCTGATGCATGGGGCACCAAAATGACAGTGGCTCGTGTTCTCCTGACGCTTTCTGAGTCTGTTATTGAGGATCCTGAAGAGATGGCCACCCTTTGCAAGTCCCTAATCACTGTGGAGTGGTGAACCTTTCCTAGATATTTCCTCACAAGTACATATATTTTTGAAATATGTATTTTTGCAACACAGTAGGTTGCATGTCATAACGTAATGGAGTTTCATTGTATAGCTTCCATACTGGGCATTTAGCCCAGAATATGAACCAAAATCTTTGCAATAATCTTAAATCACGACATGTTTTTCTGTTATAGAAGTAGTTGGTTTATATTTCCAAGTGCTCTTTAAAATGCAACAGCAGAATCTCTTTAAAAAAGAAAAAAATGGAAGCCTAAAGAGAATTTACCTCCGACAAAGCAGAAATTTTCAAGGGAAAAGTTACATGTTGTTATCCTATTTTTTCCCTTTTGTTCTACAGTGTTTCAAGGAACAGGAGTAGGCAGCCAAAATGGAACTGGGCGACAGAAGAATGTTTCTGCATGAACTAACAGCACCCAAGTTCAGCCTGAGCACACTTTTGCAGCACTTACCAAACAAGAGCGTCAGAGCACTTGGTGGAAATCTAATCAAAAGCAAGGGGCTGTGTGAGATAGCCCAAGCCAAATTTAAATGGTGTGCAATTAGCATCAGAGGCTCTGTTTTCCCATCCCAACCTCTTGATGACCAGGCAGCCCTGTAAGTTGTTACCTTTAACCCACCAATCAACAGAACACAGCAAACACTTTAAATTTTATTCTTCGAGCTTTTTCCTGAAGAATGCTTTTCTGGATTTGTCTATGTTTTCATAAACTTGATATGCTTTAAAGGCTTGCTTTAGTCTTACAGGACAACAACTTTTTCTGACTGACTAGGCTGGATTCTGAGGCTCCTAGGAAGTAAAAAATAATGGATTTTTTTTTTCCTTCTTGGAACTTTTATGGGAATGTCAGAATTGCTGAAGCTCTAGGCTGAGTCTGTCAGATAACTTTGGCAAATTCTCAACATGATAACTACAAAAAATACTGTACTGGAAAGGAAAACCCATTAGGAAAATAATAGTAACTAGTATACTTTTTATCTCATGATGCATACAATTTACCAAAAAAATAAAATAACATAAAAATATTCATTGGATACATTTATGATCAAAGAATAAAGCAATATAGATAAAGCAAGATGGAGATCAGCTGGTTTCACTATAAGCTCAAATTACTGAAAATTGTTCCCCTCTACAGGCAATAAAATTTTGTTTTTCTAACTACCCCATAAAATGCAAAATAGGACCTCTTTTTGAAAATGTTGAAAGGCTATTGCTTTTAGTTGTCATTTGCACTGGTTAAAATTAAAAGTGCAAATTTCTATGCACTGAAACATGCATGGACACACAGTGCTCTGTACATTGTCTATTTTATGTCCAGCTTCTGGATATCATCATATAAAAGAAGAACACTTTTAGCTTGTGAAGGTGTTCTAAAAAAGCAGCAAAACACACCAGACAAGAAATAGTACATTAATCTGCCAAAAAGCAGGACATTAAAATGTGTTTTCTCCTCATATCTGCAAAAGTTAGTGAAGCACGACTCTTTACTTCAAATAATGAAAAATCAAGAACCAATTCCCTTGTTTCCCCAACGATGTGACTGGTTTAGGAAGAGAAAATTTTCTGTAATAACAACATACTTTCTCTTAGTAATATTTAATTTTTAGATACTAGGCTTCTCTATTTCTTTTTTTTT
>VZTE01004632.1:856453-867899 GCA_013397775.1 Eulacestoma nigropectus | reverse complement strand
TTTCTTTTTTTTTTTTTTTTTTTTTTGAAAAAGGAAATCCAAAAATGTGCATTTTATAACATAAAAGTAGGTGAGATCTTTACCATCCCAGAACCCCAGAATCTGTGCACCAATAAAATGTTCTGAAAGACTGGTTGTGGGCCATGGTAAAGGCAGCACATGCAGACTTACCTTCCACAACACCACTATCTGGCGTCTGCCCCACTATAGAAATGGGAGATAATTGTCATAGAGGAGTAACAGCAACTTTGCCTCTGGTGGTGTTTATTTTGTCTAAGGCACCACTGGATTGGAAGATGGTAGTGGAGAGTGCTGGAACAACCAATGGACAACATGGCCAGTGGGATCAGGGTGCCATGGTCTTGCAAACTTAAAACCTGGTAACCGAAGAGGCACAGAGCTGCCATTCAGGGAAGCTCAGAAAGGAGCGGGAGGGAGGAAGCTGAAGCTGGAGGTAAGGTGCTGCACTAAATAATGAAGATAACAGGGCTGGGGGATAACAGGTGTATTTCAGTCAGAGTTCAGCAAAGAAAGGAGCGATGCACAAGTACCCTTAATGGCGCTGCTATCTGGTGTAGGAGATCTGCCTGAATGGCACAGAGTGCACTGAGCCCAAGCCCTTTATGCTTGCTCAGCTGGTGGTTCAACACACTCTGACTGTCACCTCGGTACATAAAGCCTTGGTGCTGCCATCCCTCGCTGAAATGCAGAGTTGCTCCTGCTGAAGCCGGCAGAGCGAAGCCATGTGGCTGCAAAAGCCTTTGCCGTGCGGGCGAGGAGCAGCCAGCCCATGGAGCCCTGGGGAGGCAGCTGCTGAGCAGCCTGGTGTGTGTGCAAAGCAGCTTTCCCAAATAAAACCTGACAACTGGAGCTGCTGTGAGGCCTCTGGAGCACTGCTGTATGCCTCACGTCCTGGGTCACATGCTGAAATCCATGCCACGAAGCAGTCGTGTGCGTGCTTTAGTCCTGTGGAAGTCAAAGGGAATTAAACACATCTTCAAAGTCTGGCATGTGCTCCAGCACTCCTTTGCCCGGGAGGCACACGGTCATTGTGCTGTCCTGCTGCAGGGAGGTGCATTTCTGTCTCACAACAGCTCGCAGACAGCAGTAATCAAGTCAAGGGCTCACAGTACTTGCTGCTGCATTATAGCTGTGTTCAGAAGGCAGCACATTCCATCTGAATGTGTATAAGGTTTTACACCTCGGAGCAGCAACAGCCCTAAAGCTCCCAAATTTCAAAGAGTTACATGGGGATTTATCCAGCCAAATCCCATTATAATCAATGGGAGCCGGGTGAATAATTACACTGCAGTTCTTTATAAATAGTGGGGAAGGTTGCCAGTTATTGCTGATTATGATGCTGACTTTTTGTAGATATAGATCCGCATGTCTGCTGGGAACTGCACTTAGACCACCAGGTTATTTCACATATTGGTATCGTTTCCGTATTTACTGTGCATATCACTTCAAAGACCTGAGGTTGATGACTTCTGGTCCACTGTGTTAGCAGTCCGTCTCCTCTCCATCTCCTGTTGTTTCCTTTCACAATCCGAGTAACAAAAAATGGTGGTGTAAATAGAACTCCAACAAAGAGGTCTGTTGAGCCTGTAATGCTCCCCTGAAAGGAGGCTGTCTAGGGGATGAATGGAGCAGCCTCAGCCGAGCAGTAGCGGGGAAATAGATGACTTGGCATTGGACAGTGGCAGCCAGCAGGGTGCATATGCCCAGTGTAGTGACAGATAATGGTTAAGCTGGTCAGTTGGAGGGCTAAATGAGAGTACATTGTCTAACCCTGTAACCGTAACTAAATTGTAACCTGAAAAGAGTTTATAAACATCTGGCTGCTAGCCCATCTCTAGAGCTTAATAGCTAAATCTGAGGTGCAGAATTTTTTAAGGCTGATAATCGTTATTGAAAGTATTATGGTCTTTAGCAGATTAACTGCATTTCAGGATAGTCGAGAGTATTAAATTGTGGTTAAAGCATCTCATTTATGATTGATGCTATTTCCATTTGGAAATAGACACTCATTTGGAAACTCATTTACATTTTATGACATTTTGCTACTGATTTTATAGCTCTGCTAAGTATTTCATACAGAACTCTAGTCCAGTGGTACACCTTAACTTCAATACTTACTATATTCATGTCTTTATCCAGATCCTCATCTGTTTAAACTTGAATGGAGTAAGTGACACGTCTATGTCTTCAGATTTCTCACAAAGTTAGCAGCACAGGAGCACACTTCTCTCTACGCTCCTATTTTATTTTAATATTGCTATTCAGTAACAATGAAAAGCATATACTGGTTAGACTAATAAGCATGTGACCTCCTCTGCAGACTAGCTTTTCAAGCTTTTTATAGTTTCCATTATTAGTAGGACAGCATCTATGTGCACCAGATTTGTGTTGCAGATACTTACAATAGTTGGAATAATTTTCTAATTACTTAAACAATGCACTGTAACAGTACCAATTGAAATTCCTGTAAGCTACAGGCTTGCTAATTGTTTCCTTTAGTAAACCTAATTTATAGGGCTGTGCAAATAGTTGCTGAGTTTAAAGTATTTTGGCAGCTGAGCTGAAAAGAAAATGTTATGGACTGAATGGAAACTTAATTTCTTTAGAATTGTTAGCACAGCACAAGGATTGGTTTGAGGTTATAGAAACATTTTTTAACACCTGGCAAACTGTTTCATTTGGTTTTCACGTACATTTAATAAAAGAAAAGGATTGGATCATAAACATGAGAGGGAAGTAGTCCCAGCTCTCCCATTTTATCTGCTGGTTGAGTGAGTAGGGCAATTTACCTGGGATGTTAACAACTTAAATTCAAGACTCCAAACTGTTTCAAACTTTTTTCTAAAAGGTTTGCCTAACGCTTGGGTGAAAGTCTTAATGCTGGAAATAAAGTGTTCTGAGGTGGAGCTCTGTTTCTTTCCTAGGATATCTAGATTTGAAAGATAACCCAAACGGATCAAACAAGTAAATCAGAATTTGTGGGTCAGGTTTCTTGTGCTGAATCTTCTCTGTTGTGAGCCTGATGTGGGAGCATAGCACACATCTACAGAGGCAAGAGAGAGACTAAGGATCGGAGAAGGGCTCTGACCCTTCTACTTCATGTCCTCTCACTGCTGTGCAAAGTGACAAACATCGGGCCATAAGCTGCTTCTTTCTCGTTCTGATTTATTCTGTAATTTTATATAATGTGGAGCATACTCTCCATTCAAGTGTGTAGTTACCAAATTCTCTGGTTACTGGTTAAGGTCTCAGTGAGAACTGAGACATGGAACACAGAGGGGCAGAGAGGACAGATTTGAACGTGGGTCTCCCACGGCCTAGACAAGTGTTTGCCATCTTGTCTCACTTACCTGTTTGAGCGTGCATGAGTGAGTATAGCTAATGACAGTGACTGTGCAAATCTGTTACCAAAACTGGAACAGATCATTTCAGAAATGTCCACTGCCAACCTTGGAAATGAAAGGGGAACTGTACTAGGTGAATTTCCCCAATTTATTTGAGTCATCCAAACCAATAAACCATATAATGAAAAAAATGTCCAGCCAGCTGTACTTGATTAATGAAACTTATCGTCGTGTGAAAATTGACAAAGACCTTGGGTGTTCCATTTATCTGAAATTGCTCTCAATACTGTAACTTTTATGATGTTTTTTGAAGAGGCTTTTCCTCGGGAAAATCTCTGAGCAATATTGTACATTTGGGAAACTTGTTTCAAAAAACTTGCAAAAGGATTTCTATTTTTTGTTGTTTTTTAGGTTTTTTTACTGGATCTGGACTGAAACCAGCAACTAGCAAGGTTTTATTTTTCAGTCTTTCTGAAGACTGTGCATTTTTTGATAGTCCTTGGGTTTTCTTCCTGTTATTTAACATACTTATGATTGAGCTTTCTCAAAAAAGAACTTTTGGGTCTTTTTTCCTCACTATTTTTTACAGGACCAAATAAGATTTACTTGAGGACAGGTCTGCTATGTCTTTGTTGCTTTACTCTGAATGTGTCTAGAGAAAAGTGAAAAAAAACCAAGGCGCTTTGCCAGGCACGGATGTAACTTTTGTCATTCAGGTTCTCAAGGTCAAGTCTAACAAATCTAACTGTTCCCAAAGACAAATATTTTCTTCCCCACACCCCTTGCTTTCTTCCCCATCTGCAGCCTCCCTGCTAGCTGTAGCATTTATACCATAACACTGAGAATGAGCATGAAATGTCGCATCAACCATTCCCTTCTAGGGTTAAGCTAGTGGCAGATGACTTGAGGACCATGCAAGGCCTTCCCCCTAATTGGGGGTTTGCAGTGACCTTTTGCATCCCTATCGCTAAAGATAAACGTGAAGAACCAGCCCTCCTCCGCCTTCCCAGGGATCTGCACTCTTATCTCTAGTCGTTGCTCACCAACACTTTTATCTGTCAAAACCCTCTCCGCTGCCCTAGCAACAAGCATCCAGGCTCTTTTCCAGCTGACATAAGCTTCCTGCCACCTTTTGATGACAAGTGCTTCCAACATTTCCAGCTGTCAGGCTTTCAGCATCTGCTCCACATGTCACCAGGCTGACTTCACTGAACTTTGGGCAGCTTTGCACTTAGCCAGTTGCCTGACACAATACCATGAGAATGACTTTGTCCTGACCAGTGTTGCTTCTCCACCTCTTTATGTGCCCACACAGTGACAATCAGGGTTGATGTTTTTTCTTCCTGATAGCTTTTGCTATTGCATTTGTATATAAATACATGTTTTATTCAGAGTTAGTCAGTTACTGCATTTTAGCTATCAGCTATATTAGAGCAGTGGCTTCAGTAGGGCTCCATTAAATCTACTCACAATGTTTCTTGTCTAATTGGAGTTTGAGCAGGAGTGGCCCTTCTGAATCCTTGATGTCCTTGACTTATGCACAGCATGAAAATTAGAAAATAGGTTCTCTTGCTCTCAGACAGCAGTCTCTTGAACAGTCAGACTCTTCAAAATAGTCAATACTGGTACCTCTGCTTCTATTAATGTAGATGGAATTTTACTGCTTATTTCCCTAGGACCAGCTCTAGACCATCATTTCACACTTCATTAAGTTTACCTCGAATATGTGTTGGTACCAAATTCCCTGGCAAATTTTGCCCTCTTTTTTTTTTTTTTAACCTCTCTTTCTGCACTTCCTTTCAATAGTGTGTCAGAAATGAAATGCATCAGCCAGACGAGAATCTCCCACTGAAGCAGATTATGCCATTACAGTATTCACCAGCACCTCCTTTTTATCTCTTTTTTGAGTACTGCTGTGTGTAAAGTTTTCCACAAGCTCTTCTAGATCCTTTTTCTCCTTGAGAGGATCAAAGATAGAATGAGTGTGAGAGACAGACAAGCAGGAGGGGAGTTCAGCTGGCAAATGCTGCAAGCCTGGGCCTTGGGGTGCTCAGCCTTATAAAGACTACCATAAGACTGAAAAGGTATATTTTTCATGTCCAAGACACTGGTGTGCTGAGCCCTGCCCTGCTGATGGTCATTAGATTGCCATCTCCTGCCTGCTGCTCTCCTGGCTTGTTGCTCCTCCTTGGAGCTCAAGGGCTGGAACAGCACCCCAGCCCTGGCTCCTTGTCATGAAGGGTAGGTCCCTGGGGGACCCTTTAATGTGCTCCAGAGACAGGCTATACCAAGATGAAGTTGATACTGCAAATGCTTTAGCTGCCCTCACCAACTTACCTTGGTGCTGGGCAAGCCATAGCAGCAAATCAAGGCTGAGCCTGCTGTAACACACTTGTTTCTTTGCAAATGTCTGGGCTGAGGGCCTGTTTTTGAGGTGCACTTCATGTGACCTTCCTGCATCGCTTGGTCCCCATGCACACATGGAGATGGTAGGAACAGCCATGGAACTAGGTAGGTCTCCTGCTCAGCTGCCAAACTCATCACAAGCCACTCATGGTATCTAGTTGTTTTCATTCAGGGCTCATTTGGGGCTGGGTAAAAGAGCTGAGCCCACACACTTAATCCTTGTGTGATTGAGGAAGATGGTGGGAGCACACAGTCGGCAGTGGTGTGCAGAAAAAGGACACTCCATGGAGCAGCTCACATTTGGATACAATATGCAACAATAAGTGCAGTTATTGCTGGGTGAACTTTACCCTAGGGTAGGTTGTGGCATTTCACCAGCATAGATGTGCTATATTGTAATCCACGTTCTAGATGTCTCCAGTGATCCTTTTGAGTTTCACGTGCGAGAAAATGCATGTCTTCCACCCATTTTGAGATCAGCTCGGTTGGTTAGAGCATGGTGCTAATAATGCCAAGTTCGTCGGTCTCAATCCTGTATGAGCCATTCACTTAAGAGTCAGACTTGATGATCCTTGTGGGTCCCTTCCAACTCAAAATACTCTGTGGTTCTGTGAACTATAACTTTACTTCTGACTTTTATACTACGCCTTGCTGTTTGCTAGTTAGTTCCAGCAGTTGCAAGGCAAGTCTTAACAGTTAATGTAGTTTCCAGCTGTATTGTGTTGTAGACAGAAATATTTCATAAAAATCTTTTCTTGTTCATCTACTTAATGAGCAGTACAAAGTTGAGAAGGATGTTAATCTTTCTAGCAAGGTTTCTAAAGCTTAGATCTGAATTGAGGGACTGATTTCCATGAAGTGTTTTCTTGTGAAGGCAGAGCTAGCTTTAGAATTCCAGAGGTACCTTATGAATTTACAAAGTCTGTTTCTGTGGAGAAGCCAAGATGTCTTATTTCAGCTCTTTCAGTAACTATCATATTCTAGTCAAAGGTTGAAACAAAAGAGTAAAGACAAATTTATCATTTCACATGTGTGGGATAGATTATAATACTACTACTTGCTAATATTTTCAACAGTCTAGGTCCCATTTCCAAAATCCCTGGGTGCCAGGTACACTAAACTCTCTAAGGGTACATCTTGCAGCCAAATTTTTAAATATATGTGGGTACCTCAAGAAACAGATAAGCATCTGTAAGCATCTAACAGGATTTTAAATATGTCTTCTTACGTTGTTTCCAACAGAGTTATTTTTTCCTCCTTCTGTTGTGTAAGTTACTTACAAAATCAAAACCTAAGAATACTTTTGAAATCTTTGAACTTGTGCTTTAGTAGATGCTTTTGAAAATCCATCTCTATTTAAAACTCCCCATTGTGTGAAAAAAGCCCCAAACAACCCGCCATTCATATCACTGGGATGATTGCAGTGCTACAGATCACAGAATGTAAATGAGACAACTTTTCTGGTATCGAAGAATTCAGCATCTGAAGGAAACAGGCTGTGTGAGACCAATAGATTATCTTCAAATTATTTTTCTTCCCTTGTTGAAAATAAATTATTAAGCCTCCTTATTCTTAAATTACAGTGTATTTTCTTGTCTTGCCTGATTCTTTTTTTTTTTTTTTTTTTTTTTTTTTGGGCGGAGGGGGGTTGCCCTAGTTCCTGAAACTCTACCTCTCAAAACGCTTTTGCCTTACCTGTTACAATTAAGCTATTGTTTTGCTTAGGAAACTGGCCTGGTTTAATTCAGGTTTGTGCCTCAGAGTAAACTGAAATGATTAATAGCTCTGCGTGTGCCTAATGATGTGAGCCCTGCAGCCACTAAAGCACCTGTCTCAGTGTGTAACCAGCCAGGGTTCCCTATGGTGCATGGCTGGAGATTCACATAACAAAAAAGGCAATTAGACAATGTTAGGGATTTGAATTTAACTAACAATGCAGGGAAATTGCCAGGGAAGGATTAGTTATCTCTTGCCTGATAAAAACAGGTATCACTGGAAAACTCTTTAATTGTCCTTCCATAGCAGCTCCATATGGAAAATTTTATGTCTAATGAAGACTGTCAGGGTTAAGCTCTGAAAACAAAGATCTAGAAAGTTGAAAGTGTTCTTAAATTAGCATTTCTGCTACCTTCTTAGATCAGTTCTAAATCTGCCAGTCGCTGCTAGTTTTGGCCGTGTCTCTAATGGCAACCTGTTGTGTCCAAACAGAAAATTCTCCACGATTTTAGCACCACTTTTGTGGTCTGAAAATGACTCTAAAAGGATGATCTGCAGCATCTGGGTTTTGAAAGAGCTGCATTAATAATATTGCCTTATTGTGAGTCTTAGATTAGAAGGTATATATATTCTTCCTGGTGTTTGTCCTGTAAGACACTGAGCATCTCTAACTTGTGCTGGTCCTTCTGGCTGGATAGCTGCTCTGTGTGAGCTTGGTGATTGAAGTTTGCTCCATCAGCTGCTCCACAGCACAGCCTTCTGCGTTGGTTGGTTATTTTGATCAGCTGTGAGAGCGATGGGCTGGCTGGCTGATTGCTGAGGTGTTCCTCCTGGCTGGGTGACAGCCATGCTGGCTGACCTGGGCCAACTGGCTTTAACTCCGGTGGGGGATAGCAGCTAATATTTTCCAAGGCATCTAGGTGATTTAGGAGCCCATGGCTCACCCTGAAAGCAGTTGATGCATTTGGAAAATGTTACTCTATTAAACTCACCCCCAAAGGGATATAGTGTGGGCTAATTTATGTTTGTAAGAGAGCTTGGGGTCTTGGATTCCTGTGATGTGAGTATCTTGCACTCTCCTCTTCCTACAGAGGCAAACAAGATCCATTCCTGTGGTTGTTTCACCAGACAGTCAGGCTATACTAAAACTACATCTGCTGATAAGAAAGCAACTTCTAGATAAATCATATAGGCAGGTCTCTGAAGCCTAGAAATAAGAACTTCTGGCTCCAATAACAAAAGCCTGGCTGCCCAGCCTAAGGAAGGCTGCCTACTGCTCTGGTAGCAATCAATCCGTCACCCTTCCTCTGGCATTGCCAGCTGTGGCCACATCACAAAGGCTGTCAGAGCTGGCAGGTTTGGTGAGGATGGCAGTGGGCTGCCAAAGCAGCTGAAGCCGAGCTGCCCTGCTGGCTGCATGAGGGTTGTTCCTGTCCCAGCAGGCACGCAGGGGACGATGTGGTGGTCCTTTCCAGAGTCTTGGTGGCTCTGCTCTTGGTTGATACTCTTGATGGCTGAAGAGAGGTAGTGAGACATCTGGAAGAGGGTTGAGAGAGGTGTTCCATGGCCCAAGACTGGAGAACAAAGGGTTATAACAACAGGGAGATAGATATGCAGGAGACCTGGTAAGCAAGGGAGGGTGTGTTTTATCTGTTTATTTTTCATTCTTGCTCACATATTCCTTAAATATCTCTATATTGTCCGGTTGCAGAATAGGTATAGTGGCCTGAGCCGACCAGCATGTGCCTGTGATGCTCCTTGTGGCATCTAACTGCCCTCCTGTCCTCAGAGAAAATCATAAATTAAATTTACATGTCTCTTGCTGGATTTTCCGCATGGGTCTTTTTAAGTCTTGAGCCGGTCATTAGGATTTTTGTGGCTTGTGTGTAGTTATACTGCATGAGTTCTTTAATAAACCATTCTGAGGGCAAAAGTGTCGGCATGAGAGGGGTGAGAGAGGGGCTGGGTGGCTTCTCTGTGAGTGTCTGAAGTGAATGAGAAGTGAGGGAGAAAACAAAGGATTAAGAAATAGTTAAAGGGTAAAGAGAACGATCAGTAAGAAAGTAAGGAAAAGACTACGAGGAATATTGCTAATGGGTTTTAAATTTGAATTTGGGCAGACTTTTTTTTACACACTTGGGGGGAAGAAGTTGGAGGGAGCCTTGGTTGCTGTTATGCTTTCAAATTAAGTGCTGCCGTGATTATACATCATTCTGATTGCTGTGGGCTAGTGATTAGAGCATAAAACTTGGAGAAAAAAAATACTCTGTTTTTCTTGACTGTAAAAGACTTGCTGGGTGGTTTTGAATGAGTTATTTCACTTCACTTTGCCTCATTTTCCTGATCTGCAAAAGAAGGATATTAATGCCTATTTTTGTGAAGGCAGTCTGAGAAACTAAATGGAAACTTCTGTATAAATGTCAAGTGTCATTATTATTGTTCTTAAACTAATCCATTGGAGTCAGCTGCTTTTATAGTTTTTATGAAAGCAAATACAATGGAAGCTACATAATTGGCTGCATAAAAATATTGTTTTATTTAGAAAAAGACAAGAAGTGTCTGAAAAAATGGAGCAGTGGGTTGCCTTTTTTCATCAATTGCAAAAATCTTTGTTAGGAGTGAACCATACCATACCAGGTAATAAAGTTACTCTCAAGTATATGTGACACAATTATGAGAAGTAACAGGCTCTGATAATTTTGTTATATGTTTGGCTCACTATTTTCCTGGCACAGTCAAAGATTTTCAGTTATTTTTGAGCAAGTAAGAGTAAAAATGTACATGTTTACTTCCTTGCCAGTATCTGGGAGGTGAAGTTTCCTCAGGCTGTGACTTTAAAGTCCTAATTTTCAGTTGAATAGTTTGCAATGTCTAGCTTTTACACCCCTAGAAACAGTACAACAAACATTGACACTTCTTAGTGAGGTGGATATGACCTATCTTTAAATACAATACTGTTGGAACAAGGTAATGGAATTTTGGGAAAAGGTGAATCCCATTACTCTTCACATTTGCCTAGATCCTGTTTATCTGAAAGGTAATCCTACTCCTGCCAATTCACCTTGAGGGTGGATAGTCCCAGTGATTCAGCCAAGGGCCACATGCAGAAGGCTTTATCCGTAGGGCATCTGTATGGCAGGGTGCTCGTAATCCAGACTGATTAGACTAGTAAAATTGAATGGTTGCCAGTTTAGTTTGTTCTTCTTCTCCTGAATTTGTCCTGACAGGAACAGGATTTTGCTGGTGTAACTGTGTTTATGTTGTGATAGAGGAAGGGGAATGTGGTACAGGGGTTTTTTTAAGACAGGGCACTGTTGAGCATAGGTAATATGTCTTCATACATTTAAGTAATTTGGCAGAAATCTGTTGCATGGTCTTGGCCTTAACACGACCCCAGAGTGAGTAACTTGTGACCTGTCTGTCCTCATCAGCATCAGTACCGCTGCCTTCTAGGACAGCCCAATTAAGATAATTTTATGGCTGCTGTAGGACAACTTAGTATCTGCAAGGCAGGCTGTGTGCAACAGGCCTGGCTATTCATTTTCAGTCCCCAGTGACTGCATTGCAACAACTGCCTCTTCAAAGTGCTTTCCTCCATGAGGCACACATGCCTGTTTCCTGCAGGTTCATCTTCAGACAGCTCCACTTTGTCTGTGAGCTTGTTCCCTCTAAAACCACAGCAGTTCAGGTACAGGCATTACATCATATGCTGAGCAGAACGGGTAGAGTGATATGCAATGGCTCTGTAAGATGATGGACATAGTGCTGGTGTTAAAATAATTACACCATAACATGAAAAGAGTCAAATCTGTACCCTGGTAAGCCTGGTTCATTCAGAAGAAACCTTTTAGTGACATTTCAGCAAGGCACAGGCCTTTAAATACAGATACTATTTCACGAAATAATTAAGAGCCAGTTTGGAATGGGGCTTTTTGTTTGGTGTTGGGTTACTTGTTTCC
>VZTE01004632.1:735196-856391 GCA_013397775.1 Eulacestoma nigropectus | reverse complement strand
TTTTTTTTTTTTTTAATTCTTGTACTTTTTGGGACATTTGTGAGGATTGCTCTTTTCTTGCTTGGTCAGCATCCTACCACTGTTCGTACGAGGTGTAGTCACTGCAGTAAGACTGTGGGAGAGGGCAAACAGTTACTTTTTCTAAAACAACATACATGTTGGATCTTTACATTTCACCTTTTGATCCTGATGGTGAAAAATAACACTAAATTTATGAAAATAATATGATTTTTTTACTTTAAAGAAAAAAATCCAGTGTTGGATTTGTAGTGTATCAGTGAAGAGTTAACATAAAATGTTGTTCTTGGGAATATGGGACTGCTCATCCCGTCAGTGAAGCTAAGAAGAATTTGTTACGTGTAACAGCACTGGGAAGCAAGATTATTTTTCGGGTAAGTACAATAAAATTCAGGTAATACTCTTCATCAGAAAACATTTGTAAGAAAAATGCTGAAAAACATTCATTTAGTTACGCTATTAGGTAGGTTTTATTTTCTTTCTCAGTAAGAATAGTGAGTGTACATACACACAAAAAAATGCCGTGCTCTACCATTATTCTGAATTGCAAGTTGAAAATGACATTTTTCTCCTTAATGTGTCTTTTTCAAGAAATGGGAAGATGGATTTAATTTTTAAGACAGTGGTCTCATTGAAATTCCATGTCAGGAAAGTCCTCTGAGAAGATGAGAAAATGCAGGCAGTTGAACAAAGGAGCCACAGAAAAGAAGCCTCATCTCCTAAAGCTCAAGAGACACATATTAAAATGAGCTGACTGAACCTCAGTCCTGCGTCCTGTGGGCTCATTTTCAGGGAAGTGAGGTCCACTACAGATTTTCTGATTGCAGCACCAGAGGCTTCCTCTTGCTTTTCTACTGGCCACTTAGGGTAGAATGACAAATACTGCTTTGCCATGACAAAGTCCAGTTGGACAGCTTTCTCCCAGTTCTCCCAAAATGGATTAAAGTGAATACAGACAGAGACAATAAGTAAACTGTGATGTAAAGTTTATATACAAGAATATAACATTTATCTGGAGTATTTACAAGGTTAATTAAAGCAATATTTTACAACTCTTTCAGGTTAACCACTGGGTATATTACAGTTAGGCTACAGATGGTTTAATTTGCAAAACAATTAAAAACCAAAAAAAGCTGCATTCAGATCAACCAGCTCCGAAACTTGGTTGTTTTTTTTTTCTGAGAGTGAAGGGCTCAGACTTGTGGCAAATAAAATGTGAGAATGGTTAATATACTCTTACTGGTGCCTATGTATCACATGCAAGAGTCGTAACGTGACCTTTTATAGAGTTAATACAGACGGCAAGCCATGTCACCCCAGCGGAAGCGCTGTGCCCACGGTGACAGGCCAGCCGCACGCTTGGCTTCCTCTGCGTCTCCTACTGTGGCACAACAAACATGCAGAGAAGCAGCAATATAAATGAACCAGCATTACCGAAACGAAGAGGGAAAGACCTCAGACCAAAGTCACGTTTGCAACCATAAAAAACCCCCCAAAGCTTTAAGCGAGATACTTTAATACTTCCCAAAAATAGTCATTATTTTTTTTATTACATTTTAACCTATGTACAGAAACGGAGGGGTTCTTCCCCTCTCGGAGAGCGGTCACTGTGTCTTGTGCCCACGGCATCTCGAGGCTGAGAGGGGCCAAAGCAGGAAGGTGCGGGAGGCCCAGAGAGCTTGGCACAGGGGCGGCTGCTGGAGACAGCCAGAGACGACGCCACTAACACTGTAGTTTGCGGATGCTGCGGGAGAACCGCTTGAAAGCCCGCTGCCCTTTCTGCCACCGCTTCAGCGAGGTGATCACGAGTTCCCCAGCTTGCTTCTGCCCCATCACCAAGTAGGGGACGTTGATGTCGTTCATCTCATCGCAGGTACACTGCAGGCCACCTTTGAGCCAGAGCACTATCTTCCTCAGATCTCTTTCTGTCAGCCCATTCAGCTTGTAGATGGTTTTGCTCTTTGTTTCGGGGGTGATCTTGGTATCCCCATTGATGTAGGCAATCTCCTTCACTTTTATCTTCAAGGCTAATAGAGCGAGGGGAGGGGGAAGTGGAGAGAGGGAGAGAGATTGAGAGGTTTTTTTCCCATTAGTGCACATAAAGAGGACCTGGGGAGGGAGGTGCTCTATTGCTAATTAAACTGTCAGGGCTGACAGAAGAGGCAGCAGGTGGCTCCATTTCTAAAGCCACAAAGGGCATGCAAGTCATTTCAGTTTGAATCAACCTTAGGGTTGAGGTTTTTTGGATTTCTTTTCTCCTCTTTCCCCTCCCCCTCTTTTCCCTTCCTTTCTAAATTAATATTTTTTCCAGCTTTTCTCCTGTTTGCAATAGAGAGAGGGCAGGTTTGCTACACTAAGCAGAGCACCATTTTTTTTGCTGGGAGAGGACAGCCTTCCTGAAAGTAGCGTTTGAAGGGGAGCTGGGGAGGCAAGTACCTAGACCTAATCTGAAACCTGATCTCTGCTACAGCTCAAAACTTCTACACTTAATTTATTAGGCTGGAGAGGATTTTAGGCAAACCTGTAAGGAAATGATATTTCACATCCATTGTTTTTTTGAAAGAATAGATCCCATGGAGGGCAAATTGGTCCAACAGCTGCATTCGATTTGGTAAAATAACTAGGAGGGGGATACAGGGCTCTGTAAGAAGCTGTGGGGCATGTTTAGCTTTAGGAGGATTTATCTGAGCGCAATTTGCCAGGCCAAAACTATTGGTTGTTTCAGCAACTATGTGCCACAATCATGGTTTCAGGTTTTGGGTGGGTTTTTGTTTTCTGTTTTTAAAGAAAGACTTTTGAATTGTTGTAGATACTTATACTAAAAATCTGTTTCCAGGTATTAAACACTGACCTATTGTAAAAGGATTCCCCTTCTTATTCCCTTTTGCTCTTGAAATGCTAATGTGTGGATAATGTGTCCTTCAGTTGCCTGTGTTGAAGGGGCTTTCTTGTCCTCTTCTAACCCCAGATCTTCCCATTAAGTTTATATCCCCAATTGTCTGTGCATTACCTTCTCTGTCAAATGATATATAGAGCTTCATTCTTAATCTGCAGAGAGAGTCTTTCTTACGATACACTGAGATTGGTCATGCAGCTCTGTCTCAAACATCTAAATGAAGCTTTGCTCTACTTCTCCCCAGGCAATAGCCTGCATGAAAGATTCTCTCTTTTTTTTTTTTCTTCATTTTACTTTCTATTGGGCTTGCCAGCAACATCCACATAAAAGAGCACTACTTCAAAACAGTAAACAGAAAAGAATGATAAAAAGGGCTGCTTTTTACTCCAAGGTGGAATTTTATGTTTCATGACCCAACGGTCAAAGCCCTGCCTTTATTCAGGCACATCTCTTACTGACTCCAGTGGGAGGTGTACCTGATCCTCGACTCTCAAGTTTCAAGCGAGAGGAGCTCTGCTTCCACTTACCGAAGTCGTTTTTGCAGAGGTTTTCCACGATGTCATTATCATCTTCATTTTTGTTTTTGCAGGCATCACAGACCTTGGGTGCTGGAAATGCAAGCAACAGTGCCCGTCAGACCCGGGGAGAAAGGAACAGCAGGTGGCGTTGGGAACCCTTTGGGAAACGCCAGCTTTCCATCCCTTCACCCCAGAGGCTGCTCCTTCTCCCCCCAGCCCCGGAGCTGCCCGAGCACTTCGAGTCGCCCTACCCTGCTGCAGACCCGCTGCAGGGGTCACGGTGGGCTTTTAAGGTCACGCCTCAACCTAAAGTTGTTGTTTTAACGGGGAAAAAAGTGCAAGGGGGGGTGGGCAGGGCGGTCGAAACACGACACAGAGCACCCCAGCTCCGCGCTACAGCGACGACCCTCGCACAAGGCAATCGACCCTCCGGATGCCGCGCGGCTCCAGTGCCGAATCCCAGACCTTTTCTTTGAGGATGGAGACGGGTGCAGGCCGGTGACAGTCCCCCGACGGTGCCTGCGGTTTCCCCGGCCCCCTTGGAAAAGCCTGCCTGCGCCTGGTCTGCGGCCACCTCCCCGGTCCCCCTGTCCCGGAGCACCGGGGCGTGCTGCAACTCAAGGCAGACGCTTTCGTCCCCTTGTGGAAAGCCGGGGAGGGACCCCGCTGTCGGGGCGGCTCATCGGGGGCAGATACTGCCGGCCTGAGGGCCACTCGGCCTCTCCCTCTTACCTTCCCTGGTGACGGGGAGGATGTGGTCGCTGCTGGCCAGCGGGATGCAGAGGTCGTTGTCCTTGGGGAAGCGGCTGCAGTCCAGCATGTCGGGCCAGGGGAAGCCGAAGGCGGACATCACCGGGGCGCAGCTCTCCTTCACCTCCTCGCAGAGCGAGTGGCAGGGCTGGATGATCTCGTCCAGGTCGTCGATGCAGACGGGGGCAAAGAGGGAGCAGAGGAACTTCCTGGTGTCGGGGTGGCACTGCTTCTGCACCAGCGGGATCCAGGTGGACGCCTGCTCCAGCACCTCCTGCACCGTCTCATGCCCCAGCAGGTTGGGCAGCCGCATGCTCTGGTACTCGATGCCCCGGCACAGCAGCATCGGGGCGGGGATGGGCTTGCAGTTGGAGCGCTTGTAGGAGAAGTCGGGCTCCCCGAAGGGGAAGAGCCCGGCGGCCGAGCCCATGCAGTGGGACGCCAGCAGGAGCAGGGCGCAGAGGCGGCGCTGCATTTTGGGGCGCGGAGGAGGTGGAGGGGGGGCTGGCGAAAGGCTCGGGGGGCCGGGGTGACGGGGCGGGCGGCGCGACGCTACCTCAGCCGCAGGCAGCGTCCCCCAGCCCAGGCTCCTGCTGCCAGGCGGGGACGGAGGGTCTGAGCGAGATGCTGGGGCAAACGGGAGTTTTCTGGATTTTTTTGTATGCAAATAGCAGGGGGAGCGGGGGCTGGGAGGAGCCTGGTGACAGCCATCCAGAAAGGATTGGTCACTACTTTCTCCGTCTGCTTTGGCTCAGGGGGATTGTCTTTTGGCAGGAAATCCTTGCAAGGAACATTACCGTGCGAGCACGGAGAAGGAGGGAAAGATCCCGGCGAACAAAGAACCCCGAGGAGCTCCTGTGCCGGACAGAGGGCGCGGGGCCGCGGGGAGCTGGAGGTGGGCTTTGCCTCCGGCACAGGCACAGCGCAGCGGCGGCAGCCCCAGCCCCGCTCCCCCGGCACCCGTCTGGAGCTTTCGCTGCCAGCGGACGGGAGATGTGGCCGGGCCGGTTCCCAGGCAAGGGGCGAGGCTGGCGGCTCCCTCAGCCCCCGGGGGTTGTCTGGCACCTCCGGCCCCTCCCTGCGATGCCGGCAGGGCTCGGCCCGGGGCTGGAGCGGCAGGCAGCAACTGGGGGCTGCCGGCACTCCCGGCCCCACTCCGGCTCGGCAGCGCCCAGCCCTGGGAGCTGCCAGGCGGGGCCTTCCTGCTGCCCCCCAGCCCCTCTTGCCCCTGGCTCTCCCCTGCCAGGAGCGGGAGCCTGCAGCCGACCCGGGCCCTACAGCCCCTGGATTGCCCCCGACTGCCAGAGGACGTCTTCCCCGAGTGGAAGAATCCAAGTGCTTTCGAAATACTAGCACGTTTTTCTGAGGCTAAAAGCGCAGGCCTGGCTCTGTGCAGCATAGGCACATCCCTTTCCCTTCACTCCTGTCTTCACCTAGAAACTCCCTTAAAGAATTGTGTTTGTGTTGATTTACCACCAAGGGGAAGACAACAGGCTAGGCACTGGGATCACAACCCAGCTTCAGTGTGCTTTGGATAATTCTTGCATTTTTAGTAATATTATTTATGGGATTATTATTGAAAAGAGTAGGCCTGTGTAGTATCATTTTGTGGTAAACCACATTCATTAATCAGCTACTGAATATTTCTCCTTATAGAGATGTTTTATGGGAAGCTAGCCTCAGCCATGATGATTTCTGTGAATTGCAGGATCCCTGTACATCCAGTTTCCAGACTGGGCTTCCCAGAGATGTGACTCATTGCTTGTGGTATAGGAAAGAGATGGGACCTGCAGCATTCCCAGCGGGAAGGCACAGGTCTGCCATGCTGGAATGGCTACAGTGCTGCCCCAGGCAGGCTGCCGTCGCATGGTGAAGCCAGTGCCAGCTCTTTCAGAGGAGATTCCAAGATCCATTCCAGTGGGCCAAGCTGATGAATGTAATCTCCCTGTAGGCCAACTTCTCTCCTGAAGTTGTTTGATACCTGGAAAATAAATATCCCGAATGTCTAGTATCACTTGTGGTAAGGCTTAAAAGTAGTTTATTTCTTACAGCGCCACCTGTTCTTGCCATTAATTACCTTTAAACAGAGCGCATGTAAGCTCCTGGCCTCAGTTGCCTTCCATAGCACTGAGCCCCAGTGATGGCTTAGAGTGCCCATTTTAAGCCTGTTTTGCCAAGTCCTGAGGATTGTCAGAGTCTGTAGCCTTTGCCACTTGCCAGGAATGTCCCTTCCAGCTCCTAGTGCTGGTTCCACCAGCCTCTGTCCCCAAACTCCTGTTTGGTGGAAGGAAATCTACCAACAGGTTTGCTCTTACCCTGAATTGTCAGGCTATTAGCCAGGTCTTTGTAAAATGGACAGCTTTGTGGTTTGTTTTTCTCTCTCCTTTTTTTCACTGCTTCTCATTTTTTGGAGTCCTTGATATCCCTTCAGGTGGATTTCAGCATGATCAGAAGAAAATTTGCCTGCTCCATAAATTCCCTGTACACTACTTTCCACGGATGCAGACAGCTAGGCTATGTGGAAGCCCAAAGACCCAAATCCGAGCAGACTGTTTAGACTAGAGATAATAACCATTCTTTGTGGTGGAGGATGAGACATTTCCGACAGAAACCTGCTCATTCTTTTCACCAGAACTGTTTGCTTGTTTGTTTCTAGCCCACAGGAAATAAGCAGAAAAACCACACGTTTTCCTGGATTAAGCTTTGATTTGAAATAAGGTTTTATTGAGACCTTATTCTTTCCATTTTTAATGACCCCCGCTGAACTCATTTACTCTAAATTTGAAATGACCCCAGATAATGTAAAGAAAACCGGCCCACGCCTGCAGACCCGAGCAATCATTAGTGTCCTCGTTCTGATCCCTTGCAGGTGAAAGCGCCAGAGGGCGAGGCTGCCTTCAGTGCTCCTCGCTGCCAGCTCGGGCACGGCGTTCCCAGCCTGCGCACCCGAATGCGGACTGCTGCAGGTCAGCAGTGCCCGTTCGCCACGACCCCAGCTGCCTTCTCAGGGTGCGGATGGTGCTCGCCCTGCCGGCACCGCGCCGCGGGCGGAGCGGGGCGTTTCGGCTGCGCTTCGGCTGCCCCGGTGCCGCTGCCCCTCGGCTGTCGGGGCCGGGCGTGGGATGGGGCCGCCCGCGGGGGTGTCCCGCGGCACGCGCTCGGGCCAATAAACTTCCACTGTCTCACGCTTAATTGGGAACGGAGCTAAGGAGCGGTGCCGCCCCTCCGCCCCCCGGGGAGCTCAACCCCGCCCCGCCCCGGCCCGCCCCGGCTGTCCATCCTAGGCCTCCAGGTAAGGAACTGGGATCCACCTCCCACGACAGGCGGCGGGGTGGAAACTTGGGCGACCTGGTCCGACCTGGCAGGAGCCAAGCAGGGCTGCACTCCTAAAATACAATGATGTTTTAAGGTATACNACCTGAAAAGTCCTGCCTTTAAAGCACCAAGAAGAGTTTAGCTAGACTTTTCTCTAACAAATAAAGCTTTTTTTTCTTTTTTTTTTTAATGTATTCAGGTGGGTTTTTTGTTGTTTTAAAGGCAGCGTAGGCTTTTGAACACCCGTAAATTTATCAAGTGCCATGCGAATTTAAAGCCCTGAAAGTAGCATAAGCGTTTAAGCCACTTTAGATATTTAAATCTATATAAGCTGTTAAAACACCTTTAATCCTCAAGTGCTTAAATCACCTTAAATCTTGGGAGTTAGGTAAGAGAATGAGCTGCCTGGAAAGAAAGACCTCAGCTCCAGGTTTCCCCAACCTTCAGTAAATGTTACCTGGTGGCTGGTGGTGAAAATGAATGAACTGTGGGAAAAACGACTGGAGTCCTTGGAACTTGCATGGAGTTCTGTGTAGCACTGTGTTCTAAGGAGTATGCCTGTTCTGCACCTGTTAAGTAAAACCGTGGTGCTGCTTCCCCTTGTTTTCAAACCTTGATGAGAACTCTGAACTTCTGTACCTTTTTCTGGCCAGTCCTGGAAGATGAGGTGTGGAAAAGAGAAAATGTATTGACGCTTGCCTGTCTGCTAAAGAATAGGCAAGACACTTGCTTCAACACAAGCAGCAATAAAGAGTACGAATTTGTTAATCTGTTTCATATTTTTCTGTATCTTCTGCCTTGAGATCACTCAGTCCCTTACCTGGCTGTGTACTGTATGTGGGAGCCTCTTTGCTTCTCCCTTCCCCCAAACCTTTGAGGTGCTTTGGCGATGTGATGAGCTTTGAGGCAAAAGCTGCCATCACTGGTGGCTCCTCCAGCCTGAGCCTCATATTCCTTTGTCACGGACCTGAAGGTGTCATCATCCTTTTGGGTTGCAGAGTCATGGGATAACTGTGGCTGGAGGGAACGTCTAGAGACCATTTGGTCCAAATCAATGCTCTGAGCTTTGGGTTTAGCCAGGTGGCTTGCAGTCTGACCCTCCTGAGACCTCCCTGGCATGCCTGCACCCTCACCTGGGAGGCTTAATTCAAGGCTGTGTCTCAACCTCTCTCCCTTTCCTAGAGAAAACGTTGAGCTTTTAGTTCCTGGGCAGCCCACAGATTGGTTTCCCTTCGTGGGAGATGGTGAGACCAGGATGGATGATTTGCCACTTTGAGAGCAAGGATTTGCAAAGGGAGGTACAGATGCATGGAGGGGAGCCAAGCCTTACCTGGCACAAAGCATTCTCCTTTCCCTGGGTGATTTGTCCGGGTGATGCATTCACCCCGGAATTGAGTCCAGCCCCACTGATGCTTACTGGTGAGAGTAGCCAGGCCAAGCAGATTAGGGGGATCTGACCTCAGGGGCTTTCTAAGCAAAAAATTGGAGCTTGAGGAATTGCCCATAATGTTGTAGAGAAGGGAAAAACCTGTGGCTTTTTAGCTCATTCTCTTCAGCTCATAAAATGGCAGTGATGAGGACGAAACCAGTTTTCTCAACACGATGAAAACATCTGAAGAAAATTTTAGCTTACCTTTAAAAATGGTCTCCAGCATCACACTACAGAAATATTATTACTATTTGAATCTCACAATTGAATTTGACAGGAAAAAAAATAGGATTGCATAGATTTTGATGAGGCAGCTCAGCAACACAGATTTTGAGGCAGCTCGGCAACAGATCCCTCCTGATGCTGTTTCAGTGGCTGATAAGGTGGAATTTAACATTTTCCAGATCCGGACTGGGCAGCAATCTTGTTTTCTGTTGCCACAACACTTAAAAGTTCCATTGTCAAAAACTGCGCTTGTTGTAGGTATATATTCCCCTCTTACCCCCTCTTCTCTAGAAGGAACTCTTAAAAAGTAACTTAACCTTTTCTTTGCTTTCCATTTGGAATGCTCACTGAAAATGCAGCGGGGAGCATGCTCGAAGGGTGTTGAGAATGTGCCTGAGCGGCACAGGGGGAAAATCTTCTTCGGGCGATGGCAGAAGAACCTCTTGGTGGCGCTTGTGCACACCGTGTCGTGTTTTCCTTTGACCGGTGACACGGGCTATCGATCTTCCGCTGCTCTGTATCGCTGCCCTTCTGCTCTAGAAACTCTGTCTGGGGACTGGAGCTCCAGGCCATCCTTAGTCAGGGTTTGATATCATGGAATGGAAAGGTCAAATTGAGTCCGATTACTTTCAAATGAAAACAAAACTAAGTCACACAGAGTTTTGTAGGTTTTCACTTTTATTACTTTTGTACTTTTAGTGGTCATTCCCTCAGTAGTTTCCCTGCATTTAGTATCTTTAAATTTTCATGGGTTGTTTTTTTTTCCTCCAGTTTGGAATGTTTTCCATAGGAAGATTATTAAATATTATTCCAAACCTCTGCTTTTTAATGCTGCTTTGTACTTTCCGTTTATATGAAGTGGTAAATATAGGTGCTGTATTATGCACGCACACATATATAAATCCAGATTTATTTGTATGCTAGTGCTTTAGTAAGTTACGATCCTTCAAATTTATCAGACAGGTATCTATATCTGGCTACAGTTTTTGTCATGGTGAGCATTTTTGCTCATGCAGAATTTCTGTTTGTAATTACCAATCCCTTTACTATCTACCTAATCTAAGTGCTGGATAGCAAAGGTAGCAGAACTATGCCCTGGAGGACTACAATTGCATGGTACCTGGTTTTCCTAGTGTATTTTGTTTAAAAAGCTGTAACATAATAAATCTTTCCTTTCTTTCCCCCTAGCTGCTATTTGCAGCCTGGTAGTAGCTAGCACCTTGAGCGGAGAGTGGGGCCCCACGGTGTGAGCCCTACACAAGGACAGGGTGTTTGTACCAAAATGCCTGGGTTCTGTGTGGGGCACGGGTGCTTCAGGTGGGGAGAAAGGAGAATTGCTGCCTCCATCTGGGCTGGGTGACACAGGACAGAAATACTGCCATCACTGGCCACCGTGTGAGTTTGCTGATGTTACTGGTCATGAGGGGTCTAGCTCCAAATTTTACTCCCTATCAGGACTTTGGCAGGTTTTGGCTATTTGCGTCCAAAGTTGCCATTAGTACTTCCCCTGACGAGTGGCCGAAGCTGGGGACATTGGTGAGCTTTGGTGTGGAGCTGTGTGCTGGGGGGTCACGTAAATCTGCAGATGCATGGGAAGAAATAGCCACTGACTGCTCTGCTTCTGCAGTGCTTAGCAGAGAAAACAGCTGCAAATGCGTGTGTGAGCGAGGCAGGTATAGAAACTCACTTTCAGAACTAATTGCTTCTTGCAGGGAAATGGTCAGATTTGCAGATAGATACTAGTCTAATGGCCTCAAGGTTTGCATACCTGTTACTTGTCAAAGGAGATTGTTTTAAAATAATAATAATTTTTAGTAAAACATTTAAAAAAGCAAAATCAAGAGAACCTGTTCCCCAAAGCTATGCTATTTAAAATAAAGCAATGAAACAGCAATGTCAGATTGATCTAATCAGCAAGTCTCTGTATTGCATTGGAGTTAAATTACGCAGTGATTCAAGTAATCAAACTAGTAGGCACATAATCAGTAATTTAAATGTATTTGCAGACTCTAGAGTTGGTATTTCCAAATTATAATTTAAAAAAAAATCCAAAAGTTTGAAGTAGCTGACCCAGAAGCAGTCTGCGTGACATGGCTTGTGGTGTATTGGTGTTACATGTGCAGTTTTCACAAGTTCAGAAATAATTGAGAAAAAGCAAGCAACTTTCATTTAACATATATTCAGGGAACATGCTTTTGTTCAACAGCTCCAATTTCTTCTTTCCTCTACTATTCTACTTTCAAGCTAGAAATGCACAGTTTTACCTTCCCAAATTTGGTGCAGAAAAGTAAACCTGAAGAGTCTTGTAAAGGACCCTCGGTTTGAAATACATGGTCTTCTTCACATTTATTTTTCCTTTCTCAGTACATGCAAGTGCATACTTGTAATATAAGCTGAGGTTTTAGAACCATCTAGCACATTCATTTTTTATTTTGGTGGATTTTCACACTTTTTCAAATTTATAGAAACAAATTAATAATTTAATTTCTATATTTTCAGTATTCCCAGCTCTCTGTTGACTGTGGGACTAATCCATTTTAGCTGCCTTCTACCCAAATAATTTGTTGTTGCTTGGTCTTCTCTTCTGGTTGGAGTTGCTAGTTTTGAGGGAAGTGAGTGTCTTGCATGCCATGTTTCCAATTGATGTGTAGTTGGGTTGGCTTACTTTCTGCAGGGAAAACTTCATTTTTGGAAAAAACGTGAGAATGTATTTCTCTGGTTTACTTCTGTAATATTCTTTTCCCTAGAAGATTTCACAGAAAACAAGGTTTGTTTAGACCCTGTAAGTAAAGTTGTAGCAGAAAGTGTGTCAGGGTCAGTTTAAAATTAATATTTACATCTGTGAATAATTAGAGAAATCATGTTGTTTTGAGTAGTTTTATAAACATTAAAAATAAAAGTACCATGGTTTACAGATGTGCATCCTTTGCTACTTAATGTATAGAGTTATACATTTGGGGCTTAAAAGAGTTCACACTGAAAAAGGTGAACAAAGCTGAAACCATGTTGCATTATCTTCATTTGGTTTGGTTGAAAATGATGAAGTTATGTTGAAAATGATGCTCGAAATATCAGAGTAAACCCGTAAGAATGGCAATACCAGTTCACTTTACCCTCGTGTGCTGTCACCTGTTTTGTTCTTTTTTGCTTTTCTTTCCCTCAGGATGATTTGCCCCTGTGGACACTGACTTCACCTGGCGCTATGTTGCACAGTCTGCCTGGGTGTGCCCCTCATAAGAGCGGCTAATTGTGGACTGGAGTCATTAGCCAGTGCAAGAGTTAGAGCTTCTTACATGGTCAAGCACGTAAAGAGCTGCCATTCTCTCCTCCCAGCCTCAACTGTTTGTAATTCTGACACCCTGTGTATACAGTAGTCTTCTGACAGAAGTCACTTGCTGATCAAGAGAACCATGAATCCATTGATCCTTTGAGTGGCTACCTAGAAACAGAGACTAGACAGGAGTAAGGGAATGAAGGTGGATATTTATTTGAAAGGCCTGCAAAGGTACACCCTGGGGAGCCAAAGGCTACATCCAAAAAATGACCCCAAGCTGGACCCCAAGATGGACGACAAGTCACGAGTTCTTCATGCTTTTACAGGTTCCTTTGCATATCAGCATAAATTCGCCAATTAAAACTTTAGCTAATGATGTAATTTCTTCAATTTCTCCACCTCTCTAGAGGCCTGAGTTTATACCTTTGGGCCTAGGACAGTCTAAGTGTCCTTGAATAACAAGCTCGGAGAGGCTTTGTTGTGTCTATCTGGCATAAGAGAGCTGCAGCTCTCTTATGCAAGAAACTTGAGAGTTACACACTAGGCATTATGGGATTTAAGAATATAAAAGCTAGAACCTATGGCATCACCATAGAGAGCATTCCTAGGGCATCAGCCTTCCCAGCCCCAGGGGAAGACTGGGCATGTGATGTCCAGCGGCTGCTGAAAGTGACCTGCATAGTCCTCTGCTTGACAGGGAGCTTGGAGACACAATCTACTGCCTCCACACATATCCCCTCCTCATTAATGCTGGTGATGGGGTCAGCGACCTTGTCCTGCTGTTGTATCATCTAATCAACCATCTTAACAGAGATGTTTCTCTTCCGTTACTTCAAAAAAGATCTCCTAACAATTCTCAGGGAACCTTTGTCCGTTCACTGTCAGCTCCTGCCTGACTACATGTTTTGGGATTTCTCCCTCTGCTTTGTGTCACTGGACATGGGCAGGTTACAGCACTGTTAACCTCTCCCTTTTACTGTAGAAGTATCATCCTCCAGCCATGGCTACTAAAATCCAGAGTGCTGTGGTCAGAATGGAAAAAATCAGGAGAATCTTAGGGGAATTCAGGCCCTGGTAAGGAGTGGTATTGGTTCATGTCCTCCTTGGCACGGGTTCTTGTGCTCTGGACCTGGTTGTGGCTTGCCTGAGATGTAATTAGCCAGATCAGTGATAGGCAAGATGGAAGGAATGTGTGACATCTGCATATCTGGGTCTGTAACCTCAGTTTCCACATGAAGGCGTGCCAGCCTCTGCCCAGACCAGGGGATTGAAGTGCAGTTCTACATGGAAAATGGAGAAGATTCTAAATCACATAGAAAATTGCTTTTGTTCTTTGGCCATACACCAGCCTCCATCTCTAGGGAAGACATTTGCCCTGAGATTTTGAGGAAGGCTTTAGCATTAGAGCTGTGTTGCCTGGTGTAATTGTACTGGTTATTTGGATATCTTTCTCACTCATGGTCTGGGCTGGACTGGCAAGGCTGAAAGGAATTTGGGTAGCACTTCTGGCGGCAAAGGGACAATAATCATGCTTTACGGAGTAAAGTCATTGGATTTATTCATCTGTGCTTTTGAACCCTTTTGAGAACAAATTTCCCCCCTTTGCTATCTGCCAGAGCCCCAGACAACTAAACCTGCTCCTGCTCGCTGAAAACCAGAGCATCTCTGCAATGCGTTTCATTAAGAGGAAGGCAGGGAACAGGTTAACAACCCCTCCCCCCAAAACCTAGTATAAGTAAATATGTATTATGGTTTTCAAAGCATTCTTTTTTTTTTTTTCTTCTTCTTGAAGTATTTCTTTGAACAATTATGTGAGAAATTCATTATATGTGAGGATTTTGTAATAGCAAAGTGAATTAGCTGTTTGCAGACCTGCTCCCCTCTGTAAATGGGAACATGCCATATGACAGTGGGCCAGATTTTACTGTTCTAGGCATCACTGATATAGCTGTTTATTCTCTGAGCCTGGAAGAGATCCAGCAGGATTTAGTTTTATGAGGTTTAATGTAAAGGTGTTGTATTTCATGAGATGAAATCATAACACAGTGGGTTTGCAAGAATTTTGAAAGATTATTTTTTCAGAGTGTTGGCAAGCACAATTCCCCAGTGAATTACGTGTCTAAAAGAGAAATATAGATCTTCTTTCATTGGGTTGAAATGATAACTAATCCTTAATCCTTCCTAGATGGCCTGTGTCATTAATGCTAGCTGTGCATTTGGAATGTGTGCAGGTAACAGCTTTAATTCTGTAAAGCTATGTACTGCGCAGCTGTGCTATAGCCATAGGGGCTAGCCACAAATTTGAAATGACTGCTGTTATTTTTGGGATATGTTTCTGAATTTTGGATGTTTTTTTTTCTAGACCTCTAGATTTTGTGAAGAAGAGAGAGAAGCATATGGCATCTCTCAGCTATTTATAGTTGTAGAAGACTTATTAGCATTATTACCTGTATCTGCAATATGTCCATGAATACTTACCTTATGCCTGAGCAGATTTTCCTTTGGCTAGTTGCTTGTAGAGAATGATAACTGTTGAGCAGTTTCTTGAGGTTTCCCTTCAGATCTGCCTCATATACTAAGCAGATGAATGAGATTGCACTGATTTAGTAGTGTCAGTTCCCAGCTACTTTTCTCTGCTTTACAGCAATGTGTGTATATGCTCTCTCTTTACCTTGCCTTGTTCTGGGAAAGCAGAAGGGTGGCTCTATGAAAGAGGTACAGGGCTGGGAAAAAATATTCTTCTGTTTTCAGCTTTGCTTAATTCAGTGAGATTTCGAAAAAGTTTTTGCAACTCTCTGTGTAAGTTTAGTTTTCTAGCAAAGGGGGTTTTGACATTTTTAGATTCAATCCACTATTCAATATCCCAAGGCCCCAGCACTGAGCCCTGAAACTTACCTCATTATTTAGCCCAGCACACAGGCATGCTCAGCCCTGTCACCAGTCTAAGCAAGGCTAAGGTTTGGCTGTATGAATGTTCACAGATAAAGAAAAACCCCTCCATTGTGACCATATAGGACAATATGGCTTCTGCTTATGAGGGAGGTTGGCACCTTGCTGCTTGCAGTTAAATATTTTGAAATATAATTTATTAAATATCTACTACTTTAAAATATACTTAGGGGTTTTTTTTTATTTATTTTATAAGGAGTGGACAAATTCTGACTACTTTGGCTCTATTTTTAGGAAGAATTTTAGGAGCATTTACACCATAATGTCTATTTGAACTTGGGTCACTCACTGGTAATATCATGCTGTTGGTGTTGCATGTGGTGAGAAGAGGTAATATATCAGTTACTTCCTTGACATTCATCAGTTAACTTTAGTCTTTTGTTCATGCTGAAATTGGAGGTGATAGAAATGCATAGCTATGTGTTACTTTTTGGGTTAGATTTGCATAAATCAAAAAAGGGCCTGACTTACTGTGATGGCATTAACAAGTACAGCTTTATCCCCATCTGTGGCTAGCAAATCAGGACTGTTTTTTAAAAGTTATTCCCTTCTCTAAATTGGCAGTTCATTATGGGGGATGCTGTTCAGTATTTGCAAACATATTCCTTTGGAGGAGGGGATCTTATGCACTGCAGTATTTATGCGATGGCTGGGAGCTTAAGCACAAAATATCTTCCAGCCAGGCATCCATAAATCAAGCAGTGCTTTTGAAGGTCTAAGTCTGGATATCCCAAATTGTGACTTACTATATATTGATTTCAGCTCAAATGTAGTCATAATTATTGGGTGTTCTTTGCAAGTTGCTAGCCTACACATAAAGTGACTGGAAAGAAAAGAGGATGGGCTTGACTATACAGAGAAAAGCTATTTCCTGACTCAGGTTTTATTTTGCTCACATTTCACTGAAAAAACGTTGCATAGAAAAGCATCCAGAAATGTCACAAGCCACAAACTAGTATGAAGTAAATAATATTTTTAACTGTGACCCCCTGATCAGGAAGAAGGAGGTGAAGCTTTCAGACAGCTGGAAGAAGTCTCCAGGCCCTAGTTCTCATGGAAGGCTTTGGCCACCCCAGCATCTGCTGAAGTGACAATATAGCTGAGCACACAAGCAACGCAGGAGGTTTCTGGAGCTCATTCATGGTAATACCCTGACGCAGGTGGTTGAGCAGGCAATGAGGGGAAATGCTCTGCAGAACTGGCTGGGGAGGCACAGGCCAGGGGCAGTTTTGGCTGTGGTGACTATGAGATGGTGGATCTTGAGTTGAGGGAGCAAGGCAAATAACAAGACCATAGCTCTGGACTTCAGAGGAGAAAACCTGGGCCTGTTCAGGGTCTTGCTTGGAAGAATCCCATGGGATATGGGCCCAGAGAGATGAAGTGTCTGGAAGATCTGGTAATTTTTTTTTCCAGGATCACCTCCTCCAAGTTCAAGACCAGTCCCTCATACTGAGCAGGAAAACCAAGCGAAGGCAACTTGGTTTCCTGCTAAAAAGCCTGCACTGAAGAACAAGTTGCTTTTAACTGAATTCAAACATAATAGGCAGCATACGTTAGGTAAAAACAGATAACTCAGGAGGCATATAGAGATGATGTCCAAGCATGCAGGGATGGCGTTAGGAAATCCAAAGCCTACTTGGAGCTGAATCTGACAAAGGACATGCAAGGAAGGGCTACTACAAATACATTAGGAGTAAATGAGAGACAAGGAAAAATGTGGCTCTTCTTCTGAATGGGGCAAAGGACTTGATGGTAAAGGACACAGAAATACCTTAGGCATTCAATGCCTTAATTATGCAGGTCTTCTCTGGGGCCAATTCTGTTTAACCTCTTCATTAGTGACCTGGTCACTGATACAGAGTGCACCCTCATCAAGTTTGAAATAAAATGTATCATCATCTCAGGTGGCACAAAACTCAGGAGCGAGAGAGACCAGATGGTTGTGCTGTCATCCAAAGAGACCTCAATAAGCTGGAGAAATGGGCCATAACAATCACATGATGTTCATGAAAGCAAAATGCAAAGTTCTGCAGCTGAGGACAAACAACCCTGGGCACCAGTGACAATGGGTGGGGGACTGACCATCTGGAAAGTACCTTTCAAACACCAAGCTATGATCCAGCAGTGCACCATTGTGGAAAGGAAGGCTAACATACCCTGGGCTGTGTTAGGAGAGAGGTGGCCAGCAGGTGGAGGGAGGTGACCCTCTACTCATTACCAATGAGGCCTGAAGTGCTGTGTCCAGTTTCGGGCTCCCCAATAAAAGCAAGATGTGGATTTACCTGAGAGAGTCCAGTGAAGGGCCATAAAGATGATGAAAGGATCGGAGCGTCCTTCCTATAAGGAAGGGCTGAGAGAACTGGGAGTGTTCAGCCTGGAGAAGAGAAGGTTTGAGGGGAACTCAGCAATGTTTATAAACTCCTGAAGGGAGGGTAAAAAAGAGAATAGAGTCAGGCTCTTTCCAGTAGTGCTCAATGACAGAACTGGAAGCAATAGGTGCAAACTGAAACACAAGAGATGCTGTCTAAACAAAATATGAAACTTTTTCAGTGTGAGAGAGGTCAAGCACTGACAGTTTGCTCAGAGGGGTTGTGGAGTCTCCATCTTTGGAGACATTAAAATCCTGATTGGACATGGTCCTGGGCAACTGACTTTATCCCTGTTTGGTCAGTGGGGTTGGACCAGGTGACCTCCGGAGGTCTCTTCCAACCTCAAGCAGTCTGAGAGTCAGTGCATTTTTAAAGCCACGAGGAGTGTGGCTGCATGGGACAGCTGGAGCCAGCAGTACCTCAGGAGAAACCGGTGGTAAGGAATCTAGAGTCACCATTCTCAAGCAGTATAATTGACTGTGGGTTTTGAGGTTTTGGAACGCCATCAGTACATGGGCTCATATTCTGGGAGCACATAAAACACAGAACTGAGCATCCCTTGGTAAAAATAAAACAATCAAGCTAAAAGCCTGCCCTTCTCATAATAACAACATGACGAAACATGAAATGTTCTTTTCCTTGGAATTCCAGTTTTCTATGATTTATTTTGCCAGACTGTAATCAGAAATTGATGCTTCATCAGAGTCTTGACACAAGCAACGTGTGAGCTGGAGTCCAGGAGGAATTCTAAGGTCTCAGAATAGAAAACACGGTGTAAATAATATATTTTGTTCAAGACAAGAGGAGTTGCAAATACTTCAAATTATGGGTTATAGGGGAAAGTGAAAAGGTGATTTCTAGAAGGTAGCCAATGTCAGAGCCATTATTTGTCTCTACCAGCCATTTGAAACAGAAAATTAGTTTTGTCTCTTGTTAGGTTTTTCAATTTCCCCTGGTTGGTATGTAAGATGATAATGAATAATGAAATTAAATTAAAATGAAAGGTGTTAATTTTTTTTTGCTAATGGGCCTGAGACTGTGAAAATTCCGGGAGGGTACAATAATTTTCAGAAATTAGATTCCTCTCATAGAAATTTTACTTTTAAAGTATGGAAAAATACTGCAGCTTCATCTGCTTTGGGAATGAAATATATAGGGTTTCAGAGGAGATGAAGCCTTCTGATTGTGCTGAATGCAGTCCTTACCCTGACAAATCTTCAGGCCGTTTGTTCATACTATGTGCTCCAGCCAAATCCCCCAGCTCCCTTGGGTAATGGCACCCTTTGGATACAATCTGCCATTCGTTAAGTGCTTTGCTGCAAGGAGCCCTTTTTTATTACACTGAATTGCTCAAGCTTTGCTGGAAATCCCAGGTTTTGTCTGTGCACATATGCATGGATATACTTGCAATGATTGCTGTGTTTAACTGTTCCCCCGTGTGAGTGAACGTGAGTGTGTACTGCATTCCGTGTGCTTACACATGTTTGGGTTCTGAGGGTCAAGGTGTGTTCTGGCTGTGTGTGCAGGCGTGTGCAAGCGCGCACACACACACACACAGAGGAAAGGCTGGGTTCAGAAAATGTTTTCTTGCCATTTTACACGGCCACAAGGCATGCATTCTCCCATTACAATGCACCTTCAGGAGCGATTCTCTTCTATTTTGCCAGGGGGTGAGGGGTAAATGCATTTTAATTTTTATTGCAATCATGCACAGAGATCTGTTCCTGAGCAAGTGTAACCTGCTTTCCTACCAAGTGCCCCACATCCCCTGCTGTAATCCCAGGTTGTGGATTACACATCATCTCTAGTCTCCCCTGCTCTCCCCTCTGCCCAGAGAGTGCGGACGTTCTGGCAGCTGCTGTTAGCTGTGGGAGCACTGGTTTGGGTTTCTGTCCCCTGCTTAGCTGGCAATCTTTATATAGAAATGTAGCCTCTTGGTTGCTACCTTTCTGTCAAATGTTAATGCCATTGGCCAGTAGGGAAAAAAAAATGGGGAGAGGAACTGGAGACACTTTCTCTAGCACTACATAAGCCCCACCCCTTTCAGAAGTCAGGGTTACATCCAGGGATTTGAGGTAGGAAGGTCAAGGGGCAGGCAGTGTGCTGGCATGGAAGGCATCACTACTGTATGAAATATAGAAACAATAATCACATTACTGTTTGCTCTTTTTATTTCTTTCCTTTTATTTTTTCCTTTTATTTTTTCTTTTTAAGATTTGTTTGCTTGTCCTAGCAATGAATCAGAGAAAATCAGAAGGTTAAATAAGTGCAGTATGTTTTTTCTTCTGTGATTCATCAGCTTTTCCATTGCAAGAATGTCCCAGACTTTTGGAATCCATCTGTTCAGTTACAATAAACCTGGGTTTCAGCCTCCTGTTGTCATAACAATTCTCTCTGCAGGAGCAATAGGAGCTGGAGTGATTGATGAGATCTCAACTTACTATCCTCTTTCAGCCCAGGAAGAACACAGTGCTGGGATAATTGACCCATTGTTTCAGCACAACATGTAGGCAGTCTAGCAAATAAAAGGCACTTTGCATCTTCCAGCAGTTCTTCTCTGGTGGAGCTGTGCTGACTTGAAGCTAGGTTTATATGGATATGGATGGGAATTCAAAATCAGGCTCTTTGATTTTAACTGACACGAAAGAAGGGGAGAAGTTGCTATAGGCAATCATATCCCCTCAAGTTTGGAAGTGATATCTTGGGTAGTTTCTGTAGAACAAGGGAGGAGTCCCTACTGGACAAGGACCTTTTACCCCAAAGTTTAATACAGAAATCTTTTGGACTGTAGTGCAAGGCAAATGGGAGCAGATGTACTCAAGAAAATATTTTATTCCAAAAGCAATAGTCCCATGAGACAAGAAGTGGCTGAAACATTGAGTTCTGTTTTGACCTGTGTAACAGGAGATGATGAAGAGGCTGGAAGTCTCAGGTCCCTCACTTGCTTATTAATTTCTTCTTTTTCTTTTGGGGTTACTACCTTTTTCTCCAGCCCTTTGCCTTTGCCTTCTTGGCTATAATATGCAAAGTGTATTAACTACTCTATTACACAAAGAAGAGCTGTCAAGCCTTCATTAAGAATATCAGCTGCTCTATTCCTAGTCATTCCTCCACAAACAACAGCGAACAAAGCCCCATCACTGAAAAGCGGTGTTACAACGCTATGTAGAAGTCTCTGTGAGATTTGATTTTGATCCCTTAAATTTACAGGGTGACACAAAGGCTACAGGGTCATCGTACAGTCTGAGCAGTAACTGTCATGGGAGAGTTTTGGCTCTTGATTTCCCATTTGTCATTTCAGGTAGGTGTTCTACAAAATCACCAGCTGGCATCACAAAGAGGTAATGTCAAGCAAAGCATATCCTTAAGATGTCGTTTCCCCCAGTCTGTTCTCTAGTAGGATGCCACTAGCTATTACTCTACCGTGCCCAAGGGGATCTAAAATAAAAGATGTTAGACCTAATCTATAATTCTGTGTCTCATTCCAAGGAGAAGTGGCTCTTCTGTGTGTCCAGTTGTGCTGGACATCCAAACTGGTGCCAGAGCTTCACAGTAAAGGTATTATGCCTTTCCAAAACTGTTGAGTGTAGGTCATGTGCCTCTGCAGACATTTTGGTAGAAGCCAAAGGAGCTGCCTGTATTGATTTACTCGTGGGGCTTGGAGAGAGCTGTGGGAGTTGGAGTGAACCTTTGCTCAGTAATTTCTTGGACTCTATAGGGGAATGTGAGTATCTGCCTGAAGAGATAGGGAAAACCAGGGTTTTAAGGAAGATCATAATCTGACTTCTTTTCGATCTGTGAAACGAATACACTTCTTATGCAGAGCACCTCTAGCTGTGGGGTTTTCACTTCCCGTGAAGATGTCTGGAGTGTTTTCTTTGTGGTACAGCCTGTGCAAGCTTCTGTTGATGAATTAAGTAATGTTCAAATTTTATGTGAAAATTTGTGCAATTATCTCTCAGAGCTAAGGGGAAGGCCAACATGCCCTTCTTTGATCAAATACACATGGTTTCATTTTCCACTCTTCTGCACATGCAAAATTGAATGCTTTCTAAGTTGCACTTGTGCAGAGGTTGCTGTATTCACCATGCAAGCTTTTTGATACATGAGACTACTACATGATCCAGTGTGAGCTGTGAACCACTGATAACTTCTGCAATTTTTGATACTAAGTGCCGTGCCTTTGGAAGCATGATATAGCTGCATGAGTTTAGGTTTTAATTTCCAAAGTGTGCTAATAGAAGAAATTAGTTCTTCTGAATACTGGAGAATACATCTTTGGCTAGCAGAAATTCTTGAAACCGATTTCCCTTTGCAGACCACACTCTGATGATTCAGACTGAAGAATGCTTTAAGTCTTTTGTCTGTAAGGTACATGTCTCATGTAGGCTTCTGTTTTAATTTACTGCACTTGTATGCAGGTTTTTCAAACTAGTCACAGTGGTCTCTTATAAATCACAAGAAATAGTCCACCCTCAATACCCTTTCCAGTCCTACCCAATGAGTCAAGGCTTGTCAAAGACCATTTTAGAAATCTTGAATAAATCTGACATTATGTTGAGACAGCTGTTAAATATATTTCTCTTTTCCCCCCCAGGTTTCCTTTCCCTCACTATGAACAATGCAATTGGTTTAGTGCTATTTTTAGCCCAACTTTTCATTTCAGTCATATGTATTTCTACCTTCCATGTACACTTAAGTTAATTTATTCTAACATGAAAAATACTGGGAAAGTCACTAACCCCCACAAAAAGTTTTTACAAGCTGAACTGGAGGCTAGCTGTTGCTCATACACACTCCAGATGCCCAAGCCCACCATTAAAGGAGTAAAATCAGATTTCAGGGTACAGTCTGACTCATATGTATGTCTTCCCTGAAAACAAATGTCTCTTCAAAACAAAAACCTTAGCAGAGGTACCTAAAATAACCTTGTGTCTGAGGGCATTTTGCTTCAGTGTGGAAGGGAGAGTGAAGTCTGTTGATCTTTCTACTTGTTTAATGGGATTTTGCCTAGCAGGAGAGAGTAGTGGTGTTGTGGTTTTTTTGGTGTATTTGTTTTCTCTAAGAAACCTGATGTGAAAAACAAAAGCTTGCTCCTGTTTGTCACCAGTCTTTCTGAAGTTGTTGGGACTGCTGGTGCTCCTCAATCATGAGTGGATCACTCTTAGGTTGGCAACAATCCTCTTCCCTTTTGCAAGCGCCCCTTTCTACTCCAGGTTTTCCTTCGTAGGCTGGCCTGGAGGTGAGAATTTGAAACTAGCATGGTGTGCACATGGGGTGAGATCCTTGCAGTCTGCCACTGGCTTTTTCCCAGTTCCCGACCGCTTGTGTTCTTCGAGAGTGATCAGGAAAGGTGCACTTCTGCATGAGGGCAGGGATGCATCCGCTGAGCTCGGGTAGTTGGGCAAAGACCTGTGTTCCCCAGTAATGTGCTGATGACTGATGCATCACTAATGGTGACTGGTAGTGAGTCAGGAATGGGCAAATGGGGTGGATCACAGTAACCCATCTATGCTGGTAGTTAAGTGTATGGTATGGTCTGCTTTCAGCTTCTAAGTTAAAGAATAACATCACTAGCTTGGAAAAAAAGTGGAGAACTGTAACTCCTCTATTGTTGCCTCTCCAAAGGGGATTAAATAAGACAATAACTAATGAATAATATAGAGCCCTTATGGGTCTGTCTTCAATTGGGGTTTAAACAAAGAGGTCTGGGCTTTTTAAGTGCCTTCCCAAATGCACAGCTTTCTGGAAATACTTCTTGCCAGAACATCCCTGGCATCGCAACAGAGACGGTACTTCCTCCCTGAGCAGTGGTGGCCGAGCCGGGACAAGTGAGGGAAATGACAGGGTGGTGGTGACAAACTGGTGCCACTGTGCCGTCCCCGTCACGGCTCTGTGTGTGGCCAGCACCGTGTGTGTGCTCAGGGGCTGCACGTGTGTGTGGTGTGGCCCAGTGCCACGTTACTGGGACACCTGTGCCTCGAGCCGCTGCAGCCCAGCCCCACTGGCTGGAGGGCAGGCCCTGCACCCCAGCAGCAGCACCTCTGAGATGCTGGCTGGCTCCCGCATGGCGTGAAGGAACCGGGAGCGTGCCAGGCAGACTTGACTGCTGGGCACTGGAGAGAACCAAAAAATTAGAGAATTAATCAAGGCTATATGTGAAAATTAGGTTTTATGCCTATTCTGGGCATTGCAGGGGGTTCCTTCCTTTCTTTCCTGTAGACCAGAGAGGGGAGCTCACCTGCTTTTTATTCGCTGCCACCCTGCTCTCTGCACCAAAGTGCATGATTTCTGTAACACATTAGGAAGGGTGGAAGACTTAGACGTTATTCGTGTTGTGTCTATGGCCCTTGCAATTATAAACTTCATGAGATCAGAGGGAATAAATCCTTGCCAATTAGAAGGTCTTTTAATGTCAAGTTGTGACTAATAAACATCTGAGCTGCAGATGTGGTACTGTAGGTGTACCTGTTGCCTCGAACTTTCCTAGCATTAATTACTCTGGTGATTGCGGGTCACGGTTATGCACCTTAGCTATTTCTGAGGATGAAATATTGCATTTTCTCTTTGTTCCTTGTCCATCTGTGCAATGCAGAGAGGTCAGCCCAGTTAAAAAAAGCAAATTTCCATTTCAGCCATAATTTTTAGCTGTGTTTACAACTGCAAAACAATGCTATTTGTATACTGTATGCTTTTAAAGGTGTGTTTCCGCAGCCACCATTACCAGAATTCAACATCTTAACTAAGGAAAACCTTACCATCTGGTAAAAATGAAAAATGGAGTCCCAGTAATGCACAAAAACACAGCTTGTACAGGACTCAGGTGGATTTGGATGCCAGTAGGTATCAAAGTCAGGCATCAGTGCTCTTATGATAAAGTTAAAACTCATTTTTCCTATGTCTAGAAACAGTTTTGAACATAATTAGAAACCCTGGATCCTAACTCTGAAATCTGAGACTGTCTGGCATCAGTGCAGATTTTAATGACTTGACATCTCTTTGTTCACACCAGTTTCCCAGGGCAAAACACCCCCATATGAGGCACTTTTTACTCCAAATTCATATCGTAGTTTCATGGCTGTGGTAATGACAGAAGTAGTTGATTAGTAATAGCCATTCCCTTTCTGTTTCCCCTGGCTTTGTTTCTCTCTTGAACAGAGTTTATAACTTTGGTTTTCTTTTTTGTTTTCCCTTGTATTTACAGTAGTACTGCATCAAACGTGATTCCATTTGCAATGTGGTTTCATCTCTAACAGTTTCTTGCTCTGCGTTTCCACACTGCACAGTTGTGTATGTGTGTTGGGAGGTGAGAGAGGGAACAGGAACCATTGCTTGAAATATTGTCTTTTCTCACTCCTAGTTTTCTCCTTATCACCCCACTCCAAGTTCTTAATCGCAAAATTGCCCAAAGCAACCCAGCACAGTATAATGGTGCCTGTGAATGAAACCTCACCTTTTTTTTAATGTTAAGTATTTCTCTTACTATGCTAATGTCTGGAAAGTATTCTGCAGATAGGCCACAAATTGCTTTAGAATATTTTCTTTGTGTTATTTTGCTCTCTGCCCTGGATCAGCAAGGATATGGTTCGAATATTAATTTTATGGTGTGTCTCTCAAGAGTGGAGTATAATGTTCAATTACGCATTCCATCTGCAAGGCACTAGATGTGCAATCCTGCATTAAATAAAAAACCCAACATGTTTTAAAGAGGAAACAGAAAGAAAGGATATGGCACATAAAAGCAATGGAAGAAGAACCTTCCATTATGCTTGCCTTTGTGTAAAATCAGAGGGGGTTATGTAAACCAGACAGAAGTCAACTGTCTTAAAAACAGAGTTCATACATGACTTAGATTATGTCATGCTATTAAAACCTTTCTGCAAGATACAAGTTTAGAAGTTGAGTGATGCCTCAGACAAATATACTGGAGACCTTGTGATGCACGCATTTCATGCACTCATTCCACAGACCCATATGCATGTGTGTGGGTGTTCTGCTTTGCTCCGTAAGTGTCTTAGAGCTCTGCCTCTGGGAAGCATCCTTTCACTGTGGGCAGTGGGAAATAGTGCTCTAGTGCTTGCAATGACATTCGCTCCTCCTCGGGGTTTTCCCTACAGCAGGAAAACCTGAAAAAGGCTATGGCTTCTGTCACTGTCTAGAGACATAAAAGTACAATAATTTTGAATCCTTCTCCCCTTACTCAAGGTTGGTGATGCAGGGTGATACTTGTTTTGGAGTCAAATGGCTATCTTTGTGTCATTCAGCACAGCGTAAATCTCCCTGATGACGCTGCCCAAATTCTATATGTCCTCTCAAGAACATCTCAGTTTTTCTCATGATGCTTTATTCATGTGGACTGCGAGATCTTGGTGGTTGTGGAACTTCTCACCACAGGAGCAGCTGGAGCCAGGCTTAGGACTTGCATTTAGGTAATGAGGAAGCCTAGTGAAAGCCCAGTGCTGAGCAACAGGGCTCTGAAGCACGGCTGATTGGGGCAAGGCAAATGCAGGGCATCAGGTTGAAATTCAGCAGCCAAGGATGAATTCAAAGTGAGCCCAAGCATAGAAGAGATGGCCACTCTTCAATGCAGATGCTTTGAATGCCACTGAGAACTGGGGGGTGATGGGGGGAATGCTCTGGAGAGGGAGAAAGCTGGTGGAGCCTGTTCTCGACTCTCCCTTGGGATAGCAGCCCAAGTGCTTCTCTGCGTGGGCGCTCAACCATTCAGGTTTACTAGAAGGAGTATTTCAAGTATTCCTCCCCAGAGTGCCTGCTTTTTCAGGAAAGCGCACGGCTTCTTTCTTTGGCACCTCCCCAAGTGCTCTTGGCAAAGCTGTCAAATGTGTCATTGTAATGGGAGGCCTCTTTGCCGCGGTTTGAGCAGCAAGAGCTGGCTGGGAAGTGCGGGGCCGGTCTGAGGAGGACTGGTTGCAGAGAGCTCTCAGCGGAAATCCTTTGACTCTGGAACTTGTTTGCTCTGGCAAACTCCCTATGCCTGTCTGGACACAAAGAGGGTTCAAGACACATGGCTTTTGTTTGGTTTTCCTGGAGGGAAGGCTTTGCTTTTCATTTGGCTGAATTGCTGGGTGGTAGAGAAAGAGAGAGAGAGCGTGTGTGCTTCAGGCTGTATCGATCTGTGTCTTGTGTGAGGGTGATAGTGGTGCTTTCTGAATCAGATAAAAGTACCACAGAGGCAGGCTCTTCACGTGCCTTCGACAGTGAAATAGAGGTTAAGGTACATGCGGGAAGGTTTCTCTCGTTTCTTAGCTGCAGGTGGAGATCAGATGGATGCTCTCACTCTGTAGCTCCTGGCAGCCTCTAGCTCTTTTTCTACCACCTCTGGGTCTTCTGTCACAATCTCACATGGCCCTGACCCACCTGAAGAGCTCTCAAGCTGCTAGGAAAGGGAATTCATCAGAAGATGTGGTGTGCAGAAGACCACAAGAACTCTATGAGGAAGAATTACCTGAGTGCAGGGAAAATCACTGTAAGAAGAAAACATGCAGAGTCTCTAACGTGTTGTTTAAGAAGTGGTGGTGGGGAGGAAATTTTAATTATTTATTTGTGAAATACAATCACATGAAGCAGTGCTTGTAATTGTAAACTTATTCTGAGAAGATAAGACAACATTTTGTTAATCCATGGATTCTGGAGAGACTCTAGTTTTTAAAAATGCTTTGAAAAAATGCCATGCATTGAATGAAAAGGCACACAAACTGAAACACAATTTAGCAGCAAGTCTGATCATTTTGTCTCCCCAAAACCAATCTGCCAGATCCTAGATCATTGCAGTATGCCTTAGACGCCGTGGGGCAGGGAAAACAATCAACTTGAAGAGCATAGTACAGTAATGTTGCATAGCCCCAACAGCCAGGGATGTTGCTGAAAAGCGAATCATCAAGAAGTATATTTTCAGGAGCACCATGTGAAAGGCTGAGGGTTTGCTATTCTGAGAAGGCTGCAAATGTACAGCTTGTAAACACTGACATGAAACAGGAGTCCTGGAATTTGAGATTTATTTTCTCCCAAACCACTTCTAGACTCTGGTAAAGAACTTCAAGAAAGCATCAGCCTACAGCGCTGAACACCTAGAACTGGGTTGCTGGCCCTCTGAAGGCACAAACTGGGGGATTTTTTCACTGATTTTGTTTCACTATGGCCAATGCTTCTCCAAATTCTCAGAAGTCAGATAACAGCATGCAGTAATTGCACCTTCCTCCTTGTAATAGCTAGTGTGATTTCTAGCGAGTTGCTCAAGTTGCTGTAAGCACACCCCTGTTTCTCTGGGCTACACTGCGGTTTTGCCGGAAATTTGTAAGTTAGATCACAGCCCCTGCTGAACCAGTGGGTGCTCCCAGTGTGCTACCACTTCATCAGATAGTACGGAAAAGTAGGAAGAGATTAAATTACACCAGGGAAAGATGTAAAAGTGCACCATGCGTCCTGTGAAACCAGTCTAGGGAAAAAACAAGTCTCAGTAGTGCAAAGGGAAGTCAAGGCATTAAAAGGGATTGCCCACTGGGAAGTATAATGTCTATAATAAGTCTTTGAAAGTGTGTTTAGCACAATGCTTCTCACAGAAATGAATATATGGGAACTAGGCCACGTTTTCAAATAGGCTATAGTTTTCTTAACTATCTCCCCACAAACACATGCCTGAAAAGTGCGTTAGGTGTCTCCCTGCCTTTCCTCTTATCACAGTACTTTGCAGGTTGATTTCTCTTGAAAGGGCTAAGATTCTTGACTTGTGCACATGCAAGCATGGAATGAGCTGCAGGTGCTGCAGAGCAGCATCCCCCTGCTGAGCAGCGGGAGGTGGTCTGTCTGCTCAAGCCTTACCTCCCAAAGACGTTTCTAAATTGTGGTCTCTACAGGGTGAGGGGATAACCTGCGTCATGCTTCAGGATCCTGGCTCAATTCAAGTTTAAGCAATTCCAATCTTTTTTGCAAGGTCATCCTGCAGAAGTATATTCCTTTTCAGTAGAAGATTTACTTCAGATGTAAAATGCATGCCTCGTATTAGTGCAGCTGCAGTATTTCAGCCTATTGGAAGAACAATTTCGGTCCATGAAGCCAACCAGAGTGACCCGAATCTGCGATGTAAGTGAGCGTTATTCCTTCCAACAGCAGCATCTTTGCACAGAATCTTTTACCCAGGAACCTCACGAAGTTCAGCCAGGGGAAGTGCAAATACCTGCACCTGGGGAGGAAACCCGCTGGGAACGGGTACATGTTGTGGGCCACCCAGGTGGAAAGCAGCTTGGCAGAGAAAGACCTGGAGAGTCACCAATTTGTGCTTGTGGCAAAGACAACCAAATGTACCCCGGGCTGCATTAGGAGAGGTATTGCCAGCAGGTCAAAGGGGTGATCCTTCCCTACTCAACACTGCTTAGGCCTCACCATGAGTGCTGTGTCCAGCTCTGGGCTCCCTTGTACAAAAGAGACTTGGACACACTGAAGAGGGTCCAACAAAGGATCATGAAGATGATGAAAGAACTGGAACTCTCCTCCTTTGAGAAATGGCTGAAAGAGCTGCCACTATTCAGCCTGGAGAAAAGAAGTCTTGGAGAGGATCTCATAAATCTTGAAGGGAAAGTCCGTAGAACACAGAGACAGGCTTTTTCCAGTGGTGCTGAGTGACAGGACTAGAGGCAGTGGTCACAAACTGAAACACAGGAGGTGCTGTGTGAACATAAAAAGGAGCTCTTCTATTGTGAGAGTGGATGAGCACTGGCAGTGTTTGCCCAAAGAGGCTGTGAAGTCTCTATCCTTGGAGATATTCAGAACATATGGGACATGGCCATGGGCAGCCAGCTCTAGGTGGCCCTATTTGAGAAGTGGTAATGGACAAGGTGACCTCCAGAGGTCTCTTCCAACAGCAACCATTCCGTGATCTAGGACAATTCCTACTTTTTAAAAAATATTTTCCTGAAGTGCTTTGAAACAAAGCCATGTAAAGAATGCGGACCCAGCTAGGAGAGCAATTTGACATCACATCTTTTTTTGTCCGTTTTGACTCCCCAGCTGAGATCTACCAGATACGTTGTTCAGTCTTCACTTTATGATCTCCAATAGCACCAGAACAAGAAAGCAGATGCCAAACAAGTAATTATGGGAGTTTGGCTGGCTTTCCCCTGGTACGCAGCATAAGGGAGGTTGTAATGCTTTCTTCAGTCTTTGATAGGAAATGGTGAGTGCTGCAGTCTGCCTATTCTCTTCACATTCATCTCATATGCCTGAGTGTGAGCTTGTCTGATGTCTTATTCAGTAGCCAAAGTGTTTATTCATACTGTACAAAGCAGATAGGTGTGCTTGCTCTATGGTGGCCTTTTTACTGTTGAGAGTCCACCTGGACTGTGAGTAGGTCCTGATTGTTGTCTATATTGACAGAGTCTGATCTTGAGAGTCACCTTAGAGGATTTGTTAGGATGTTCTAGATAGAGCTAATGCATCTTGTGGTCTGTGGGGCACAAATAAGGAGGCAGTCAAACCCCACCCTCCTGGTTTAGGAACAGAGGTCTCTTCCAGCCTCCTTGGGTGGGGGTGAAGGGAGTTTTAGACTCTACAATCTGCATACCAGCTAAGCAAGGAAAATAGCTTCCTTCCTTCCTAACTTGGACACAGTAAAGGCAAATGCATTCTGGTGACATGATTTTTCCCTGAAGCAAAATGCTTTCAGAGCTTCACTGGCCATATGGAGCTCTGCACACACAGTTTTCCACGAATATTGCATTAATCCATATTCCAAGTTATGAATTGCAATCAATCCATTCTTGCGCTAACCAAGCTACAGCTGCTCCCAGCTGAAAAGTCTTTTGAACTCTGCCAGACGAAATATTCCAAGTCTCGTTCCAAGGTGCAGTAATTGTCATTGTGGTTCTCAGGCTTTCATACATATTTAATTTAGAGTACATATAGAAATGTGCATTCTGCTTATACTGAAGCTGGTGCCAGTGCTTACAGTGATGTTGTCTGAAGACTAACGAAAGACCAAAATTGCTTCAATACTGGTAGTATGTTGATTTCAACTTTAGTACAATTAAGCTGTATTGGTAGTAAATAATTCAAAACCCAAGGTGAATGTGCTGCACGGTACTTTAAAGGAAAGCATCTGCTGTAAAGTTTCAGGGTGTATCTGGGCTTCCTCTGTATTTGTGGTGTTCAGAGCTAAGAGACAGCTTTGCCCTCTTGCAAACACAGGAACCATTTTTGAGTGGACACAAAAACTGGGATCCAAGTTTTCTGGTGGTTCTCATGTAGTCTAGTTCTGCCTTGGCTTGTTGCAAGGAGAGAACATCACTTCAGATGTGTAGGTCCTGGTGATCTCACAGAGGATTCAAAACAGCTATTTTTATTCAGAGGTGTAGTGGTTTCTTATTTTTTATTTTTTTATATCTTAATATTAGTGAGTTATATTCAAACTCTCTAAATTACTAAAAATAAACATTTTGATGATGTAATGTGGGAATTCTCTTCCATTTCAGTGAATGTGGACAATATTATGTTATTCTTATTGAATTCTCTTTCATGTAGATGGGAACAGCAAGATTTGTTCACTTTATGAGCTCAGGACTCTGATGCTTGGTGCTAACAGCTGAGTACCAGACCTTTCAATTTTTAGGCCACCTCCTGAGATTGTTTGAGCGCTAATTGTTTAACATTAGCTTGAAAAGAAATTCTTAATACCTTAGGGGAGTGTTTTTTGGTGAACTTGTGCAGAGGTTTGAAAAGTATTGATCCTCATCATGTTTTGCAAGTAACTCCTATTTCTCAGCTAGTGTGACTGTAAAGCAGTTTTATTCATTTTAGTATAATACAAGGGTTTAAAAATGAGCAATTTTGGGATTTTATAGGGATTCAAAACCCAATATTCACTCTCGTCTTCCTCATTGCCTTTACATTTCTGTGTATGTAGAATTTTTGGTAAACGTACATAGAGATATATAAAACCAAGTGGATTTCATCAAAAAAATTGCAAAATGAAAATGGCCTAATCAAACCTTTACAGAGTAGTTTTTCTGTGAACTGCCATTCCCCACTGGAAACCGGGGGACAAATGCCAAGCAGCTTCCTTGGTCATGCCGTAGCCCAGCCCCTGCTCATGTGGAGAGGGGGTGGGGAACAGGGATGACAGTGGGGCTGAGGTGCCACTAGACCTGTATCAGGCAGAGGTTCACATCCTGAATTTCTGGTGGGTTTGAAGGTGCCTTGGAGTTCAGATGATTTTGAAACTCTTAGAAGGTCATGAAGGTCAGATCTGAAATGCTTATTCAGCAAAATTCCAGAGGAAAGGATAATTAGCTCCTGTCATTCCTACCCTGTTTCTGCTCCTCAAATTCCTTTGGATGCTCCCAGGAAGTTCATTTGATGTGAAATGCTGAGACAACAGTCATTTTATGTTTAATCATAAAATGACATTTCTAACCATATATTTGTGATTAAGCCATTGTTTTTATTAGTCACAAGGGAAAATTGCATCCAGAAATCCGCAAAGAAAAAGTTATACTGGGGAAACAATATTACACTGATGTTTCAATTATATGAGTAATTTTCTAGCATAGATCAGCAATAAACTTCCCTAAAGGGCCTATTAAACAGGAAGCAGGAAAATGGAGATGAGGTAGTTGCCAGACATTAGTGTGTCTAGCGCTCGTGTGTCAGTTCATGCCCTCACTCTTTTTGTCTTTTAGGCAGTGTCAAGCAGTTGGCAAAATCCCATGTCACAGGTCTGTCACAGCAGATACGCATGGGAAGGCTCTTGTTCTGGAGAAAGGAGACTGCTGGGACTTGGGTCTATAAGTAATGAGTCTCTGATTCCCTCCCCATTCAAGTCTATTTTCTGAATCTCCTTGCAATGGAAACAAGGATGTTCTGTCTTTCAATTAGCTTTGGTCATTAACTGGGAGAATACCTGATGGTATACAAGATGCCAATACAAGATGGGAGTGCTGTTCCTGGGGCACAGTGTGGGATGATGGACAGCAGGCAAGGTTCACCCTCCCTTAACTGAGGCACCAATGCTCCTACAGACCCCACCCCTTTTGAAATACTATCTGAGGAAGTGGCAGGAGTCAAGAAGTGCCTTAATCACTTGTCAGGAGTACCAAGCACTGTTTTTTCTGTTTTAATTCTTAGCTGCACTGCCGTACAAGCCAAAGCCCTACCATAAATTTTCATTATCCTCTCATAAGAGTGTTTTTTATTGGTGATGGCTTATTTCACATGCTGACCTTTTTTATGGAATTCTGGCAAAGCAAGCAATCCATTAAGACTTTCTGATAGGGCAACGGTAGAAAAAAAATATACTACCAAACATTTCCTAATGCACAGTGAGGCAGAACAAATGGTCCTGCATCCCCGTTCCCTGTGAAACCCAAGCTCAACTTGTGATGCTTTCTGCTGTGCTATCTGTGCCTTCAGACACCTCCTCTCCTTCATGGGCTCAGAAAGTCCCTGCAGAAGCAGGGGGACTCCTCTGCAAAGGTCAGCAATAAGAGTTTCTGAGGGGTCTGTTAAATAGCAAGCAAGAATTCCAGGAGTTAGTCCCTACTGTATCTCATGACGGGGCAGACAATTATGAGTGGTGGCACAGGTGCTGCCATAGCGGGATATTTGTGGTGGATTATGCCAAGAGATACACCTGTGTCCCTAAATACATAGCTAAGAGGAGATGCTTGAGCTGCCAAGGATGCTGGAAGCAGCACAGCTTGACTCATATGGCATGGGCTGATGTCTCCCTCTTTCTCCCTGGAGAGGTGGTGGTGAGGGTTTGCTTCAGAACCTAGACAAGGCAGCATGCTCTCTGCACATACTTGGTGAGGGAGCTTGGAAAAGGTCACTCCCACTCCCTCCTGTGATGTGCTCTGGAAAGAGCTTGGGTATCTAACCTGCCATCCAACAGCCATTGTTCTCATTTGGATGACCCTATCTGTGTCCTAGAGTTATCATCTTCCCCTAATATCAAGGTAAGAGCTGTATTTTTCTTTTTTCTTCTTCTTGTATTTTTTTTTATTTTTTAAAATAATTTTTTGAATGATTATTTTTTTTTAAATTTTCCCACTAGCAAGATTATGATTTGCCTGCCCTACTGCTTCACTCCAACTCATCCTCACAGCCAAGGTCAGGGTCTCTCCTCCTGCTCCTCCTAAAGACCACTGCCACTTGCTCCCACCTTGAAGCACTGGTGAGCAAAGCCTATTTCAACACACTCTGAGTGGAATTGCTCAGGGACTGCTTGTCCTGGGGCTGAGCTCACGCTTGGTTTTTTGGAGGGAGAGGGCAGCACACTGTCTGAGCCAGGAGGCTCATGCCTGCAGAAGGTCTCTCCTGCCCAGCAGGTCAAACATGCTCTTCTCCACGCTGCATTCACCACTCCTCTCTCCCCCTTATTTTTCTATGTTGTTTTTCCTTCTTATGCCTGTTGAGTTGCAAAAATCTGCTAGAAATCAAACTCTGTGCACTCCTGATTTAAATACAGGCACATTCTGATTAACTTCTAGCTCTGCTTACACTTCCCCTTCAGTTCCTCTCAAATTAGCCTCTAATTATCTCAGTTGTAATCACCCAGTGTGATAAAGTTAAAGTAATAATGATTCTTTTTGATAGTACAATGTTTTCTCTCAAAGTTTGATAGTACGATGTTTTCATTCTCACTGAATGTTGTAGTTAATAATGACAGAATGCCAAGCTGCTTATGGGAAACAGATTTTTACAGATCCTAAACAAATGCCCTGCATAGTTCATGTACAGATAATAAAAGAACAAAGTAACCATTCTAAGAAAAATTTATATCTTGATAAAAAATCCTATCTGTATATTTATGTTCCAAAACACTGCTTTTAAAGGTCCAGAACTTAATGTCATTGCTTGAGGCCAGAGTCGGGGACCCGAGATGCCTGTCAGGTTTCTGCACCTCCGTGGCTCTTGGAGCTGGACTGCAGCTCAGGCCATGAAGTCCTTCTGCCATGCAATGCTGAGGGAACAGTTTAGCGTCTCTCATGCCTTGTCCCATATGATATCCAGACGTGTTGTTTTTCTCTGGCACTCTCAGTCTAGGAGGTGTTTTTAAGCATGCCCATCATATTGTGTGTTCACGGGACCATTTTGCTTTCAGAAAGGAAACCAGTGTGCCTCAAAACTGAACTAAGCTGTAGCCACGGGGGAAAGGGTGTGCTGGGGCACAGCGTGGGGAGCATGGCTTGCAGCACCCTTCTCCTGAAGCTGTGTCGTGTCACTTAAAGTAAATCCCATTGCAGGTGGATGGAGTTACAATTGTGTGTGACTCAATCCTGAGTGTCTAGGGCATTCAGCTGGGAAAATATGGATACACGCAGGGAGGGAGTTCTGGGCTGCAGTCCATGCATGAAGAAGGGTTTATGCACTTTATGTTAAGCCAGCCATTCATTAGGACACCTAGGCAGGACACTGAGACTTGTCTCCAGACTTCCTTCTTTTTCCTGACCGCCGTCATCATGGTGGGTGTTTGTGCCTCCTTTCTCTTTCTCAAAGTTTGCAAGTGTAATTTTCTATTTTTTTGGCTTCTTTTACCTATTCAGCTGTAAATTTGTATCAGGTGTGGGAGCCATGCCTGCTGCTTTCACCCTGGATTTACTCACATAACACTGGCCAGTGGGATTTTAGAAAAGAGGCTTGGGATGCTGAGCAATCAGATGGCAGCTAGCATGTAGACTCTCTTCTTGGCTCAGCCAGGCTCTTTGTGTACCTGAGGCCCTTCATCCCCTCTAGACTTTTTGTAGTCATATGCAAAGAGGGGCTTGTGGGGGTGTGTGTGTACAGTTTATGTTAATATTCGTCAAGTGTTGTGTGATCAACAGCAGTGTGTCCTCTTCCTGTAATAACACCAGCACTTTACTGGAAGTCTTTGGACAAATCTGTTATTAGAGTTGACCACTGTGATTAGCACATGAGGTTGCACAGAAGCTTTGGGCTAGACATATGCTGTGTTTGTCATCATATCTTTGCCCTCTCTGAATGCAGGGAGCTGTGAAGCCTCGGGCAAAAGGGCTGCCACAGGTGGCATTTTCTTAGAAGCAGAAAATCCTTGATAAATCTTTGAAAGAACAAGCAGAAATGGAAGCTGGGTTTCATAGTTGTTGTCTTGGTAGTATAAATAACTGCACAAAGCAAAAGAAGGAAAAGAGGCCTTGACTTTGAGGTTTGTACTATATAATTACTAATGTAATTAATGTACCTCACTGTTTTGGTAGTTTCCCCTTCACTAGCCTCTTGATTATTTAAACCAACAGGCACATTTGTATATTGTTTAGTATCCTCAGCTTTATGAATAACTATGGGACATCTTATCAGTGGTTAGAACAGATTTGCTGATAAGCACTTTCAAACCCAGAAGAATGGATACCTTTTCATTTTATTCTAACCAAGAAATCTTTTATTCTAACCAAGAAAAAAATATTTCCAGTTCAGCATCTAGGCAAAAAAATGGCCAACCTAATTAGAGAAAGATTTCTCAAGAGCAGAGAAAGCATTTCTCACTTTTTTTTGGCATACTGCAATATCAAACTTGTGAATTTTATGTAAAACATTCAGGAAAGAAACAACTGTTATGACAAATTTGCTATTAGTTCTAAATTAACATAACTAATGAGGTCTTCAGCTCAGAGTAAAAAAACCTAATAAAGTGCTGCAGTGTGCAGCATTGTATTGCCCAGTCTCTTCACTTGAGCAAACTTCTGCATGGTAAAGGTGAGAGCATTAATTGAGTGCAGGACCTGTTTATAAATCCTGAGTACAGCTCAGAGTTTGACTGGTGCCACCACTGCTCGTTCTTACCTTGTCTATAATTAACTTTCTGCAGCTTGAAATTCTCTGTGAAATGAAGGATGGTCTCTGTTTCAGAGAGGCTGCTGTGGCCTAAAGTAAAGAGACCAAACTCCTACTGCATCTCAAAGTCCTTACCTGGCTGTGTGGGCAACCAGGGAACGAGCCAAAAGACTCATAGGATCAGTCTTCTAGGTAAATAACATCATAGGCAAGAGGAGGATAAGAGGCTTGTGACTTTACATAGGTAATTCCTTATGACAAATTTGGTACAAGCTCCACTGATCCCCGATGGAAGCATCCAGTGTACCGTCAAAGAGGAGCCTGGCTGCTACATACAGTCATCTACATAAGTGTGCACAGGCACACGTGGAGTGAATGTGGGCTTCACATATGAGTCCCACCAAATGTGGGACCAATCAAGAACCTGCTGGAGTCAGTGGGACTCTCGCTGTTAACTCCAGTGGATGGAGCTTGGTGCGACCTAGGGAGCAGGAGCACCTTCCACAGCAGCTCCTCTATGCCATGTGCTCCTAGTGCTCTCCTTGTGCTGCCTCTGGCACTTGCTGGGTCACTTTATTAGCTGATTTAGCTCACTGAAGTGGCCCAAAAGTAGGAAAAAGTAAACAAATAAAAAGGAAACCATCTCTTTTGTTGGTTTATGCCTTCTGGTGAGTCATGGCAGTGGAAGGAAGGGGTAATGGAGGGAAGGAGCAGTGGGGAAGCCTGAAATGGGAGCAAAGCTGAGGCTAGGGCAGCAGCAGGAAAATTTAGTGGGGAGAAGAGCAGCAGCCCTGGCTTGGTCAGCGAGCTTCTAGACTGTCTGGGCTGCCTGTGAAACCACAACCAAATTCCTCATGTCAATGCCTTTATTTTGATTATTGTTTGAAGGAGTCTCCTTGTATCCAGTTTCCAATCAAAACATCATGTACTCCCTAAAATCTGAGCTTGAATCTGAACATGCTGCACTACAGGGACTGAAGTCCACCAGTCATATAACATAGATGAATGCCTTTGAAAAACGAATCCTTAATCCAAATCCATTCATTTCTTAAGTTTTCATTTTTCCATTTAAGTAGCTGGTTCATTACTATGAGAAGCATTAAGAGTTTTCTCATATTTTTCTTCTTGTGGGTCTTTTAAAACTGAATGTACCTTGTTATTAATGTCTTGGTGGAGGATTTTCGCTTATCTGCCCTGTACTTATAGCTTGAGTCCAAGATTACCTGTGAAGCGTTTTGGTGTCTTCATGCAGAAATTTGTGCAATTGTTGTTTTGACTATTTGAACACTTCCATTGTAATATTTCTTTCTCACTATGCTGTTGTAATTATATATTAAGTTAGCTGAAAGCAGAAATTCTTTTTCTTCTGTTATGTCTTTTTTGTCAGCCTGCAGTTAATTCAACATTGACTTATAAAAACAACATCAATGAAATTATAGTTTTAACTATGTTGTAACTCTTTTTTTACACAGTCACGGAAAGAAAGTAAAACCAAGTTGCAAAATGTAGGCAGGTTGAAAAGGCCAATTTCAACATGAGAAAAATGAAGAAAAGATACCTATCCTCAGAAAAAAATACACTAGGTATGCTAACAAGTAATTTATTTCTAAACAGGTGATGTCTTTGGTCAAAAAGACTGAAGAGGTCACTTTTGTGCTCAGACTTCCTCCTGTGAACATTTAACCAAGGTAAGAAGATCACTGCTGCAAATTACCTCTGACATTCACGCAGTATTTTCCCTGTGGGATACCCTTTCTGTTTGAGTGGGGTTTTTTTAATGAATGAATCACCATCTCCAATAATAGTGAACTCCCCAAATTACCAGATGAGCTTTTTGAAGTTTGATGAGAAATGTTTTCATTCCAGTGTGGGTTTCTTCCAGAGGAAAACAAGACTTGTGGGAAAAGCTGGGCTTTTCCAACACTTCACCTCCTGAAAATGTCAGTAATAATTTGTTTTGAAATGGTATTGGAACATATTCAAAGCACATTATCAAAATATTTTGTCTAAAACCCCCCAGCCATAACTACTTTTGATAAAAGATTGTTTTAAATCATGACTCGGCAAACACACAACTCTCAAACTTCAGAAAACAGCAAAAAAATTTACATTCCAGATTTCCCCCATAAAGTTGTTTTTATTTTTTAATAACACTTACCACCTCTCAGCTCATTAATCTACTCAATGAGACAAGCAAAGGGTTATCTCTGGAAAGAGGTTCACCTCAGCTGTTTCTCTGGATTCACTTGTTGTTTCTTGGTACCATCTGTTTTTGAGACCAACTTTGCTCATGTCTGCTCTTTTTGCAGATCTCCCAGCAAGCTCTTCCATCCTGCTCTCTCTGTGTCTGCTCCTTCCAGGTACGTATGTGTCAGGTTCCTCATATTCATTCCTCTTTTGGCAAGCCAAAGAGAAATCATCCAGAGTAATTTAATCCACTGCTAGATGCCTTTGCACGAGAGTTTGTCAAGTTCCTATGATAAATCACTCTGGAAGCACAGAGTGCTTCCCTTTTGCCTTTTTTACATTTTCCCCTCTACAAACACCAGGAAGAATTCAGTGATAGTATAGCCGAGTACTTCTTAAAAGTTGTTTAAGAAAACAGAACTTAGTATTCAGTCCCATCCTCCTGCTGGCTGCACAGCCACATGCAGGTAAATATTGCTGTGTCCTTTCAGACAGAGACATGAGTGCCTATGCAGCGTTACACAACAGAGAGGGTTAACGTGTGCTGCAAAGCCGTGAAGAAAGTAAGCAGGCGTTCATGTGCCAGGATAGGACAATGGGGTTTTTTGTTAAGAAAATCTGAAGGTATGCTTAAGCCCTTCCAAGGTATCACGCGGGTCACTATTACATCATTGATGATTTACGTTTTCTGCTCTGTGTTGTTTTCTGTTCCTGGCTTAGAGAAGCAAGTTAAAGCTAGATAAATGCTGGATGTGCTCAAACAGTGTGCATTCAGCTTCTAATGGCTTAATAACCACTTTCTTCTCTCTCATTTGTCATCATTATTATGTGTCTGTTAACAAGAAGCTGTTCAGCAGAATCACGGAAGAGGCTGCCTAATGTTTTACTACCAGATTTGTGAGAAGGAATAGGGTAGGACAGCGAGGAATAATTTTTAGAAGTGAGGAATAAACAGAGTCTTTAAAATTTAATTTCTGGCTGTCATCATCCTAATTAGCAATGGGCCTATTTGATGTCTTAGTTTAGAGAGTGAGAGTAGTGCTGTTTTTTGTCTGTCACAGTGATTAATGCCTTTTTGTTAATAACCCAGTAACATGTACAGAGTCATGTACTAAATCTATAGACTGCTGTGCCAGAGCAATTGTATGACATATACCCAGTTACATCAGTGGTGATGTCCTCTGTTTGGATTGCTGAAAAAGCAGACTGATGACAGGGTGTCTGCTGAACCAGATAGAAACCATAACCCTATGAATATACACTGAATTTAATAATAGTTGTTTACCTTTTATCCCCTACTCATTTTGGATTGTTCTCCTCATCACAGGAACCAGCTTCTCTGCACATTCCACAGGGCAGCAGAAATGGAGGGACAATAAAATCACAGCTGAGTGCATCATATTCATCATGTAATATCTCTGATCCTTTAGTGGAACTGGTAAGAGAAATGGGGCATATCCCACTGAATTCTAAATGTGGTTGTGCTCATATTACATGAACAATGATTATGAAAGGCAGATATTAAAACAAATCACTAAATTCATATTAATTTTAGTGGGATTTTGACTAGCCCTAAGCGGAAGCCTGTGGCTTTGAGGAATTGATATCTACATTTTTATTTCACTTTTAAACAATTCCAAGACTCCTGGTGTTCATTTCTTATATTGCAACAAGCATTCTCAGATGTATTTTCTCATGCTGTGCAAACTAGAAGGTGGCTGGAGTTTCAGAAGCAGATGAAACAGAACATTATCCACTTTCTTCCTAAAGGAGTTATTTCTTCAGCTGATCTTGTCTTGAAGAAACATTCAGATATGCATTGTTTGTATCTGTGAAGGAGAGCGATCATAATTAATGTGGCAGCTGACATTAAAATACTATGCAATATCTTAATTTTTGCTTATTCATTGAATAAGAGAATAGAGAGTTAAATACATAACTGAAAAACTGCAAGATACAATAGAGAATTCTCTGACAGGCAATACAATTTACTTCACACCAACAACTTTCACCCGACCAGACTTTTATGGTCTAGGTTTCATTTTGAGAAATGTAGCACTCTGAAACAACTGACAAGTGATGCCAAATATTAGTGCTAGTAAGAAATATTGAAGAATTATCATTTAGAAGGCATCACCAACACATTCTTCTCTTTTGGCTTGACTCACAAGTTACAGTAATTTAGGGTTCTTGTGAAACTATGATACCCTCACACTGAATGTAATTCCATGCTGTGTTAATGGAAGTCAGTGTTAATGGATTTGTGTGGTTAGAGTTATGGAATTAGTAATATTTAAGATTTGCTTTCCACACACAAATAGCTGGAACACTACGCTCTTTAAACATTATTATGTATAGTTGGCATGCATAGCCTCTGTTTTGAGAACTTAGGGAGGAACTGGGTAGTCAAGATCCCACAATCTCTGTAGGAAAGTCAAATACAGATTTTGATTCAGCTGAGTCCTTAGTGCATAAACCCCTGCAGAGCACTGTTTCTCATTGATTTAAGGGATACATGCGAGCTATATGTTTTCCCTCACTCAAGGGTAGTTGTTGAATTTCCTGTGCATGGCTGAAGATGATGTACATAAAAGGGTGCAGGTTTGGACTGATAGCAAACATCTGTACTGGTTTTGTTTCCGTATAAAGGGGGCATGCACATGTTTCTGTGTTACTGCTATGTGTTAATACACAGTGTGCCAGTAACTCTTCCTCAGAAAAGATGCAGTTTGACTTTCGCACAATATTTCTTAGGCTTTGGCATGCATGGTTTCACAAAACTGTGCCTCGGTGACAGGAATGAGATTTTGATCTGCTTCTGGCAGTGGACCTACTGGGACCTGGAGATCACAGTGCTGCTGGAGCAGCACTCTTTTAAGAGAAGAATTATGTTTGTTGTGTTTTGTTACTTTTTCCCTCTCTGTGAACCATAGGCATGCTAATTGTAAGGTATGTATCTCTGGTTAAAGGAGAAGATAAGCCCTGCTGTTTGTCCTTTTTATTTCCTTGTTTGGAAGTGGGAGTGCCGTGTGGATCTGTGGATGATTTTGCTGATACATGCTGCAGTGCATAATACATACTTGGAAGGGTCCATTAGAGCTGAAATAAGCTCCTCAAGTTGACTGATGTGAGTTTGAAGATCTTGTCCTGTCTGCTACTCAGCAGAACTGAGTTTCCAGATTGGATATACAGGGGTTTTTTAAGACCAGTAACATTTGACCTGTCTTTGCAGATTATTTTGAAAAAACCCACACTTTAACACTCCAAGCTACTTGCTTCTTATTTTTACTTTGATCTTTGGTGAGTTCAGTCACTACAACTTAGTCTTACTGTCACTTTTCACAGATCTGTGGCAAAACGTGGTTTTTTTGTACAGCCTATAATGAATCAAAAGAACTGATGTGGTTCACTTTTGCTTATTATTTCACGTGTTTAATTAAAAAAGTTAATCGTGATTGAAAATTCAGCAGAGACACCCAGAAATTCTTGTTCTCTCTAAAATAGTTGAGAAAATTCATTACTTGCCATCTCACCCAATGACATTTCGTCAACTAGTCTTTTTTGAATATAACATGAATCCTGTAGGTTAGGAAACTCATTTCACATGTACTACAGCAGCAATTAGTTTCAGAAGGAGGAAGTATGTAGTTCAGGGAGCCTTTCATGTTTGACGTCTAAGGAAGTAGCCACCATGAATTGTGGGCAGTGCTGACTAACTCTAAAACATTAAGTTTTCCTATGTAAAGGTTTAAAGGATAAACTGTTTTTCTGTGAATTTAGTAAATGACTATATAAATTTAGTATGCTGAATTTTTATGCCAAAGTCACCTGGAAAGTCTTGGCCTCAGACCAGTAAGGCAAAATGGAATGTAGGAGACTCTTGAGAACTCTACAGAGACTCGGTTGAGATTTCCCTGTGAGCCAGAGGATGATCTCTCAGTTTAAGGACAAAGCAGGTTTAATTTCTGTTGCTGCTCCTTCGTTGCAACACAAACTCATTCCTGGACATTAACATTCTCTCATCACTCTGCTCGGTGCTGTGGCTAATAACTGTTTATGGGATGAACCCAACAGGCTGAGTCCTCTCCTTGACTGATGGTGGTCTTAAAATGGAAGATGTATTAGCGAGCTGATGATATCATTGCTTTTGTGCTGGTGAGTGTAGCTAGCCTTGTACTTTAATAGCTTGGTGGAGAACAGTTTAAAAATTATTTTGGCTGATCTCTGGGTGCCATTATGAACCTACTTAACTTCTATTCCCATTTCCAGACCGTTTAGTTTTAACCCTCTCATGTGGCATTTGTTAATCAGGATATATAATCAGAAGCAAATGAGAATTAGAATAATGAGAATGGAATACAAAAAAATCTGTTATTTTTCTGTTTTTACATTTTCATTTTTATTACGGTAATGAAATGCTTAATACTGTACTCTTCAGCTGGTGTAATATATCTTGAGATGGTATAATTAGTGCATATTTTGGAAAACCCCAATGACAATAGAAGGATACACAGTTTTATGACTAGGTAACAAATTGGCAATATCACCTGCGTGCTAAGTGCAGCTAAAATAACCTAACTAATGAGATAATATGAGATAACATATGGGAGTAAATAAAAAGGTGTTGGATGGGTGAAGAAATGCTGTAAGTTAAGTACATATATAGTTCAAAAAACATTACAGTTCTGACTCAGGCTCATGAAATTGTGGAAAGTGAGAGTTAAGGCTGCCTCTCTATACTTAAAATGCCTTGGTCCCTTTCCAGCAAATATTTTATTATGTGAGCTGTCCCAGTGATTTTGGAACGTGAGAAGCATTGTGGACGTCTCTGAGGATTTGACAGTGAATTTTTCCCATAGATCTACAAGCAAGGACAAAAGTCCATAGAATGGGGAGAAAGTTCCATTTTTGGGCTGTTGTAGGCAAATAAGCTTTGTGTGCAGCCTGCCCCCTCATATTAAGGCATGACTGAAATGTTTTATTTACAAATTTGGACTGTGGTTAGAGTTTGGACAGAAGATCTTCATTTTCTGTCCCCAGAAAATGTTTTAGTCACAGAGAAAGTTAATTCCACCCCTTCAGCATAGGCAGCCAGGCAAACCTGCAGTCTAAGCTCTCTTCTTTCTGACTCAGATCAAAAGCTTTCCCCTATAATTGCTGAAATGGAAAGGGGAACTCAGTGTAGGCTGGTACTCCATTACTGAGCTATTCTGACATGATGCCACGAGTAACATGGTTTGCTTCTGCTGTGAGACAAAAGCAACAATCTAAGTTGTAAGAGCTGGCATAAAATAAAATGGCTGGTCAGCGCTTCGGATGGTGATGCTAACAGAGGATGAGGCTTTCAGTCGCAGCTCTTACATGCTCCTCCTTACTTCAGTATCTGAGCCTCTTGCACACCCTAATGAACTGCTTTTATAGCTGTCCATTTTAGAAATGGGAATGTGAGAGTGGGAAAATGTGTTGGAGAGAGCTGGAAGTTGATTCCTCTTCATGCACGTACCTCATCCAATGCAGTGCTCCCAGGGTCTCTCTTCTCGTAGCTCTGATTTTCCTGCACAGAGCCGATTGGGTTACTGATTCGTACAGCATTTCCTTTAGGTTGTCATTTTGTTCCTGCATGCTTAGGATGCCCAGATTTCTCACTAACATCAACAGGAATAAAAATAACCCCCCAGTTTCTTTAGCTGAATTGAGAGTAAGTGGTACATACCAGTCTCCCTGGTATCACTGGCTGTTCTGTGGGGATCAGAGTCGATATCTCTTCAGTTTAACTGTTGACTGTTCTCTGAAAACAAATTCTTTTGTTTTCAGTTTTATTTTCTTCTTGGGTTGAAACAAAATACCTTTATACTCACTACCTATATCTCCCAAAGCTTAGGGAAAATTAGCAAGGTTATAAAATCTACAGTATGTGTGGTTTGCTGTTGCAGCTGCACTTTAAAGGAAAAGTAATATGTTCAGTTGTCCTCCTTAGAAAAGCATCTATAAATTAGCACTCTGAAAAGTTCCTGATGCCTAGCACAATTTCTATATGTTACAGTCAAAATATGGGCATTCCATTTTTATCACTTCAATCAATTTAAACAGTCTTGCCAAGATCTGAGTGGTCTCTGCTCCATCCTTTTGCCTTATAATATTTTCTGACCTTGTCTCTTTCCTCTAACAGTCTGAGAAATGGGGTGCCTGAGAGGTGCAGAGTCCTCACAGTGACTCAGTGCCTTTGCAAGAGTCAGTAAGGCCAGCTGTCCATATGGCAAGGGTGAGCGTGACCTGGCTGGATGTCCTGCATCCTGAACGGCTCCTTCCTGGCTGGTCGGGCTGAAGACCATCATGCCTTCAGTAGGGATGAGATTGTCTCCTTCTGAGTGCCTTTGGAGGGTTCATGCCTTCACTGGAGAGCCTGCATCTCTGTTTCCATCCATCTCACTGGAATGACTAATTCCGGTGCTGGAATAATTGTTTATCAGGCCCTCCTCAGCTTGGTTAAGGGGTTAAGGGCATACTTCAAATGCAGCATGTTACTGCCTTCTTGCAGTACTAAGAAAGAAGAGGAGAAGCTTAAGGCAAGTGAGAAGGAGTTTTGTTAACTCTGTTGCCAAGGCGTTTTTCTTAAATTCTCACCTTCCATAATATCTGAGTAAAAATACTATTGAATCTATTAAATCTTCAAGTTTCTTACTTCTTCTTCATCAACACTAGGATGAAGCAGTTTACAGTCACCAGAAATGCACATGAGCGAGGCAGAGATATTAGAGTTGTTCTTGTCCTTCCATGCCCTGTCCCCTGTGTTTCTTAATCTGCATGTGCAAATTAAATTGAAATTAAACTCTTAATTTATCACCATGTTGTGGTGACAGCAGGCGGGATCAGAACACTCTAAAAGCACGTAGCACCACATTAACATCAGAAACAGATTCTTCCCTGGAGAGAAGAGAAGATTTTAAAGAACGCAGAAAGATGCCACAGGGCTGTAATCCCTCTTGTTGCACAGAAAACAAGTGATTGTTGTCGAAATACTTGGAGGGGGAGGCGGGTCCAATAATCTGCAGAACATATGTAGGATAAGGCTTTTCCACTGGAGATGAGAACTTGAAATAAACAACATTGGAGAAAAAAAAATAACATGGCAAAAATAAAAAGAGGAAAAATGTTGGATGGTAATAACTCAGTGTGACTGCTCAGAGAAGTGACCTGCTCCAAGGAGCATCCCTCTGGATGCAGATCGTCTCTGCTACAGAGGGCTGCAGACTCTACCCATCCTGTCTTTGTTTGCCGTGGGATGATTTTGCAGGGATTTGAGCTGCCTCCTTGTCCCTTCACGGAATACTAGCAGGTATCCCAGGATCGGTGAGGGCCATTTGTGAAGATGGCCTGTGGTCCTGATTTAGTAAAGCTCTTAAACACATGCTTAAGGGATTTGCTGATTTGGATGCTGTGCTCTCCGCTGGCTCCCTCCATGTCTTCTGGCTCACTGACTATTTGGCTCTGCAAGTCCTTTAGGATGCTCCTGCCATCAAAAGCCGGGCCCCCTCTTCTCTGCAGCATTAGAATTGAGGTAGACACGCTAGCCTTGCCTTGGCAGGTAGGTCTTTTCTCTGTTAATTTGTGGTGGGAGATGAGCTGGCTGGCCCCATGCTCATCCCAGCAGGTAGGAACGTGCTGTGGCATGTGGGGCCACAGTGCATCGTCCTGTCCTGCTGACAGTCCCATGGAGCGTGGTCCCCAGCTTTCTGCCTGCCACGCGCCTGCCAGTGGCACTGCTCTCCGGGAGGTGACCACCCATCCCATGGACTCCACTCCAGTGTTGTCACCCCCTGCTCAGAACAGCCTGATGTTGCAGAGGGTCTCCTACAGGCCTGTGCCTTCTTTTGGTGGTAGTGAGGAAAGGCATGGGAAAAGGCTTCACTTAAGTTGTTGTGCTCTAGAGATGTTGCTGCCTTAACCTTATTGCATGTGGGGGGGTTGTCTTTCCCATGAGGGGGGCAGGAATGAGATTTCAAAGCCTTTGCAAATATGACGGTTTTAAAGCCTGCTGTCTGGATAAAGGCCTTAGACATCACTTTTAAGTGCTGAAATTTCCAATCTTTGAGAGCACCTAAGTGATTTAAGACCCCAGGTCTGAGGGCTTTTTCAGGAGTAATTTTCAGTGCTCCTAAGTCACTATTTTTTTAAATGAAGTTGTATTACCTTAGGATCTTTTCAATATATTACCCTTGTTTCTATATTAAACTTCAGATGGCAAAATCTTCATAAATGTTTGTATTCCCACAGAGACTGGGTAAAATGAGTTTATTTTTTTGGTCCTGCTTTGCTTCATCCGAGAGACCCCAACTGGGAGAATTTGGAGATCCCAATTTGTTGTGTTTTTTCCAGCCCAGAGGTGGCCCTGCCTGCAGCAGTGATGCTCCACAGGGAAATGCAAACCTGCCAAGCTTTGCTTACCTCAGCCCAGCATGTGGTTCAGCTCACTGAGAGATGCAGAAGTCTGACACGCTTTGGAGATTGGCCAGGAGAGATGTATTGCCTGGCAGAAGCAGGACACACATCCCTCCTGCACTGCTTGTGATTTGTGTGCCAGGCCTTGGGCTCCTTTGCCGAGACAGGTGCTGGTGTTCTTTGTACAGCCATTGCTCCTTCCTTCACGGGAACAAGGCAAGAGCAGAGCCTGGGGCCATGCCAAAGCCTCTTTGCAGACACCTGTACCAACAGGCCAAGGTACAGTTATATTTTCTCCACAGGGATCGGGATCCACACAGGCTTGTGCGCCCGTGGCTGGACTGTTGGTCCACTGTGCCACTGTGCATCCATACTTCCCCTGGGAGAACCTGAATTTGGGTGTTTGGAGAAGCTGTGCCTAAAAGCACTGTGCCTCAATACCCCTTTAAAACTGGTATTTCAGGCCCCCATGAAGGAGTTGATAAAGAAGTCCGAATTAGTGGGATTGTTTTGTTTGGAGGTTTTCTAATAGGGTTGAGGAACTTTGTAAGGGGCAGACTCAGGACTTGTGTTAAATCAAGCCTCAGATTTGGATTTTCTATCAAATAGTGCTCGGGCAGGGCAGACAATACAGGGTTAAGTGCTGCAGCTGGGTACTGTTGCCCTGCACAGTGCTGCATTGGAGAAGGGGGGGAGCAGAGAGAAAGCAATGCCTGAAACTATTCTGCAGACCAACATTTCTGCTAATTCACCTGCAAGAAGCAAACCACTTCAAGGGCTTCACTGAAGAAAGAAATATTTTTCCCTTAAGAAGCTTTAAAAGAAAGGGCCCTCTTGACGGAAAAGAAATCCTGGTGATTCAGCTGAGCAGAGTGCAGTGTACTCAGCAAAAAAAAAAAACAAATGAAAGTGTTAGCAGAGCCTTGATTATTGGTGACAGAGGAGCATTAGCCAAGTTATAATGGATTGTCAAACTAGGCTCGTGTTTGCTTAGCCTCCCAAGTTCTTTGCACTGAGTCAACATCTAGACATCTGGGATGGGAGGTGGGGCAAGTAACATTTTGTTAAAAAAAAAAGTGAAAATCAGTTAAATTTATGTTTCTATTCTAACGGAAGAAGTGTTTAAAAGGAAAACATACCTTTCAGAGTGAAGCATTTGTTTTTGTTCTCTACAAGTGCTTGTTTGAATTCATGTTTGTTAAAGGGCTTGTAGTTAGTAAATCATGGAGGTTTCCCTTGGTAACATAAAAATAGGTGTGATTGGAAAATTTGTAGCAAGAAAATAAAACTGCCTTTTACCCACTTGGACTTGACTTGGTGAGTTATTTGAAAGCCCGGTTTGACTTAAAAGTACATTTCTTTAAGAAAAAAAGTACCATTAAGACAGAAATTTTCCAGGAAGACACATAGAAGTTGCAGCAACAACACCATGAATCATGTGTCCACGCAAGGACACAGCCATTCCCAAGTGGTGGTGCTTACTGGTGAGGGAAACACAAAACACTTGAGTATGAAAGCAGGAACAGCTTGGAAAACAAAGACAGATTTTCTGTAGCACATATAATTTAATTTTCCAGCCTTGTCCTTCTGTACACTAATTCAGTCACTTCTTACATTTAGGACCCCTTGGCTCTGATAGGCACAGCCGTGGTGCCCTCTTGTCATTGTATTTGTGTGTGAAGGTAGTTGTGCCCAGCTTTATAGCACACTGCAGCCTGTGCTGGTCAAAAGCCCAGGGGAGCAAATGGACAGACAACAGCCAGCTTGAGAAGGCTTTGGGTCAGGTCCTGGCGCTAATGAAAAAAGGAACGATAATTCTGAATGCAGAGTTTTGTCTTTGTCCTGCACTGTTCCCTCAGGGAGCTGGGAACAGTGCCGCATTTTCACACACTGACAGGAGTGCATAGGCAAGAGGAGGCAGGCACAGACTTTGGGATGAAGATTTGACTTTAGCTCTCCAGTCTCAACTGAAGCTTTTTGAGGGCCAGGGGTTACCATGGATGACTCTGCAGCACGGCTGCTAGAAATATTCCACTGAAGGTGCATCTGCAGATATCTTCAGAAAATTCCGTGCCTGTTGGTTTCATCCAGTTAACCAGCAAGGGATTTCCTTGGGAGTCACTATGCTACTGCATCTGTCTAATTTTGAACAGAAAATCCTGTTGGTGACAGAGTCCCAACATTTTGTTTTGGTGTTGTATATGTGGGCAGATTTAGTAACTTGCAAAATTCAGTACATCATAATCAGTTTCCGGGTCACTGAAGAGACTTGGCAAACTTGTGGTGTACTTTGTAATGTGTTTTTTCTGTTTTAAGTCAAACCAGAGTGAGAGCCTTGACTTTTGAGTGTTCTGACTTATTTCATCTGTTTTTAGAAGATATCTTTGGTTTTGTTGTACATCGGAAAAAGAAGACCCTGGTGGAACATTGCACTCATAAAACAACAACAAAAAAGAAGAAACAAATATGAAACAGGAATATTTGAAGACACGGTATGTCAGTCATTTAATCTGCATTCAAATTAAACTATTTTTTAAGTAGTATGTTCTTTCTAATTCTGCTACACTAATAAAAAGGTTTTTTTCAGCAGGGGTTAGCTTTCTCTTGTGCACAAGGATCTAATTCATTTAAATCCCTGTTGAGTTTTTAGCACACAAATGAAGTGTTATGTGGTTATGCTGGAGCACTTGGCATTGGGTGAATTTTTCCCATCGTAATGTTGACTTACCAGACATGTGCAAAGCCTGTCCACCTCACTGTGGCTGCGCCTGTGGAGCAGAAGGCAGCGCTGTGAGCAGCGCCGAGGCGGATGGAGCAGTCCAGGTCTATGTGCAGTGACCCTCCTGCCACTGGGGAGGACAGTGCCTTTTGCTGGGCAGATGTCCTGACCCAAGGCACTCTCTATTTTCTGAACTCCAGTAAGGAGTTTACAGATCTTGCAGACCTGGGAAGACTGAGAAAATGCTTGTGAAATTTAAATAAAACTGAGCATCTTCACACACTGTGGGTGGGGACTTTGATGCATGCAGATTTCTTTTGGTAGCTGCAGGGACTTTATGCTGTGAAGTGTTTTGCAGTGATGACACCCAAGACCAGGACTGCAGTTCCAATGTATGGATCATAGAGATTCAGGGGTAATACCACACCTAGGCCTGTTTTGTAACACACATTTGTGGTAACTGAAGATGAAAAGTTGTTGTTTGCATGTGGCATGTTGAGTCCTACCCCAATATATGACAAAATAATAGAAACATAAACAATTCTGTAAGACAAGGGTGTATGTGGGCTTCTCGTTGTGAAAATACACATTATTGTAAACTTACTCTATCGAGTGAGAAGAGAGGAGACACTAATACTTCATATACAAATGCTGGGCTGGTTTTCATTTACCAGGCCTTCTTTGTACTCTTTTGGCAAGGTAAAAGTCTTTGTATGGTTGAAAATATAAATTGCATGTCAGAAAAGGCTTTTTTCTTTTTACAGTGCCAAACCAGTATAAAAGAGACTTGGTGTAGAGAAGGCCACACTTATTGTTTGCCTTTCCTTGGCCTTTTCTCACCAACACAAACCAGCTTGTTCTGGAACTTTATCAGCAAATGGACTGGAGTTATAATTTGGTTTGGACTGTTCTTTTTTTAGAAGGAAGTGTTAATGTTTCCAAAAGAGTGACTTTCTTAGGGTGTTGAAGCAACATAGTGCTTTTCTTCTATGCTGTTCTTTATAAATGTGCAACCAGGTATTTACAGTATCTGTGCTTAGCAAATATCTCTTGATTGGGAAATTTTTGCCTATGTGGTTGTGCTACAGGCATAGGAAGTCTTGAAAGACGTCATGTTAGAAAAAAAGCATCCTAGTTTGTGGAATCAATAGAAATCTTTCTTCTGGTTAAATTTTCAGTCCTGAAAGTTAAATAATTAAGACAAGGTGGTGTTAGGTCATAGGTTGGACTCGGTAATATCAAAGGTCTTTTCCAACCTAGTTGATTCTGTGAAGATTAAAAGATAGTTTTTCGTGAGAGTTTTAGAGTGGGTTTCATGTTCATTGCATATTCATTTGAATACTCAATAAACTGAATTTAGCCTGAAAACCTATCCAGAAGCGTGATGGGGATTTAATTCTCAGTGGTAACATTGCATGCAAGAAGACAAAAGTAAATGAAGGGAGTAAAAATTACATCTGTTTTTGACCAGACAGTCCTATGTTTACAGCTAGACACTCATCATACTTGCATTTTCATATGTTTTGTTTTCAGTGTTAACTTGAAAGAATATGAATCATGCAGAGGGCAAAGATCGAGGTAATTTTCCTGACACTGGATATTTTACTGTAGGATTCACAGACCACTTACCCTCAGCAGTATAAAAATCTTCTCATTGCCTTTAGGCTGTTGTTTTGTGAAAGGTTGAAGTGTAACATGTGCGTCCTACTTCCTGATTTTTCCATGGAGTAATCCAAAAAGTCCTTGAAAATTTAGAATGCTCCTTTTTAATTGTCACAGTACTTTGGAGCCACTGTCTCCTTGATAAATCTCTGTCTCTTCCTCCTTACTGATAAATTACCAGTGTTTGACATAAAAGTACACCTTAACTGTTTTTTATTTCAGTATTAGGCTATGGAGAAAAAAAAGGAGTGATGCTTTGGAGGTGGAGCAAAAAAATAAGGAATAGAAAATGCTTTGACTTTTATCATTATCAATGTTAAATGGCAATATTCACCTATTTCAAGATTTTGCTGTACAGTGGAAATGAAGTCTCTACTAAGTGGGCAAATGTTCCTGAGTTATGTAAGATCAAAACCCATTAGAAAAATGAATGGCAGCAAGCAGCCTGACATTAAGTTATTCTATTGATGATGAGGAGGGATGCATCTAGTTTTCCTTCTCTAAAAGCTAACTGCGAAGTGCTGTGCTATTTTAGCCACTAAAAGCTTCTCTGAGCATGGCTTGTCATAGAATCACTTATTTTCCTTTCAAGCTGCATTCTCTTCTGAAGCAGACTTATATGTAGATGAATCTCGTTGGCTAGGGGTACTTACACCCAGATCCATCAGTCCTTCAGTGCTCAGCATCTCTACACCTGACTTGTAAGCTCCTAGCACTGGAAACAGAAAAAAGAAATCCAGCTTAGAGACCTAACTTCCATATTCAGTGAATAAGCAGAAATCAGTGTATGAGAATGGGATAGGCTATTGCAAAATGTTGTCCATAAATGTCAATAATGAGAATTGCTAAGAACTACAAAGAAATAATATGAATACAAACCACGTAGTAGATGGAAAGCAGAGATACTCTATAGACATATGCAGAAGGCTTAGATTTTGGAAAAAACTTTGTTGGGAAGTAGCCGAATTGCTGTCACTGAGGTCTTTCAAGAAGAAATTAGACAGAATCTAGGAGGGACAGTCTGGGCACATTGGAGCTTGATTCAAAAAAAGACAGCACATATTTAATGGGATGAAATCACAAAAATGTCATGCTGGAAAAGATTTCAAAAGATTAACTTATTTGGTCCTGCTATGAACATACTGACAACATGGTTGCAGTAAGGATTGGCTCTGGCTATTTTGTGAATATGCCAATATTAGAAATCCATGAGCAATTCAAAATAATTGTGATGCTTTTCAAACCAAATATTGATTTTGTTTTATTCTGAGCTAAAAGACTAATACGCCATGAATTAGTGGTAGGCCCCTTGCCGTACTGTGCCTTGTGGCTTTTAGTGTCTCCAGACTGGGGAGGAGAACACTGTCTTGATGAACTATTATGTAAACAATAAATATTAACATACATAAAAATATTTACCAGACTTATGCCTACAAAGGTATAATTGCAGGCTAGACTGTCTTCAGCTAGTTGTTATGGACAAAATGTCCTGTTGCATCCCTTTTAAAATTAGTGCATTTCTTTTTTGGCTCTATGCTTCAGATGAGTTCCACATGTACTCCAGATTTAACAAATTCATCATTGGTGTCTTATTATCACTTGGAATTGCTTCACAGTTAGGCCAGCTCCAGGATTCTCATTTGTTTTTCATAGCATGGATCACATTTTAATACAGAGTGTCTTGTGTATCTCTCCTCTTCCCATTCCGCAGTTGTGAAACACCCTTGTGGTGTGGATAATTATTACATCCATGGAAAAGTGAAGTTAGGAAAGTATTTCATGCAACTTTAGCTTCATAACAATTTAACAGCTGGGGCTGGGGAGAGCCAGCACTGTGTGACTGGCCAGTTCTCCACTGCAGGCCATTTCTGCGAACATCTGACAATGTCGTTTTATAGTATTTCACTTCTAACTTGTCTGTCTGCATTCATTATCGGTCGTTTCTAAGGATTCTGCCTTCCTTAAGTGCTCTGTCCCTTTCCATCTCTCTTTTCCTCTCTGCTGACAAGACCAAAGAAAGCAGTGTGAAAGGCAGCACTCTCCAAGTCACAGGTTACTGACACTGTGTGTGAGTCCAGGGGCAAGAGGAGAGATGCCACAGACCAGTACAGGTTTTCTTCCAGGAAACTGGAAGAAGGTCAAGTGTTCCTCACTATCCCTGCTTTTTGAAAAAGGATTTAATTTTCAGCCAAACACCTACCTCTAAGGAAACTGGTTGTGAGTCTCTGAAAAATGCTGATTAAATGCAACTTGGCAACAAATCACCATGGAACATCTCTTGACAAACATGATCTGGTACTTGCAACTTCCACTGACTTTCATTCCTATTGTAGCTGAACTTGGGGGAATGATATGAATATATTTGGGGCTGAGAGAGAGCTGGTTTTCAGTGGTTTGTAGGGACCCTCTTCCTTTCCATACAGTTTTCCACTCTTTCGAAGATGACTAACAACATGGGAGACTTACTCCATGCCCACTTAGAGCCATCTTCTGGCTCTGCTCAATAAAATGTACTAGCCAGGATGAATACATTTTAATAAGCCAATTTAACCTGTGGGGTTTGTATGTTCATTTAATATTTCTCTCCCTTTTTCCTCATGAAGAGTTGCTGCCTGCTCATTGTTTGTAATCATGAAGACTCTTTGAGGATTGTTTAAGGGATTAAACTGACCAAGTTATTTCGTTTGGTCATTAGGATTGTACAGAACACAATATAAATGTTTACATTATCAATCCAAAATTAGTCTTCTATTGCAATGATTACAACAACAGGAATTGAGTAAGCTCTGCCAGATATATTACTGCATTTGTATTTGTACACACTTATTTACAATACAGCCATTGTCACAGATGGATTGCAGGGCTGGGTGGGTGACTGGTCTGGCCCCAGAGGGCATTTCGCATGTGCCTGTGTTGTCAAAGCCCTCAGAAGCCCAGGAGCATCCCTGCATGCCTTGTACCAGGGCATGCCTAAGCAAAGATGTGCTGCCAGCTCTACTTCAGCATGCAGCACCTGGGAGCACCACCATGCCACTGTCAGGTGAGGCAACTCTCATGGGAATATAGTTCACAAGCATATTGTTTAATCGAAATATAAACCATTGTGGACACTGGATAAAAATACACCATTTTGACCAATATGATACAGAGGTTGTATTGAGATGTCTTGCTCCCTCAGTCTTTCATAAAATTCCTATAGAAGCTAAAAGTAAAGGTTCTCTTGGAGGTGTGATGTGAGGGGAAGAAGCATCCTGCATTTCAGCTCTTCTTTAACGTGGATATTACGAGAGGAGATGGCATTCTGGGGTAGAAGGTTCTTAGAAGGCCAAACCCACTGTAAAAATCTGTTTCAGTACAAACATGGAAGCATGACTTTAGCTGCCCAATGGTTACTCACCAATTCTGACAAAAGCATAGAAATTGTTTCCAGGTTCAAATTAGGCAAAACAATGTATTCTCTGTGACACACTGGACCTCAATTTTATGGCAAGAACCTCCAGTTTCTTTGGCAGTTCAAAGCAGAGCTCTACAGTGCACTGAAAGTTTTGTGGCAGCTTCATAAACGTTCCCAAACTCTGGAATATATTGAACATTGAGCGATTTGATTACACATATTAAGTGGATTGAAATTGCTCCTTGTATATAGCTTAAATGAGGCTTGATCTGCGGTTTTGGCATGGTGAAGATGGAAGGAGCTTGAGACAGAGAAGGGAAGATCTTCTGTATACACTAAAGCCAGAGGACTTGGAAGAAGGGTTTTGGGGATTTAATGAATACAAACTCCCCCTATTTTTTCTATATTTGCTCTGAGCACTAGTTTTGTCTGCTGGATAGTGGCTGGGCAGGAGGTGTAGGGTGTGCTCTGGGTGATCTGGAAGATGAGCGAGTGCTCTGCAGAAACAACGCATTTGGCCCAGGCATGTCAGACCCAGACAGGGCTGTTCTACTTGGATGGAGCTCTTCTGGGATGTTGCAGCAAATAAGGTAAGGTAGTCATTGAAACAGTTTCTGGGCAGTGTTTGCTAACACAGATACTCAAGATGACAAATACGTTGAAGGCTGAAATCTGTGTTGAAATGGTTTTCTTCTCTCTTTTGGACCAATTGGGTTTTTTAGATGATAACTGGCATATCAGCCAGTGCAATTCCAGGGCAAAGAACCTTCAAATTTGATTATTTCTAAGTATTGTATTATTTCTAAGTATGTGACCTTCTGTCACATGACTCAGTGCCACCAATGGCTTATCCGAACCTTTTGTTGAGGTCTGTAACTGGATGCAAGACCATTTCCAAACTTAATATATTTCACCCAATTAGAAGCAGGGTCCAAAAAATCCCCTCTTCTCAACAGTCAAATAAGGAGGGGATGAAGGTAAAACTAGTCCAAGTATTATCTCAGACTAAAGAATACTTTGCTTTTGTTTTACAATGAGAATACATTTTGTAAGGCAGACTATGGGAACAAAGGTAGTGAGGAGTAACTGTGGAAGTGCAAATGAGTGCATTTGCAATTGAAGAGTAGCTGGATAGTGTCCATCTCATAATAGTCCAAGATACGGCAGAGGAAATTGCAAGTCTGGTAGAAAGGATTTTTAATAACCTATGAACTCCAAGGCAGCACTTTATGGTTGGGGAATAATGCCTGTAACACCCTCTATTGCGGGAAGGGAAAAATACTCTAGGCAGCTCATTAGTGTCACCTCAGTAGTATGCAGAGATTTGAAACAATAGAGAACAAAGATAGGCAAGTGAAGAGTGTAAAAATTAAAAGCAACAGGAGTTTTTCAAAGGTGAATTGTACCAGGTTAGACGATATTTCTCTTTTACAAGGTAATTCCTCTGCAAAGGAAGTGAAGTGTAGAGATTCAATCTAGCAGGGCTTCAGTGCCACTGAGCTGTGCAGGAGTCTGAAATAACCTGAGGGAGATGGGAATTTGTAGGCAAACTCTCAAGTGGTATGGGACAGTTTAAAGAAGAGGCCACAGAGCCACGGCCTGAAAGGGCAAGGGTTGAGCTGGAGGAAGAGAGCCATGGCATTCCTCCTCTAGCATCTGGAAAGTGTTTCTGTTTAATTGTGCCATTGATAACTTTGTCACCAGAAGTCACAGCAGGCTGAGGAAACCAGCTGGGTGTCATTGTCTGCTGAAGGAAGGTTTGAAATAATATCTCAGCAAAACCAGATGGACCTTCCGGGTGGAGTGCGAGCAGTTGGGTAAAGTATATCAAGGCAAACGGCAAGGTGAAGGAAGTTAACACCTCAGCACACATTCCTTTGATGAGACATCCTAATGTAGCCTCCTATGCTGAGTAAAAGTTGCTTGCTTTATTAAACAGTCTTTAATTAGGTGATCTCAAGCTGTTGTTTCTCATAGCATGTCAACCAAGTTTCATGTAAAGACTGTAAGTTGGCTGGAGTTACTCCAACAGTTAGAGGTGGATCAGGCAATTTGTTCTGGGGGACACTTGCTTTTTCTTCTGCAGAAGTTAAAGGTATGGACTCTATGAAGGACAATGCAGAAAGATAATGATTAATGCATATAAACACTATTGAATATCTGCATCAGGAACAGGACTTTCTCTGTCTCTAATGGCAGCACTGCTTAAGCCAAAATTTGCATTTTGGGAAAAAGAATAACAAGGAATTTTAAAAAATATTTATGAAATTTTGGGAAAAGTGAAATCTGTGTTTGGGAATGTTTTGATTGGCAAAAAAGTTTTGGCTGTTCTACTGCTTGCTAAAAAACCTGATTTTTAAAATTTCTAGATGTTTGGAGGGTAGCTTAATAAACACTGCTAAAAATATTTCAACATTAAAAAATACAATAATCTTATCTACATGCATATATGCTGGATTTATATTGTCTAGTTAGTACTTATTAAAGTTAAATAGAATGATGATAAAGCATTAAATATTTTCATGTCTCTATTCTCAGCTCTAACACAGGAGGTTTTTAGAGGTAGATTGTTAAGACCTACTTTGCAGTGACTACGACAAGTTAGTGTTGGGCTGGGAATGTATTTCTGGAAGTGGTGCAGATCGCTGTTGAGAGAAGTACAGGTTTGCATTCTCCTGTGTTTAGACTTAGAAATAGCAAGAGAGGAGATGTAGGACTTGCTTTTTTTCTGTAATCACTGGTGAATCACTTAGAGAAAGTTTTCTAACTTGGGTCACTCTAATTAACTTCCAATTCCAAATTAATATGTCAGCCTGTGTGGCATATATTTCAGAGGGCCCAATCAGCCAGTTTATACTGGCTTTGGGAGTAGACACACAAATTTTGAAAAAAAGAGCAGATTTAGGTTCTGAACATCAGGCATTTGACATTGAGAAAAAATAATACTACTTTTAATCTGTCTTGCTTTTGTTTGTTCTTAATGTGAGATCCCAAGTTGCAAACCAAGATTATCTTGGTGTTTGCCTTTTTCAAGGAAAAATTCTTGCTGGCTTCTATTCAGCAGAGCTTTGGACAGAGCAAGGGCTGAGAATATAACGATTAAGCCTCGGTCAGAACCTCTCTTGCTTCTTTGTGACTTCCAGAACTCCGTTCTAAGTCACTCAGATGCACCTCCAGCACCAGGAATTAATCATCTGCTGACAGAGAGAGAGTGAAAAGCCATTGGTTTTATAGGAGCTTTTCCCCCTTGAAAGTCCATTGCTATTTGACCCTTTCTGAGAGATGATGTTGAAACTGAGGATAAATTCAGTTTCAACATTTTCATATTCTTTGCAGTCACTGCCAGGAAAGTGCTCAAGTCTTATGCAATAATGGCCTGGACTCTTTTCAACGTTTGCTGTGGTCGTCACGGCACTGTAATGATCTCAGCTCCATACATCCCAAGTGCTGGATGCAATCTGCTTGGAGAGGCTTCTCTGCACAGGGCTGAAACTTCAGAAGCAGTCATAGAATCATAGAAACCCCTGAGCTGGAAGGGACGCACAAGGAGCATTGATTCCAGCTCCTGGCCGTGCACAGGACACCCCAGGAGTCACACCATGTGCCTGAGAGCATTGTCCAAACACTTCGTGAACTCTTTTCAGCCTTGGAGCTGTGACCACTCCCTTTGTGGAGCCTGTTCCAGTGCCCAAACACCCTGTGGCTGTGAAACCTTATCCTAATATCCAATGCAAACCTCCCCTGACACAGCTTCAGGCCGTGCCCTCAGGTCTGGTCTATGAGCTGTATTCGCAGGAACCCTCCCGTGTGGCACTGGAGCAGATAAACGGAGTGGCTCTACGTACAGCACAGGTACAGCACAGGTACAGCAGTGTTCCCACCCCTGAGCTGCCCCGCCTGGGCACTGCTGGCAGCCTTGCCCAGCAAACAGCGCTGCAGGCTGTGGACCCCAGGTGCAGCAGCCCACAAAAGCTTGCTCACGTGCTTTCATGTAGTGCAGCCTTCCTTCCCACCCAGTGTCCTGGTGCTCCTGTTGATCCTGCTGCAAGCCTGAGCTTTTTGTACCCCCACAGCTCCTGGGAGATGCAGATGCCAAGAAACAGGCTCTTCTTTCATGTATCCCCTTCTATTGTTTAGAGCACCATCTAAGCACCTGAGTGGTTTTATTTTAATGTAGAAATATACACAGTGGGGTTCAGAATTCACCTTTGGCTCTCCAGTTTTTAGGGAAGGCTGCCTTGTGTAATAATTTTCAAGTTGCAGTGATTTCCGCGTTTCCCTCAGACAGGCACGTTACTGACTGCTCATTCCAGAAGGAGATGGTGTTAGCTAATGGCTGGAACACTGTAGCCTTGTCACCTTGTTTATAGCACCTCTCTGTTACTATCCATATGACCTACAGCACAGGGGCTAAGCTATTTCTTTATCATTTTTACTGTCTGTGAAAGAAGGTTAAAACCACCAACTTTGTGGGATGTTGTAAAGCTTTAATGGCTCAAAAGTACTTTAAAATTATCAGGTAAATGATTGCAAATAAATACCCAGACAGTTATTAGAATTCTCTAATTCTCCTCTGACGCATGATGTCTGGCTACTTTGAAGTGTCCTTTCTGTGTTTGTTTGGGGTTTTTTTAGTAGCTAAATTGCCTTAGTGTGGAGAAAGAGGAATAGTTCATGCAAACACAAAAACCCCTGAAGATGGAAAGAAACAGTACTTATATGAGACAGGAAAAGTATGACTCAGTAATTAGTTTTTGGAAGAGAGCATTTGATAGGGAAAGTGGATAAATTTAAAGGTCATTCTTGGTTACAAAATAATATCCAGATTACTTAATATTATACCAATTTTTCTGTTATTTCATCCCTATGAAGCAAAATGCTTGCAGTTATTCAGGCAGCAGACTCTTCCCTTAAGAAATTCAAGCAATCCAAAATGTAATTGCCTCTCCCTCATTGAAGGCATATTTCCACAAACTCTCACCTCTCTCTCCAACCTCAAGATTACTACATGGAGATTATAATGAGAAGGAAACTTGATATATTCTTTGTCTTCCAACTTGTAGAATTGTGATACCCAAAGGAATCAGTACTTTGTGATTTATGACTCCTCTATTTTGTTATGAAGAAATGTTAAACATCTTTAATACGTTAAATATCATGTTATCCAAGTTTGGCTGCTGATTGCAACATGCTCGCCCTTTATTCTCTACAAGAATTTGCTGAATACCTTTCTGTAACTTTCCACATTGCTATCAGCTTTGCAGTGCTATGCCTTATTTTTATAATTGGAAGCTTTTCCAGTTGTCTGGGTAATTGTGCCACCTGAGGGATATTACCCTGCTTTGTAGCCTGCAGATTCTTCTGAACCATTTCCTATGTTAATAAAGCCTTTTATTTTTGTGTTAAAAAAATCTCCAAACCTGAATTAAACTAAATGCATAGTATGTTCTTCTCTTCTCAGAGGGGTCCCACACAGCCCTTGACTGCACTTCCATTAACACCAAGAAAAATTCCTTTTCTGCTTGAAAGGGAGTAAGTGATAAAGTGCTAAAGTGCTGTTGGGGTGTTGGTGATAGTATCAAGCTGCACAGCATTTTTAACAGATAATACTGAAACATGAAGCAAACCTACCAGGAAAAAAAAAAAAAAAAGAAAAAAGAGAAAGAAAAGACAACTCAAAATAATCTAAACTGAATGTTGTGTAAGCCAACGACAGGACACCAAGCCAGGAATCAAACAGGTCTGTGCTCTGTTCTGCCTTTTTGCCTGGAAATCATGTTCTACCCCAAGTCAACAGTTTAGCCAGGAAGCAAAACAATTTTTTTCTTAAGAGACAGTGAGTGAAGCTGTGAGTACTGCAACGGGTTGACTGTGGGAATGTTGCTTGATTGTCTCAAGGTGCAAAGTTTTTACGCATTATCTTTATATTATCTTTAATTTTAAATGCAAAGCTGACTGGTAAAAAGAAGATTTGCTGCTCGGTCATGTCACTTCCTTTCCATTTATTTTCAGTTTGTATTTGGTTATCAGAGCAAAAATGAGTATTTGTAGAAGTTTGGGGTGAAAACAAACAAAATAATCACCAGGACAGTAATATAGTACTGAGTCATAACTTTGCTCTTCCAGGAGGGCTCATGGCAAGAAACGGACATATTACTCCAGGGAGATGGCAGTGGGAAGCCTTTTCCCATCCATTCATCCCATGGAAACACACTTCTGTATGCATGGTAGGTGTCATTTTCTGCGAGAAGGAAAGAAGCCTCTTGAACAGAGAGCTGAGCTGAAGCCTGGCCTGAGAGCATATGGGCTCTGTGCAACCTCTCAGTCTGAGCCCTGGAGGAAGACGAGTGAACTTGAGCCTTCACAGCTGATTTCTTCAGATTCTTCCACAAATGCAAATCCTACTCGTCAGAAATTGGAGGCCTAAAAAGTCTGCTTTATTTTGCTCACCTGAGTAAGGGATCTCTTGCCTTTCAAGAGCATAGTGACTTGTCATCCCAGTATGGTAAAACATGCTGTTGCTTTTCTCTAAAGGATGTAAAAGGCTGCGGTGACCTAAAAGCCCAGAAGATGACAAGTCCCATGAAAATGAAAAGATGAAAACAACAGAGTGTTGCAAATCTCCTTTTGTTCAGTAGAGAAAGAATGTTTAGGAGCCAGAAGGTGCTGCAGTACTCCTGAAGGCTTAGATTTCAAGAAGAGAAGTTTTACAAATTTACAGAAACTTTCAAAAATGTGCTTTTGTCCCATTGGAACAGCGGTTGGTATATGTGTTCTGTTGAACAGGGATCGGATTATACACGTTCTTTAAATTAAGTACACCCTTAACTGCCTAGTTAGATCAGGGTCTTAGTGGCCTGGATCCGATGCGAAGAAATACCACAGATCTAGGGATGTGCAAACAAGCTGGAGAATTATATTAAGAAATCTGAATTTAGGATGCAACAGATTAAAATTCCTCTGAAAAAAGATATGCAGAGAACAAGTAAAAAATTAATGTGACTTCACAAGGGACTACTCAAAAAGTCTGAGGTTAACAAATGAACTCTGGAAATGGAAAACAGAGGTGGCAGCTACACAAGAACATTCTCTAAAGTTACTGCTAGCAGGAAAAAATGAGAGTTAAAAGCCATGATGGGTTAAAACTGGGTAAGGCAAAGCAATTCAGGGATGAGGAGGGGCATTTATAAGCATTTTAATGGTACTGTGGGCAAATGTGAAATGGTGTGATAATCACTGAGAGGAAAGTGAAACCTTCCACACTGCAGATGCTCAATTTCCTTTTCAAGCTATGTTAGCAGTGAGATAGGGGTTTCAAGTGAAGTATCTACTTATCAGAAGAGAAGAAAGATGTCTCAAAACCAAGAGTGCTTAAAAATCAGATGGAAGTGTGTGCATCAGACAGTCTCCAGTGTACAAAGAAACAGGCAATAGGGAAAATCATGGGTAAAAAAAGGTGAAGAATGCTGGTACCTTCTCTAAGCTAGGGACTCCTGAAAAGTTCATCCAAAAAATGTCTCTCCTACCCAGGCTGGTACAGCCTTCCGAGAGTACTCCTCTGCCTAGCCTGGCTATGGCTACAAAATGAGTCACAAGTCTCTGTGGGGAAATTGTTTTTTGGCTACTTGGGACATGTGTCAGTGGACCGCTTGTGACAGCATTTATGGCACTCACAACTCTGAACTCACAAAGCCCTCTGGAGCATCCCTGGGATCCCACACTGAATCTCCACCCAGCTGTCTAGTTGTTCACCATCTCTCATGTGGCCAACAGCACGAGAGCATTTTCCAGATGGATAAAAAAAAGTGCACGGAGACCAGTTGGAAAAGCAAAACTTGGTATGTATACTCCTATGGCCACCAAAGTAACAGTGAAACATGGTCTCTGCATCGTTTGTATATTCATGGCTTCAATGGAAATGTGTGTCCTGGTGTTTCTTCTCCTTTCTCCATTCTTCAGGAAGTCTTCAGGCATGGCAGCACACAGGCAGCCACACATCCACCCACCAGCAGCGAATGAGGGAACTGGAAATGCTGGGGCAAGGAGGTGATCCAGGAGAATAAAGACTAAATAGAAGGTGGGTGAGGTCAGAAGTGCCATGGCAGGGAGGACACAAGGAAGGGTAGGCTGGGCAGGGAGGAGATGTGGGTAGGGTGGATTTGGTCTCCAGGGCAGGCTGGGTTGGGAGCCATGCTGATGTTCCTCAGGACTCTTAGATCTACACCCAGCACTGCTGGCTTGGGGAGGCCTGAGGGGACCTGGCCGAGGAGGTGGAAGAGACAGACTTGGATGAAAACAAGCTGAACATGTTGAGGCAAGGCTCCTCTTGCCCAGAGAGTGTTATCTAAAGGACTTTAGAAGTATTATGTAAAATTTATTAAATAAATCCTGAGAGGTAGAGGAGTACAGTTTTCCCAGTTATGATTAAGGAACTGAGATGTTTATGTAGAAATAAATGAGATTCAGGTGCTAAATAGTTTCCAGAGCTGGCCTGAGAGGTTTTAGACTATTGGGACTGGCTGATATGCATGTTGAAAAGCATTGCAAGAAAGCTGCATGAGCGATGTGTTTTGAAATGTGATACTAAAAACTCATCCAAGGACCAACGTTCAACACTGCAAACATTATCCCATTCTTATTTTAACATTTCAGCAGACACTGTGGTTCTATTTGGAATTTGATATTTGGCTTTCTTTTTGGTTGGTTTTATCTTGCGCTGTCTTAAAAACTGTCAGCTTAGTAAGTAATTAATTCACTCAGCATGAGTGGATTTTACAGTGATAGAAGTATCAACAAGGACTTTTCTGCCAAGACTGTGGTGGTGTTAGATGCTGTGTAACTCTCAGGGTGGAAGTATGTGTTGCAGCAAACTGAAAAACTGGGATCTAAAGGTAAAATTTGAATTCATACAGAAGCATCTAGAAAGTGACATTTTTCAAACATGCTGATTATTTTTCAAGTATATGTCACACAGAGGGGCATATTTATCTCTTGAAAACCATGCACATATTTCTGAGTTTACCAGTTGACTTGGTCATGTACTTGTGAGAAGAGATTGATCTACAGGTTAATTATTTCATAGTTACTATATGTTCATTGATAATCCCTAAAAGACCAGGAAAGAGGTGATGTCTTGTTCCCTAGGGCAAGAGCACAGGACATGCCTAGAAGTACGTGGAAGATGCACCAGCTTGGAAATGAAAGCAGCAATAATAATAACGAAATGTCAAGGTGCTAACATCTTGTGGCAGTATTAACAAACAACCTAAATCAAGACCAAACATCGGTGTTCTTTCATATAAGATAATGCACATGATAAAGCTTTTTTCCTGTTGTCCATTTTTATCGAGCAGTTGAATTTCTTAGGAGAAAGAAGTACATGAGGATTTTGGCATTCGTATGCCAATTTATTTTGTTGATCCAATTATACCTGCCATGAGAAACTGTGCTAAAAAGCTGTCTGGACCAGCTCGTGGAAAACACGTAACCAGTCCCTCGGGAAGGCTGTCTCTTCCAGGCAGGACCAACACAGCTCACAGGGATGTAAATGTGCGGCACTGAGCCATCAAAAAGTCAAGGGATTCCTGAGAGCAGCCCAGCTTTCAGCAATCTGCATCCTAAGTAATCCAAAACTCGGGCTTACAAAAGCTACTTTTTAAAATTGGTCTCATTAACTCTCTTTATTTGCATGCCTCAAAAAATACTTGTTTTACGTGAAGAAGATGTTAACAGAGGTTCTCTGCTTTGCTGATTACAGATTTATGATTTTGGATATATGTTACAATATTTTGTGGTTTTCTATTTTTGGTTTTTTGGCTTAACCCAGGCCAATCAACTCAGTTTCTTGAGGTAACAGAGGAACTACGAAATATCACTTAACAGCAAGCAAAATGAGTGCTATACAATACCACGGTGGACGATTTTAGCGAGTTCCCATCTATGAATTCATCAGACTTCTTGGAAGTAAAGCAACTTTGTCTTGAAAATAAAAATATGTGTCCACAAAGGGCATCAAATCTCCCTAATCTGGCAATTTTAATTTCATTTTTATAGTCTTAATAAATGTTCACAGAGTAATAGTGATTGAGTTCCTTGATACTTCAGACTATAAATTTCTCAGTGAACCATTCTCTGGCGGTGTTACAGAATGGGTTTATTTTAATTGAAAACCACGCTGGGAAGCGTGGGATGTTTATATGCTCAATTCAGATTTTTTGCCTGCAAGGAGCCGCTGTATCCTCGGGATAACCTTTTGCCTTTCCCCTTCCCCATCCCTGCGGTGGGCTTCCCCACCTTCCCCCTTCCCCTCCCTGCGGGAGGTTCTTTCCCAGGCATGGGGAAGCAGTGATGGCTGTCCCTGTAGCCATGGTTGCTTCTCCTCACCCTGATATGGCTGCTCCCACTTGCTGGTGCACTCCAGAGTCTCTCAGCTGCTTTCCCTGCCATCCCACTGTGCTCCTCGGGTGTGTCTGCCTCGTTTGGGCTCCTGCAGCCCAGCTTTGTGCTACTGTTTAAACGTGCGGAGGCAAGCCTGAGTGTCAGGGCCAAGAAGTGTCAAGAGCATAAAGAAAAAGTTAGAGGGATGACTGCGCACAGCAACGTGCAGCCTGAAAAGGCATAGGGAAATGTCAGAATACTAATTCATAGGCTACAAGCAACTGGCATATACAGAAGAAGGAAAAATTTCAGTCTTTAAAGAAAAAAAAGGTATCCTGGGAGTAGGAATGTATCAGTCCACACATTGATCAATTTTTACAAGCTGACATTTGTAAGTAGTATTTCTGACAGATTGTTGAAATCTCATCTCCCATAGCACATCCTAGCTCTGCTCCTCATCTCCTTTTCTGCCTGAGGTGCTCGTGGGTCTGCAGTGCTGAGGGGCTGGGGCTGCTCCTGCTGCACCAGGTTTGATTTTGCTCTCAATGCCCTCCAATGCCATGAAGAAGAAGCCCACCTGCCCCCGTCCTGGGCAGTGTCCCTCGGTGTGCGGGCAGGCCCTGTTGGCAGGGTCCATCTTCCACTGCTGGCCACGTGCTCACTGGGGCCGGCACTGGGCAGCCCCGCTCCCATGCCAGCAGGATGGGGATTGTCACAGCCAGGTACTGGGAGCGTTGTGGAAAGAGCTTGTCACACTGCTAGGAGGATTTTCAGGCTTGGTTTTGCTGTGATTAGTTATGAAAATAAAACAAAACTAAACAGGTTATTTGCAGGAAGAAAAGCAAGTCCAAGCTGAGGGTTGCTGGGCCTAGAGTCCCAGTGGCTGCATTCTCAAATGTTCCTGACTCCATGGGGATTCCACTGGCTCCTGGTGCCTGCATGGCTCAGTAGCTTTAGGTACCGAGCACCAGGACTTCCCCAGGATTTGAGAAAATGTCTGCTTCTTGCTGAAATGGCAAATAACTGGGATAGCCCTTCAGTTGCAATCATCTGGACATTACATCCCCTCTGGCTTGTGGAGCAGGGCCACAATGTGCCCCATGGGGCACAGATGCTGATCAAGCAGCCCCCCAGGCAAGGCGCCAAGTGCCCAGTCAAAACAAGACCATTTCATTGACTGACCAGAGTTCAGTGTGACCCTTGTTGGATTTCCCTTACTTAGAAAGGTGCTGGGTCAGAAATAAATCCATGTGGAGGGAGGCAGGTTGTTGGGGAATGATCTGAGGGGCTTCAGGGATGAGCAGGATGCTGCTGAGCCCTGCTGCTTCTTGCTGGGAGCCAGGAGCAGCCAGGAAGGAAGGATCCACACTGCACTGACCCACTGTGGGGCCAGCACCCGGATCCAACAGCCCATGGCCAGGAGGAGGAAAGTGCTGTGCAAAATTGCCTCTGATCTCTCCCTGTTGGTCCCAGGGGGCCAGCAGCCACCTCAAGCCGTAAGTGCCTTCTGCAAGTGCTTAGAGAAAGGTGCAAGTGGAAAGTTTGTGTGTGTAATCAGGGAACCCAATATACCAGGTAGAAACAACCAACCTCAGTTATAATCCAAGCTGGATTTCTGTTACACAAAGAGTTTTTAAATTATGGAGCAATTTCCAAAGTCAGCAGTAAAAAGCACTGCGTATCAGCTGAAGAGAAGATAGACAAATTTATGGAAAACGAGGAAACCTGAGACACAGCCACTGGCTGGATTTATGTGGTTGGGAATAGATGCTGAGATACCAAGGTATTGTATGATGTTTGTATTACTTACTGTCACAAATGCAGGTTTAGATGGACCATTGCTTCTGGCTCTGACATATCTATGCTTTAGTAAAAAACAATTGCTTCCATAATACAGGAAGAAACAATGGAATGATAAAATCTAAGTGTATTGGAAACAAGCGTTCTGTATGAAACTTGTGGTTTGCTGTCCATTTTGTAAGACTTAATCTTCTCTCTACAGCAGGGATTTTTTGGCAGCTCTGGTGGTTCCACATTATGTTCGTGTATGTTTTGCTGTAGGGTATAACCTCATTTTGTTCCCAGTTTCGACACAAAGGATGGAATAAGTAAATATGAGTGTATGTAAAGTATACACATGAAGATGTGTATGCATACACATGCAAATATATATATATGTGTTTAGCAGTAGGTATTTGTGAAATCAGGTAACAGATGGTTCTGTGACACTGTGAACATCCTACAGACTACCAGCAGCAACTTCCTAGTGTGCATAAGCTTAAAGGTTTTTGAAAAAAATCTTTGGGACTGTAGCATACCATTTTATGGTATATTGAGTTTCTGATTAGATTTCATTGTCTGTTATTTTTCAATGCAGCCTGCCTTATTCCTTTCCTTTCAAGCCTTGCTCTTGGGTGACAGTTAATGAAGCAGGAGCTCACTTCTGGTCCATCTTTCTTAGGTAAGTTCAAAGCACTGAAGATTTTGGTGCTCTGATCCATTTTAAACCAGTCTTATTGTGCAAAGAAAGATGTGTGGTATGGCCCTGGCCAGGCCACCGGCCAGCAGCAAGCAGTCAAGGATAGTATATCTTGACATGACACTTTAACCCTTCCTCAGGCTCCACGTGAGCTGTTGGTGTCATGCCTTGAGAACAGGAGGGTTTGCGTTAAGAGGTCTAACTTCGGATGAAGCTGTATGCACACGGCACAGCCGGGAGCTCCAGCTGGAGAACCAAAGGCACTGGTCTGCACTCGGAATTTTCATACAAAATACTATGAAGAAAACAAGAAGTGATTCTTGGGATGAGTGTGGGTATTAGAGTTGCGGAGTTCCTCTGAGGTACTAAACCTTACCTTCCATAGCACCCTTTGGAGGGATGCTTACAAATGCTCTTCAGGGAGTTGTAACATGGACCTTGCTTTTTATTCTTTCTTGTTAACTCATTATATATTTTTAAGATAGAGATTATGAAATCACATTGACTGATTCTTGAATATTGCTATACCTGCCATTTTCCATCCAAGACAATAAAACATATTGCAAGTACCTTTTTAATGAAAGAGAAAGCAAGACCTTCATGTCCTGCAACATCTGCTGGGAACATAACCTAAATTGAAAACATATGTTGTTCTTGTGGGGAGAGAGAGTGAGAGGTCTTCCAGTGACAGGAAGTATCAAAAAAAGTTAATGCTGAAATCAGTAAAACAACCATGCGTGACAGGAGGAAAATGAGCACATAACCTTCCTTTTTTTTTTTTTTTTTTTTTTTTTTTTTTGATGAGGTGAAATGGAGATGGACAAAGACAAGACAGAGATGGGGGGGAGTGGGGAGGTGGGATTATCTGTATTGACAGAAATGTTTATTTGCTCCTGGCAGAAATAAATCCCAGCATATATTCCCTCTAGCTTGTTCTTATTTACAGAGATGGAAAGCCTAATCTGTCGCCAAGACCCATTATCCTTCAACTTGAATCAGACATTACATCTTGCTTATTGAATCAGGGAATAGTGTGTGTTTTATGAAGACAGAAAGGAAAAGATAAGTTTACTCTTGCAACCTTCTCCTGTTTATTAGTGTGTATAGTTACTACCACTACCATAATGAGAGAGCTGTATTTAAACATAGCAGAACAATGCAAATAAATAAATAGCACCTACTGAAAAATAATGAATTTGTCCTGTACTCCACCACTGTTGCTATGTGGGATGGCTCTGTGATGAGGAGCACAGCATTTCTGAAACACTTCTGGTTTTGATGTGTTGTCTGATTAGCTTGATTTTACCTGTGTTAAGTTTGAAAACATTTCTTATGTGTGTTTTATGCTTTGCCTGAGCTCAAGCATCTCTAAGTACTTCCAATCTCCTCATAAATACACCTTTGTATTCTGCCTAATATATAAACATCACGACCCATGTCTGAGAATGTTGGGAATTTTATTAGGTTCATAAAGTTTTAGTTGCGGTCTAGCCCAATGGGTCCAAAATAAATAAACGCAGAGAGCAAAAAGAGTAACAATTTTGTACTTATTTCTTCTTCTCTCCCCTGAGAGCTTCCCCAGTACTGGTGAAGTACTTGCTGCAGTGGTTTCTGTGGCTTGCTATCAAAGTATCTGCGAGCGAGTAAGTGGGAGACAGATGCAGAGTGTAAAAGCTGGGAAAAAATAACTGAAATAGTCCTAATAATGCATTTCACTGATTTCCTTGGTCTCCTTCCATCTTAAGGATGGACAGAAATTGTGAACAATTGTGAGTGACTTGTGGCAGCCATGTTCCTTCTGTTGCTGCTCTGAGTGAAGGTGCTTGGATGTGCTTGGATGGGACAGCTTCCTAAGCCCTGTGGATGGAACATGTAAACAATCAGCATAGCAGGATGGAAACCTCTCTTTTAGCATATAGGGAGACGTGACTCCTGGTCTGAGATCTTTGGTCTGGGGTGGCCCTTTCTCTGGCTCCAGATAGAGTGTCATTGTTCCTCCCTTAGCACAGAGCTGGCTTTGCCTACAGCATCCACCACTGACATCTAAGTTTGATGCAACAGTACAGAAAAGGAGCTATCGACAATGCCAGCATCTTCACCTGAGCCATGGGTGAGTGCGGTCTTTGCTTCAGAATATTACACTCCATAGATATTTCAGGCATCTCTCCCTCGGCAGACCCGCCATGCTCAGGACATACAGGGTACTTAGGACAGAAGCTATTGTTCCTTCCCTGCTTGTGGAAAGGTGTTATGTTATCTTAAGATGAGCGTAAGTGCGTGCAGCCGTCATGCCCTGTAAAACAATTCTGTAGTAAGCCTTAAACCTGTCAGAAAAATGTAGCCCTGCAAGCTTTCTAAACCCAAGAAATCAGCAAGCCATGGCTTATGTGGGAATCAAAACCGTCTCTTGGGGCAGTTACAAAGCTAAATATATGAATTTTTGCACATCCATTGCAGGAGCATCAGAGCCAGAGACACCACGTTTGCAGGAAGAATTGGGAGGTAAACCCTTACACATCAAGCCCCAAAGCACTTTCTGTTTGTTTATATACACTGCACCCATTCTGTTTCAATGCTATTGGAAAATTATTTCTGGAATGTATCAAATGGCATAATACATGTTACAGATCTCTTTCCTAGTTAGCTACAAAGCTTACACTGCATTTACAGGGGGGATAGGGGCAACTTTTTATTGTTCAAGAATTTTAATAGAGGAAAAGATTTTTTAGAGCAGATAACTGTAACTGAGCTACAATTACAAAGCGAGTAAGACCATACTATTTTTTTTTCTTTTTCTCAACTCACAGCTGCACAGTCAACTCTTAGGTTTCCTTGGAAATTCTTCAGCAAATCAAAAGTTTGTTGGAAACATCTACATAGCTTTCATAATGCAAGTTACTCAGGCTTTTGAAATGCCTTGGATTTGACAGACTTCTGCAAGCTCAAAGGTGAGTTCCTGCCAGGTTTGGCCAGAGGTAGGAGCTGCCAGGCCCTTAACCCTAAGGCAGTTGTTGAGGAATCCCTGTAGTGCCGGTAGCTCGGGGTGCAGCTGCAGATTGAGCCCTGGGTGAGGAGAGCTCGAGGCAAGAGGCTGTGACCTGGCACTGACCCTTTGAACAAAGGGCACGGGCCCCTGTGCCCCAACCGGGTGACCGGACACTCAGAGACACAGCAGGAGCTGAGGACTCAGGGAGAAGACCCCAGACTCAGTGTATAAAAGCCCAGTGTTTCCTTTATTCAGGGTCCCTTCCCCAAGGCACAAGCTTGAGCTGTTAATTCTGTTGCTGCATCATGATAAAATTACTTAAAGGAACCAGAGTCTAAGACTCTGCCTGGGGAAGCCTGGGATTGAGCTGCTAAGGAAATCTTGTCTGTGTGAATGTGGGATGTGTCGGGAGCCAGGCAAGGCACCTGTCGGGTCACTGGAGCTGCCCGCTGCAAAGGAGCTTTGGTCTCAGCATTTAAAGTCTCTGGGGGTGGGACTGTGACTGCCAGAGTGCTCCTGAATGGTCAGAGAGGAAAGTGTTCTTACAAGCAGATGCATCTATAAGGAGGCAAGGAGATGTTTTAATTTGGGCTGAGGAATCATGAGTCTTAAAGTTCTGCACAGTGTTTAACTGTTCTGGAAAAAAGTGGGTTGTAGAGGACCAGTCTATGGACCAGCTTTAAGGAGACAATGGAGGGACATGGAAGGCGGATGGAGGTAGTTGTCTTCCTTCAACTGAGTCTAGATGTTGATTAGACCCTAAGCACTCATGTCACTGCTGTGCACTGGCTTATTTCCACTGTCTCCTGCTCATCCTGCCAGTTCCTGACCCTCAGGTTTGCATGGGAGGGAGAGTGCCTGTGGTGGATGCAGAGCAGGGGCAGCACATGAGTTGCCCTCCCAGGCTCTTCAGGCATGGCACTGAGCGGAGCTGTTCTTGCCTCACCCTCAGCTCAGCTCCCGGCAGGGAGGAGGTGGAAGGGGAGGGCAGCCAGTGCCAAGCCCCTGGGCAGGCAGTCCCCTTGCCCCCACACAGCTGGCTGCCAGCAGTTCAGGTGACCCTGTGGGTCCAGCAAGGCTCTGGCTGCAGGCCCTCAGCAAGCTTTTAACCATCGCTAAAACTTTCTGTATCTCCCATCTTTTTCTTTTTTTTTTTTTTTTAACAAGTGCAAAAGCCCAAAATTACTAATGTTCCTTCCAAAGCAATGACCACAAAACAGAGAATCAAACCCACAGAAATGCTTTCTTTTAGAAATTACTCACATTTCATCAAGCTTTGCTTATATTGAGGTGACACAGCCAAACCCACTGACAGTTCAGCTATGTGGCCTGAGAAACTCAACTGCATTAGCAAAGCTGCTCTCAGATGTAGAGCTACACTTTTCATCTTTGTTAAAATACCACATTGCTACTCCATTCCTAGCCTGTCAGCATCCATTCTCATTGGCCCTTCTGCCTGTCCCACTGGAAATTTGGCATATGTTGCCAAGCTCCTTGCAGCTATATGAGTCAAATATTCGCTCCAGAATGCCTTAGACATGTGGGGAGAACTGCTCCTTTGCTCTTCCTTTTTCAGAAATCTAACTAAATCTTCCTATTGTGTGAGTTACTTTTTTCTTTTATTATGAACACTGTGTTTCATTTCATCCTACAGTGAAACAGTTGCAGGCGGCTGCCCAACACTTGTACTCTTAAAAAGGGAAAACAATGCAAGGAGAGGATGTCCCTGCAGGAAGATCATGCCCTGCCCCAGCTGCTCACACATGCAAGACAGATTTTTTTTTCAAGGACAGCAACCAGTCAGGAACATGACTGCTGTTCTTGCCCTTGGAAACATCCCTCTTTGCCTTGCAGTCTTTGGAAACTTGGCTTTCACTACCACAAGGGCAGATGGGGACTCTACTGGTTTTGAGCAGAGGCATTTCACAGGAATTATTATGTCAATGGCCAGTGGCATTACATACTCAGGGGTGGCACATGTGTGTGCCTGCAGTGGGCAGTAAAGCTGAAGAGAAGGGCCAGTTTCTTCTGCCCTGTCCTGTCTGGAGCTGAACAGTCTCTGACAGATGAGAAGGGACTTGCACAGACAGTGAGTAGGATCTGGCAAACAGTTCTGTTGTTCTGCTTTTGGCAGTTAAGCAAAAAACCTTGGTTGTCTGGTAGAAAGCTAAGCAGTTAGATACTTGCTCAACATCTGTGTCCTTGGGGTATCTTTCCTATTGAAATGGATAACATTTTCGAGCACACAGCTTGTGTGACAGCTTGGAAAGGTAATGCTGAGGTTACTGGCAATTGCTGCAAGGTTGGTACAAAAATAATGGCTGGCCACAAAAACCAGAAAGTTCTACAAATACTGCAGGTAAGTGGAAGTCATTGGGCACTGCAGGATGTGAGCCATGAGGACCAGAGACCATACAGAGGCAGGAAAGATGTAAGATGCTTGGCACAGCAGATCATGTCTTCCCTGCAGATGTGCTGGTGCTAAGCCTCTTAGAGCAACATTCTTCCTTCATTGAGGTGTCTTTGTAAAGAATCAACCAAAGTAAATGCATATGGTTGTGTCCTATTTCAAAGTGTGCTATGAAAACATGAACTGAGCAGTGCATAAGGAGGAATTTGAATGACAATATATTTTTGACATTGAATACTTTAGATCAGCTGTTATAGCTACGAGGAGAACATGTCAAAACCCTCTCTCTGGCAGAATATTTAAATTTTTTTGTTAAGTTACTGATTAGAGTCATCAAACTGTAGATTGGAAAGGATGCTTGGAGGTCATCTGGTCCAACCCCATGCTGAAAGCAGACCTGACTTCACAATTAGATGATGTTGTCCAAGGCCTTGTTTGGTGAAGCTGTGTGTCTCTCTGGGAGCAGGGATACTGTGGTCTCTTTCTGCATTCCTGTGCTCAACTGCGCCCCATGAGAGGAATTTTCTTCCTTCTTTCAAGACACAGGTAAGAAAACACCTGTTTCCTGTTTTCCATTTTCTTCCTTCTTTCAAGACACAGGTAAGAAAACACCTGTTTCCTGTTTTCCATTTTCTTCCTTCTTTCAAGACACAGGTAAGAAAACACCTGTTTCCCGTTTTCCAAAAAAGGCCAGATGTAAGTTGGACACTTCACTCTTTTGGCATAGCTGTGCACATGCCTGGAGACAAAGACATTTGTTTTTCAGAGCTTTGACCTATTCTAGTGTTGAACAGTTCCCGAAGAGGGCTAGGAGCAGTCTCTGTATTGATTTTCTCAAATATTTGGTGAAGTTTTTCTTTCTGTTTGTGGCTTTTTAATGATAATCCAGTCATTAAAACTCATTAGCTGTTTGCTTTGGGGTTTGGGATAGTGGGTTTTTTTGGTCATGACATTTGGCCAGAAAACGTACCTGATTTTGCTTTTAACATTGACATTGGGGGAAAAAAAGAAAAGACTTTTCCTGTAAGGTCTTACAAATCTGTAGTCTGGCCTGTCACTGACAGGTTGTAGTGGTTTGACCTTGTCTGGTGAAGGTGCCCACCCAATAAACAATTGCAAACCTAATACACAGTTGTAGACCCGTGAATAAATTTTTCAAGTAGGACAACATGCAGTGTGAGATAATATAGGAGGTAGTGTAGAAAACCATTATAGCAAGGGGGGGATAAAAGGAAAAGTGGTACTATTATGGTGGTTTAAAACCCATCAGCTTGGGTTATCCCTCTGTTTCAGCTGTGGGTTGAGAAGCCATGGTGACTGTTCATCTGTTTTCCTTCCCCTCTCCCCGAAAATGCTGTACAGTGATGAGCAATGTCCAGTACCCAGCAAATTGCACAGATGAAATGAGACTGTGAGCAAAATTTTAGTAGAATGAGTGTGAATGTTAAGTAGGCAATAAATGTTAGTTTTTGTCTTACATTGAATAAGAGCACGTTATGATCATATCCATTTGCCTTCTATAGACTTAGATATCTTGTGTTGCTGAATATGGTAAAAAATGGGTATGGCTCCTTGATGATATTCCTCTGTTCAGGAATCCCTCTTCTTTTATCCCTGTCTTGTAGCTTTCATCAACATTTCAAGGCAAATATTTAGGATGTGGGCAAAGGATGGCATATCATCTGAGACACAGAGATGTTGTGTTCTCATCCTGATTTGTAAGGGAATGGTGTGCAGTATAACTTTAGGTCTACAAATAGAAGCTCACTTTAATATAAATAAAAAAGTAATCCTGATAATTCCTTGACAAACAGCATTGATTTCTGGTTTTGTGGGCATCAGTTATTAGCAAGTTTCTGGATGCTACTTAAGCTGCAGCAGCATGGGGGAAAAGAAAGTTTCTTGTGTCACTTTCACTGGCCTTCAATCACAAGTTATGAGTGCATTACTTTCTGGTCATTAATTTTATGCTATATAAGGCTGTCAGATATTTTGGGACTTGGTGATTTATGTTTTCGGAAAAACACAGAGCTTTCAGACTGCTGGATTTTTGGGGACTGGAGAAGCTAATGTAGCGGAGAAGGCACCCATTTGGGGAGAAATCTGTGAGAGATATGGTCTGCATATGAAGAGGACAAGCTACTGGCACAATAATTGTAATATTATGGATAGCTATATAAAATAACAGATGTGGAGAAGTGGGATGCCAAAAAAGCCAGCAAGATCTTGGTGGGAAGCTTTTGGCATGTCAGCTTCAATGATCGAGCAAGACACCATGAGAAAGGAGAATTTTTTCCAGGAATCAAAAATGAGGGATGTGGTTGCTGAAAGCCAGAATTCCAGGAGAGGGAAGAGAGAGAGAAAATGTCAGCTAGACATGTACAATGCATTGCTGGAAAGCTTTAACTTTAGAACATTTGAGTAAAGGCATTCCAGTTTAGAAGTCACTGTGTTAAAGGATGATAACCTAGCCAAGAGAATCACGAATAAATGGGAAGTAATTGTGTTTCTCCACTCATGCTCCAGCACTTCTGCCATGACACAGCAGAGTCCCCATGGGAAAGAACGGGGTCGAGAGGTCATTTGTGAGGAACGTGCCTAACTCAGAGGATCGACGCAGGTATCCCAGACCTCGCTGGCAGGCTGCAGCAGCCTTTGTGTTTCACAGGCAGCTACACACAGGCACAGCTAGAAAGAGCAGGATGTCTCCTGCCTGTGGCACAGCACTAAAGGGACATCTTGGCTTATTCATAATTCTCAGTAATGAAGTATCACAGGGATATTTGTGCTGGGATAACCATGTTGGCCCTGAAATGCTGCTTCTTTCTGGAATAAGAGTATGATTCTAATGCACTTAAGGCAGTCACTTTTCCCACACTCTAATATTGCAGCTCCACATTTTTGGTATTAGCCAATCAGATGTGTTATAAGTATGAATCAGACACTGGTTTTAAGGCTTGCAGACCTCTCTCATAAAGCTTTAATTTCCTCAACCATTTGCAATATTCATGCATCTGTCACATTTGCAAGGTATCTGGGCAGGGTAGCGCCAATGGGCAAGGCTGTGCCAGGCACAATACTGTGTTATGTCTGCGGATTGTACCTAGTTAAGCCCTAAGTAGGGCTTGACAAGTCACTGGCAAGTGATCCAAGTCTTTCTTATTTATCAGGGGTACAAGTGGTTTGTGGTCAGTCAAAAGTTGAATTAACTCTCTGGAAGAGTTTTTTTAATACATTTTTCACATGTTTCTTTTACAATGAGACAGTTCTCAGTCTGCAGAGAGTGATTTACATCATCAGCAAATGTCTGGGAGCAGTATGTAGCAGCCCCACCAGTCTGACCGGGTTGCAATGTTGCAGGTGGCTCTGAGTGGTTATGGGAAGGGAGAGTTATGTGCTTCAGGTAGGGCTTCCACTCAGTTGAAAACACATTCTTGTATTATATTCAAATATTAGGTGATTTCCTTTTCCAGGAGTTCATTACAAGGATATATTGCTACCATTCATAACCCAGCCTTCATTTCACTTTGACATAGATACAGGAGTTTGCATTAATTTATTACTTTCTTAGGCCAATTTACCTTTCCTCAGTCTGCCTTAATGCCTAGTTTTCATGTGTGTTATCTCAGTAGTTCAGCTAGTTTTGATGTAGCCCACTGTTTATTGCCTTTCAGACCCGAATACCAAGTGTCTCTGGAAATTTAGAATGGCTTTTATCATGTTTCTCTTCTCAATGGCAATATCCCAGGACTTTGTCTGTACAAGCAACTATCCCTTTCCAGGTGCTGCAGTAGCTTTGTCATTTCCTTTGGAATATATTGGGTGCAGTAGCAATGCCAAAAGGAAGTCTGTGGAAGGATTACCATCCAAAAGGCATAATAAAAGTAGTTAACTTGGCGCCATCTGGGTGTAGAAGCATCTGCCAAAAACCATTTGCGGCATCTAAAAGGGGAAAAAAACTTGGGCATTCATCTTGGAAAGATGCTGTCCATTGCGAATACGACAGTGCTTCTCGCAAGCACTTTGTTTTGTTGATTTAGGTCAAAGGATGTGCTGACTCGGCCGTTTTCGTTATGGCCGTGTAACCGCTGGTAAATGCCGTTCCGTGGGTTTGGCTATTTCCCCTGTAACACTGGCAGGGCCTGGGCTGTCTGCTCCTGCTTTTCGGTTGGGAAGCACTGAACTGAACACGCTGTGACTCTGTACGCCGTAGGGAGCTGTATTCCGTTGTGTAGAGGGGAGATGAGCTTAGTCTTTCCTCCAGTGCTTTTTTGTTGTTTTCTTTAGACTGGTATAGCAATACCGTAAGAGTGTTGTACTGAGCAGTTAGTTTTTTAACCTCTGGGAACAAATACAGCTCCCAGAGTGCCCTGTAATACTGCAAATTACTACAGACCTTACTGGCATACATGTTCATCCATGAGTGCAAGTGGTGGAAATGACCCAGTCACTCGTTATTTGTTTTTAACTGGTTCTTTCCCACTTCTTATTTCTGAATGCTGTCCTGGGCCTCCTCTCAGGTACTTTGTTCTTGTTTCTCCTTTGCCTTCAGACCCTGGAGACTGCTTTATACCTGTTTAATTTCCCTCTCCAATCTCTAAGAGACGACCTTACTCAACTTTCCTCGCCCAGCTTGCTTCCCTCCCTTCCTCCTGAAGTGGACACCACTAGTGCTGTCTCAAGGCCTCTGTTCAATTAAGCTCTCCTGTATCCCCACAGAGATATCCTTCTTTCACTAGAAATCTGTGTTAATGTAGCAGAATATGGAGGTGTGAGGGCCCGTGGGATTTTTCATCGTCATGGTCATCTTAAAACCAGTCTAATTTTAAACCACTGAAAATTGAAAAGAAATCCTGAAAATGCTGACTTAAGCTCCTGCTATTATACAAAAGACATCACAAACTTACTAGTCAGGGAATGAGGCCATCAAATACATGTGTGTTTTCCCATTGTTTTCCCTGGCAAAGAATTAATTCATGTTGCAAAAAATTACTATAAAATTTCTTCCATTTCCTCTTGTCAATTTATCCTATCGACAGGAAGGTGGCTAAGTTGTGAGTGTGCACACTTTGTGCTGAGACTTCATAGCCAACAGCATTGCCAAAAGCCAAGCACCATCACAGTTGAAATGTGGGATTTTAAAAAATGAGAGCTGATATTGATTGCCCTGCATTTTATGTGACTGGAGCAAGGGGTCTGGTTTTGAGAAAACATCATGCCCCTTTAAAAAGATCAGGGCTGAGTCTCATTTTAAAACACTTAAAATTGAAAATAAATCCTGAAAATGCTGACTTAAGCTCCTGCTATTATACGAAAAGCATCACAAACTCATTTGACCCTCAGAACTGAAATGTTCTTCTTTCTCCAAGTTCCAGACCCATATCCTGCACACTTTCTTCATATCCCTCTGTTAAGTACTTCCAGTTGGACTTCTCAATGAATAAGGGAGGTAGAAGTTGACTGTATCTATGCCTGTGTGCTCCTGTCCGTATCTGTGATCAGTATTTACGTGGCTCAGTATATATGTGTATATTCTTGTTAATTCTGCCTTGAGATGTTTTTGTTGCTGAAAGAGGGAGGAAGATGAAATTACTGCAGCCAAGTAGAAAACTTTCCCTCCTGACGTAATACACATAAGAATATGATGTTAGAAAACAGAGGCAAAGCTAGGAAATCTAAGAGACTCTAAGATACTTTCCTCATATTTTTTATGTTTCGTTTGTTTGTTGTTGTTATTCTAATGTGAGAAAAAGAAGGAAGGGAAGGAAAAGTGGCCCATTCCCATTAGTGAAACTCTTGCCCCTCATAAATCACAGGACTCTGCACCACAGTGAGCAACTCTGAGTGCAAAGTGCTGTAAGTAACATAAAAGATACATTAAGAGAAGTGCATACTCTTCAGGTTTTGTACATTTCAAAAAACATCAATCATTTATTTATATTTGCCTGTTCTATGAAATTAAAATTGAAAATTAAATGAGCAGAAAGGAATTAATACAATAAACGCCTCTTTATTTTGGGAGATCCTCTTGGTAGAGTCTGATTGCATCATGATTTTTCACATCAATAACACGCAGTAGGTTTTTCCCAGAAACCCTCTTGGGATTAGAGATGAGATTATTTTTTCCCTCTGAAGCCCTTTGATGGGTATTTATTGCTCAGATGAGGAGTGGTTTTGGAAGAAAGCACTTAGTTCTCATCTTGTCACAGTGGCAGTTAATCTTAGTATCTATAATTGTCTAGTCATTTGTATTTGCCACATGTTTTTATCTTTAGGTCTAGCATTAAACTTTTAGGGGGTCACTGAATTTGGCACAGAGGCTTTTTCATTTGACTACAGATTTGATTATCAGGAGTCAGTGTTCCTAAATACTAAAATAATTTAAAGAGGTACACGTAGGTTTGGATATTAGCCTTTAAATATTTGAAACAAGAATAATAACAATAAAACCCATCAAGCGGCTTTTCAATGATGCTTTTCTTGTTAGTGACTGGCTTTGCAGGTACAATAGCCCTCAGCACCGCTCAGAGAGGCATTGCTGGGAGAAGCCCTGTGCAGATGGAGGTTCTCTCCAAGAGGTGGTGCTAACAATTGCCACAGTTGGAATAACATATTTGTCAAATCTCTGTAATCTGTTTGCAGCTATAATTAAAGGTTTTATATGGGCATGTACGCCTATGCAGTAGTATGGCATCCTCCTATTTATGAGCTGTGTAATTGTACGTTTAGTCCTTTTTTGGCATAGGAAAGCCGCACTGTAATGTGTAATTATAACCTTGGTAAGTGTAACACCATTAAAGTTACAATAAGTGGTGTGCGCAGCAGAGCAATGATAGGGTGATGACAGACTGACATGCTATAACCAGCGTGGCATAATAAGAAGAGTCATATTGATCCTGCTATTAAAAAGGCTGTTCTCTGTCCCAGCTAACTTTTGGTTCTCCGGGAGGAGGGAAATGTTGCTAAGCCTCACAGAAGCACTGACTGTGTCTGTAGCAGTGCCGTTTGCTGGACACTTACCCAGAGGCTGTTAAGGACCTAGAGGCTTCAGGGCCCTGCGGTGGCAAAGCCTCAGGAGGTCCTGGCATGCCCTGGGGGCAGCAGCACTGGCTGTGGTGGACCTTGCTGGGGTGCTTGCCTCGGGGTGCTTGTCCCAGCTGAGCCCTCCCCGAGCACGGACAGCCACCTCAGCCTCGGAGCAGCAGATCCCCAGTGCAGCAAAAAGCCCTTTTCACAAGCCAGTCTGGGGGTTGTTGGCTGCTTTGGGTGCAGAAGACTGTCCCTCTCTTCATCCCTTCTGTTTTCCCACAGGAGGGGGAGTGAAGCAGCGAGTGTTCTGAACTGCAGGGTGCAGGAAGCTGTGACAGGCAGTGTGGTAGGAGTAGTGGAGGACCCACCAATGCCCCACGTCACTGATATCTGTGGTGGGCAAGTGATGTTGATTTCACAGGGAAGATGCCCAGGTGAAATGCTGTAGGCTGCTCTCCGACATGTCCTGTAGGTGGAAACAACCAGCAGTGTCATGAAAAGCAGCCTGGGGGAACACAAACTTTGCCCAAGACAGCACCAATGTTGCTTGATTTTTTTAATATTGCTGCTAGCAGTAAATTCCATGCTCATCTCTGTGCTGGGCAGTTTCCACTACTCTGATACCTGTGAGATGCTATTAGCCACATTGGAAGTGCATACCGATTAGCATCACTGAGGAAATTAAAATTCTCAGTGTGGGTATGTGGCTTAAACTACACTGCAAATTGAATTAAATTCTCAAAAAATCCTGCCAGAGAGGACAGTATTTTATTAAACCCCAGCCTTACAGGCACTCTTATATAGGATTGCAGAGGAGAGATTTAAAATGGTCCTTATGGCATTTTTAATGGAAGCAAGTCCCAGGGCTGGTTTGAGGCAGCTGGTCCAGTGTTTCTCTTTTTGCATTGGCAGAAGTACATATCTAATCTGAAAGCTGTTGAGAGTCTTCTAGTGATGCCTTTTTTCCATGTTTGTGTTTTGTATTTTCTGGCTGAGTTAGACTGTATCCTGTAAACTTACTTATTGTGCTTCGAATTCATTGCAATGACATCTACTGTGGAAGGGAGGGAGAAAGCTTATTAACCACAGGCTCGCCTCCTGCTGACTGCAGTCAGAGATGGCCTGGGACAACACTTTCAGCAGATGTTTCTGCTTTATAGATCAATGGAAACTTAACAGAGATATTTCCCTCTTCAGTCCAAAAGCAAATGCCAGCAAGTTGGAGATCCACTAACTTTGTGCTGGACAGCAATAATTTTATTTGGTTTTTTTTATATTTTTTATATACACACAAGGTAGCTACCAGAAAGTTGTCTTTAACACTGCTTTAAATGCCATCTCTTAGAGCAATAAAGCTGCTATCCGCTTTCAGGGAGCAGTCTTGCTGTCTTTGCCTGCAAATGAAACATCAGTGTAGGCTACAGCCTGGCAGAGACAGGCATGCACAAGTCACAAACCATCAGCCATCATCAGGGGCTGGTATTTTCTGGTTCTGAATTTCCATGGACTCTATGGAACAAATATGTGCTTCAAAGGATAAAAGAGAAATACGCTATTATATCCAAACAAAGGGGAGAAATGCATCTTTCTTTCTGCAAATTATCTTCTTGCTTTGTCAAGGAGGGGCTGACAGAGGAATAAGGGATATGGATTGGAAGGGAAAGGGAAAGGGAAGGCTTAATATCTGTGCCTACTCGTGAATCCACAGGGATGGGAACACATGAGCCCTTTCTCAGCACACCCCTCCTGTCTGCTACAGCTTTGGGTGCAGTTGCTCCCAAGCAATTGCAAAGAGGAAATGAGAACTTTTAATATTTTGGCCAAGAAAGCTCATCTATGGTTTCAGATCACCAATGTGAAACCAGTGTGAAATGGGTACCTTCCAGGACTCCTCTTGGTCTCATACTTTGCTGTTTGTGTAAAGGAAACCAGAGAATTGTGACTGAAGGATCTGCTTCATTTCCATGTGTGTGTTTGCTGCAAGAGTGGTGGCATCTGTGGGAAACAGACTCTCTTACATCCCTCTCATGTGTTACAGAGACAGGGGGAACCCTTGGCTCTGCAGATGTCTGTAGGAAACTCTGAATTCAGAGATGCATCTTTTAGTGATGGAAACCTTAGCTGTGTTGAAACCTCAACTGATATTTCAGTGGTAGAAATGTCAACTGTCCCATCAAGAAAGAAAAGTTACTGGAGTATTTTTTGTAGCAGCAAGTGACAAAGTAAACTCCATTGATTTCCTGCCATAAAGGAGCTAGAGATGTCCTCTGAGTGAACCAGGCCATAGCTGGAGATATTTAATGCTCTTTTCATGTTTAGGAATCTGTGTATTTGGTGAGATATCTGCATGAAGAAACTGATGTGCTGTCTCTGAGCATCATCTTTTCTCAAAGACCTCAGCAGCATGTGCCCAGACTGCAGAATAACAAGAGTTTCCTATAATTCAGTTGGCATTTCTGTATTTGGTCAAAAAGCCCATGAAGCCATGAAGTTGGAGAGAGATGATTTTTTTCAGTGGCTGAAATATTTAAATGCCCACTATTGTGTAATACAGTGGTCAGTCCAAGCAGGTCATGCCAGAGAGTTGTAAATGCACAGTTGCCTACCTTGTCCTTTCCCAGCTAAACTTCATTGTTCTAATAGCATTTAGCAAGCAGCATTGAGATTAGAAAGGATATGAAGATCTTCTCATTTGCTTGTTAATCAAAGTAACCATGATCATCCAATTTACATTCTGGCTACTCCTGGCTTCAGAGAGGGGCCCCATAAACACTGGGCAGAAGTAAAACATTTAGTTCTGTGGCGTGCTCAGGCGGCTGCAATTATCTTTTCTGGTCAAAATTTCTGTAGACACATTCCTCATCTTCCTCCTGCCTAAGGTCTGGGTAAGGTGCTTGAGATGGTTATTTCACAGACGTGCAGAACCACCTCTGGTTTCCTGTACAGATGTACAGCATCATTTCCAGTGCACGGCAGCAGCTTTCAGGATGGCCCATTGTGTTTTATTATTGGCTTCTCTTTAGATATTTCTTCATGTACCAGCAAGTTCCTGAGCTCACTTTCTAATGGCATAGGCAATCTTGATTTCTCATTTATTTTCAAAAAAATGTTTGCAGATGACAGCCCATATGCCCCTTTTGTTATTTTATAATTTGAGAGTACTTCGTGTAGATCTGATAACCTCTGTACCTCCTTTGCCAATAGGTGCTTTATTACACTGATGGCTTTTCTCAGTCCCCATCATGCTGGTATAAAGGGGACCTGCAGCCATGTGTCTGGGAGTTCACTGCAATTTATTTAAAACTGGATCATTGGTGGGTGCAGCCTGTGGTCATGTACCATTATGTGGAGGGTGCCATGGAGAGTGCCAGCTCCTTGTTTAGGGATGCTGTCTCCTGCTAACCCTCTCTCCAGGAATGAGGGGTTTTGAGCTGTATGAGGAGGCACTCAGCCTCATGCTCTGTGCCAGGAGGTGGACTCTGCAAGTGCAGAGCTCAGAGTGGGTCTCTTCCCAAGGCTGGGGCTTGAGGTATAAAAGCAGGGCAAGCCCTGTGTCCCTGTGAAAGTCTGTACCAAGAGAGCATCCCAAGGATGGCTGGTTGATCTCCCCTCCCTGCCTTACTGGGAAGGAAATGATGATTTTCCTTGTAACGTGAAGATGTGTATCTTGCTCCCTTTGGCCTGTACTGTAACCCTTGGAGGAGAAGGACTCAGCTGTTCCATTCACTAGAGGCCACTGCAGCATCACCCACCTCTGGTCTTTTCACTTGCATTTCAGAGTGTTGCTCTAGAGACTGTGTTTCTGACTAGGCTCTCTCTTCTAGGTTTTTTATTTGATATACTAATATTTTCTCTTAATAACAATGAAATCTCTGCTGTTCCCAGGGCAAGTTTGTCATGCTCCTTTCAGCAGTAGGTGACAGTGTCCTTTCCAGCTATTACGAGCCACCAGTACGTGGAGACATGAAACCTTTGACACCCAAATACCACAGTCAAACCTTGTTGTCTTTTACAACACACTGACACTTTTATTAGAACCTGTGAGACTTAAACTAATGCTTTTGGGAGGACCTCACCAGTACCTCTCATGGAAGAGTCCAAGGGCTTCTCTGTTTTTCACTTACTGTCTTAGCAGCTCAGGGCTGAACTTCTCCGATGAAGTCCTCTGATTAACTCCCTCAGACCTTCTAATGCTACCGGCATTTTATGGTCCTATCTGCGCAGATCCATTTTCAGGCTCTCAGGTCGAGTGACTGGATTAAGCATAAATTTCCTTTTTTCATTCATTATTTTGAGGTATGCCTGTCCTTTTTTACCCGTCTCTGCTGGCATACCTAGAGTGTGATGGTTTTAGTCCTGGTACCTCTCAGGCCCTTTTGCTCTGTTCATTTTTCTCCTAGGAATGTATTTATATTACACATAAAGGGTATTTTTAATTTTTCAACTTTAGGCCAGCGCTCTGTTTCTTTTCAGTCTTGTGCAGAGTCTCTACCCCTGGTATTTTCCCTCTGATCAAAACTTTGTTTATGTAAACCTTTGCACACTTTTCACCATCAGAAACGTAATGTGTTCATTCAAATCATCAAAGCCATCGAACTTTCAATCCCTGTAGAGAAGAGGTCTTCTCCTTTGCTACATGAGCACAAATATGTGCTCCATTTGTGCACTGGTACCTGCCAAAACCTTGTATCAAGCACAGGGAACACATTTGGCATCAACCACCTCCCCAGAGACTTCTCCCCTGAGAGGGGAAAATTCCATTTTCCGTGTTACATTCTTTCAATAATCTATGTAAATGAGAACTTTAAAGCTTTGGTTGTGTTTCTGCCCCTCTGCAAAGTCTATGCACTCACTGCTTCTGCTCTCTCTCTGCCTCCTTGCCTCTCCCTTCTCCATTTGCTAAGACCTGTGCTTTTGCTATTAACACCCTATTCCCCATGGTTTTCCTTGTTATGTCAATGTTACTCTTCCTGGCACTAGTCTAGTCTAGAACGTGAATGCACCAAGGAAATCTTATGATGGATCTGGCCTCTTTATCCAAATGCCAGCTGTCTGCTTAGTTTATGCCACAGCAAATGGATCTCCACGTACAATTCCTCCTGAATTCAGGCTGTGCATACCTCTCTGACCTGAATGTCTTCCAGTGGGATCTGTGGCTCTCTGGGGTGGCCAGAGCATCATGAGATTAAGTCTTGGAGCGTTCTGGGATCCCCAAGTGTCCTCCATTCCCAAACTGACAACTTAATAGCATCTCAGACACCTGAGAATATAAATGGACATTTTTCAAGCGGGCAAGCTGCCAGCCTTATCTGAAAAAGTGTGGATTTCAGTACAAGACTGAGCACCTTCAACTAGGATTGTGCTTCTGGCTCCATCACTGTTCATTTTTGGATATGACACCACCTTTACCATGACTCTGCTGCCTTATCCCTAAAATGAAGGTGACAATCTTCATCTTACTTGTAGAGTGCCCTAACTGTGGTGCTGGAGCTGTGGCACTGCAGAGCTGAGTTGACTGAAATGGGTGAGTTATTTTTGCTGAAGCTTATAGCTTCTCAAAAGCCTGAGCTAACTGAAGCAGTAGTTAGGCAACTGGAGAAGTAACTGGGTCTGGAGCTATATTTATGAACAACGGCAGGGGCACATTGCTCATGTGAATAATTTATCTGACAAAGACATGTAGTTTGCATCATTTTCTTAAAACAATGGACTGTAAATATTGCAGTCTGCTGAATTATTTGAGGGATGAGTCAACGAGATTTAAGATCCAACAGCTTTTTGAATTATTGAATTCCTTACTCCCAGACACTTATTTGAACAGCACCAGCTGCTAAATGAGTAGGTTCGCACTCACTCCAACTGGAAGTTGCCTTTGCAAAGTGGGTTTGAGAACCAGCTCAAACATGGTTGACAGAAATCTGGTCCTTCAAGGATCATGGGCTACTTGGCTGCTGTTGCAGGCAGTACATCACCAAGTCTTCCCTGTTGCAGTAAAACTTGCTTTAAAGAATGCGGACTTGTGATAAAACCTTGCCTTTTGCTCTAGGTAGCTAAGTGACTCTTGGATTGGTCTTTGTATGACACTAAAGCTCAGGTATTGCAGAGTAACTTCTGCTCACGTGAACATTTCTGCTCACAGTGAACTTCTGTGAACAACACAACAGCTAGCCTTCATAAGGCCTCATTCTGAATTTAGCTTAGCACCCCCGAAAACTTTCAAACCTTGTGATTGTTGGTTCCTGGACCCTCACTGTCTTCTGGTTAAATAAGCCTTTGTGGCATGAATAGTGCTGCATGTTTGAATGTGTTTGAATGAAAGGCCTAAGTAGTTTCTGAATGTTACTCTTTCATTCATAGTTGCAAAAAAGTTTCTGTATCTCATGGGGACAATGACAACCACTCCCCCCTGTCAGCTCTTCTCTTCTACCATATAATTTCACAAGATGAATCAAGTCAGTGCACTGAATGGCCATCTGGTTTCTGTAGGACCTGCTGGAAGTGGCTCAGAAGACTGCGGTTATGCTGAGCCAATTCTCTGGAGGGGAGAACAGCATCACTGGTAGACAGGACCTTGCTGGGGGCTGCTGCAAGACGTGGCTCTGCATCCTATTTTGTTTCTTTAGAGAGGTAATGTTCCAGTCAGAGTAACTATGTCTTGTGAACCTCAAGTCCCCTTGATCATGATCAAGTCTGTGCTCCCCTCCTACCCAACGGGTCAGAGCTGCTCTTTCACCTGGTTGGTTGAACTGCGTGGTACAACCCTCACAGCTTGGGCAGATCCACCAGATCTATTTGTTCACACCCACTTCATTATTATCAGCTTGCTGTCTGCACTGCCATTCCCCTTCCAGACAGCAGGAAAGGCAGAGATGGTGCTCCTTAGAGAGGGACAGGTTGAACTCTCACGAGTTCCCTTGGCTGGGAGAGGAGTGCCAAACAGATATTTCAAGAGGAGAAAGTAGCATGGGACAACGAGGAAAGTGAACTTCTTGGAAAAGAGAAATGCAGTCAGATAACAGGGAAAAAGAGACTGAAAAAAAGAAAAGTGTTGTAAAAAGAGGGGGAAAATGTCTTCTTAAATGCAGCTAGCAAGAGTAAAGATTCTAGTGTCTTCCCAGATCTCTCACTGCCTTTGTGTTCATCCTGGAAGTAATTTCTTCATGACCCTGTTTTTGAGGATTCAGTTTTGGTGCACCAAATTTAGATTTTTTGAACTAACTTTTTCATCTCCAGGTTAAATAGGACTATAGTCTATTATGTGGCACTTGGAGTTAGGGAGGAGAAGACCCACTGGGAATCATAGGCTGCTTGCACTGTTAATGTGCTGCCTCCTCACTTACTCACTGACTCGCAGTGAAAATACTGATATTCAGCCCTGCCATGGCACGAAATACTGAATTTCAGAACTGAAATTACTGCCTTTAAGTGAATGCTAACCATGTGACCAGACAAAGGAATGCATTTACTTGGTCAGTAAACATCTTTTTAAGGGCATTAACATAATTTGGCTTCCAATTTGTCCTCAGCAGGCAGACTTTATTTAGTCAATACAAGAACTGTCTTAGGCTGTGCTGTTTTATTCTGCACAAGACCACTGTTCTCCATGTTATTGTGCTGGAGCTTTTCTTAGGGGTGCTTCAGGACAAACCCAGGCACAGGGCATAAAAAAGCTCAGCTGCTGTACTGGCATTGTAGCACCCTCAGCAACCTACTCAGAAAGTTTAGAGCTGACTTTGCAATTTTTGGCCTTGATCTCTGGCACTGAAGTTAATTGGGATAATTCAGAGTTCACACCCATCTCCCTGAGGGTTTGGTTTAAAAATACATGTAATGTGAGTTTTAAAATAATTTCTTTTGATTGGAATTATTTGGAAATGTTTCTCTCCACTGGTTTTAAAAGGTGTCATTTTTTTATGAATGCTGAGACGTTGATTAATAAAATTCCGAAAGCATTAACTCAATTGAGTGGACTCCAACATTTCCTTTTTTTATTGTTATGATTTGTGAAAATAAATGCAATAAAAAAAAATCCCAGCAGCTCTGTTAAACTGTATCCTCAGCAGTCTCCCCCCTGATAGCCTTACCAGATGTTTTACGATGTTAGACACGGGGCTCTTTGCTCCTGGGGGAAGGTTGAGCAAAGCCTTGGCTCAGCACCATCAGGCTTCAGCTTGTGACCCTCTGTCTCAGGCACATTGGACACCAGCCTGGTCCCCGGTAAGGAGCCAGGTGGTTTGGTCTCCCTACTTTAGGGACACCTCAGGGAGGAGCAGCTACATTTGGTTGCCCTCTCCCACCCTCCTGATGACAGCTTATAGCACGTGGTTCTCAGGTCCATCTTCTTCATATCCCATCATTTCTGAGGCTGGTGGATGGAGGCTCTGGTTGTACCAAGCCAGAGGCACCTCCCATGCAACGATGCTTATGGCCACCCAGTGCTGGGAGACCCACCACGGGGTCCCCTCTCTGGAGGCCCCTCTCTGGAGGCTGAGCTCCTGGTTTTCTTCTTCCCCGGTCTGCCATGAGTTATGCCCTCTGAATGGAGCTGGAAAGGCTGCAAGCCTTTGGAAGGGATGAGGGGGGCTGAGGACTGGGGAGGATGAGGAGGCAGGGACTGCTCATGCTCCCAGCTGCTGGCCAGGGAAGGATTTATTGCCCTGGCTGCGTTTGGGACACGGGCCGCTCAGAATAGCCATCCATCCTACATGTCTGAGTGAGCTGCCATAGGGGATTCATTTGTAAGCCAGCCTTCCTTCTTCCTGAGGTTTCTTTCTGCTTTATACTGCAAAGGCTAATATATTGTTCAAATTAAAGCGGGCCTGGGGACTGAAGACAGAACTGGTTATTGAGTGGAATGGACTGATGAGGAGTGGGTAATATATTTAAAGACTGTGTAGGAGCCACCAGGGATGATATAGCCTGATTTATTTGATTTAGCATAATTTATAGTACACTAGATTATGTTGTGATTCTTCAGGATTTTTATCAGGAAATTTGCATTCAATATTTAAGTATCTCTGGGTAGAAACATTCTCATTCTTTTATTATTTTGGCTTTAAACATATTAAGTACCACAGAAGAATTTGTAAGTGTATGAAAGGTTTTAATAAGTTCAGATAGAAAATAAAAGAAGTTTGAAATCTAAGATCGACAGGGGAGAGGGATTCTTGCTTCACCCTTTCCTAAGGGCATGGGTGGATTCCTTAAAATGGCAACACTGTATCTGCATTAATTCTGCTTTTTTTTGGTTGTTAGTACAGAGGCAGCCATGGTAGAGTCACTGACATCCAAAAACTGTGTCTCAACGGGTGTAAATCAGGGCTGAACCTCTCTGCTTGTGCCCACTAAAAACCACAGATGTGGTCTGTTGTGCTCCACCTTCTTTTCTGAAATGTTCCTTGATTTTAGGGCTGGAATTTTGCTTAGTTTAATAGATGATAGTCCATTTCTTTGATGCTCTAAGCATCATTTTTACATGGTAAAAATATTGTATTTTGTAAGTTAGTCCTCTAATAATTTCATCCCTTTCAGAGATCATCAATAAATGGAGATACCTCAGGTGAAACTGGGTCTGTTGTTAGGGCAGAAGTGCTGTGGCACAAAATCAGGTCTCTGAGCACACTGTCAGGGGAGACTCCATTGTTTTTCCTGGAAGTTTAAACTTTTGCACACCCAGAACAGGAGGATGAGGTGGGGTGGCAGTGCCCAGTTTGTGTCCTGCTGAGGTACCTCATGATGCACCGAATGAACATATCAGCAGATGCTGTATTCAAAACATCTTAAATGTTCATAGAAGGATCTCAAATTTGTGACACATTGTGGTTTCAGCAGCTCTGCTGGGCCTTACACTGATGTGATTTATTTCTAGGCATGTTCCATGTTTTTGTGGTTTGCATCTCATTAAAGCATAGCGGACTGCAGCCCCTGAGCCCTCAGCCTTAAGGTGTTCAGTTAGGAAAGTTGAATCCCTGGTGATCTGCAAACTGCAACACTATATAAAACCTTTGTTGAGAGTCAAGCACACTGAGTGTTTAAAGTTTTAATACGCTTAGAGTTAATTTTGGAGTCCACCAACATCTGCATACATCCGTAATTTCAAGCACCTCTTACTTGGTTGATTTCACATATTGTATCTAAAAGTGTTTTTGAAACTTTGGCAGTTCAATGTAGAGTTTCATGATTCATCTTTGTCTGCATGAACTGCTCCAGTTCTTTTCATTTTGTTTCTTACTTTTTTTCTTCACCCCTTTTCCCTACTGGAAGACATTCTTAAATACTTAATCAGGACTGTGGTTTGGAATGCACTTTATCACACACCTTTTCTGTGCCAAAACCCTTTACACACTCTATTAAGGATAACTTTCCACATACTAATGTATTTATTTGTGAAATGGCTTTTGAAGGCGGCGTAGATGGTGGAAGGCAAAGTGTGATGGGCCAAATCCACATTTGGAGGGAGCCCTGCCCCTTTCTCACGGCTTACACCCCTGCTGTGGAGGCAGGGCTTGTGATTCTGCAATCTCCCCCTCCCGCGATACCAGCAGCATGGGCAGGGCAGCGCCACACTGTTTTGAGGGGAAAAGCGATGGACTGGGAGCTGTGGGGGGAAGGTGTGGGTGGGTGTGCCCCATTTCTGGCAGGTCCCCGGGGTGTCATTGGGTGCCTGATTCCTGGCCAGGGACTTTTGTTTCAGCTGGGAGGATCCTGTTGAGAAAACATAGGACAGTTGCCTGGAGGCAGACGGAGAACACTGAGGCTTCCAAAAAACCTCTTTGTACCTTTGCCCTGGACAGCCCTTAGGAGCTGGGCTGGGAGCCGCCGGGCTGCTTTATTGTAAATAGAAGAGCCAGTCTTCCTTGCATGTATGAACCTTTTACTTTCTGGCAGCTCTTGTCAAAATAATCCCATTTTCCTCAAAACATGTGAGTATCTCTGGGCTCTTGAGAAGGCTGAGTGCCTGTGCTTGTCTCTTCAGGCAGCTAGAGGTGGTGGGGGCACAACAGCGATGCTGGCTGCACTGGCGGCTCTCAAAACTTCCCGTGTTATTTTTATTGTTCCAGCCTCCAGAGTGCTTTGATTAGGTTGGAATCCTAGCTTTATGGGGTTTTATTCTTTCTTTTTTTTTTTTCTTTTTTTTTTTTTTTTTGAAACAAGTTTCTAGCTCTTGTGGCTGTGGTAAAAGGAGCTTGAAAACATGCTTTGGATGTGCTAAAATCAGAAAGGAAACAAAGAGAGCTCTGCTGGGACTGCGGGGCCGGGACATGTCTTTTTTTAAACTCTGGATTTTTTTCTCTGGCTTGCAATAGTTTCAATCTTTTTATGAGGTTTTTAGCAGAGGTGTGAGGCCATGGCACAGCTTCCCCAAGGTGACACGGCAGGAAAGGAGGTGAAGAACAAGCTCAAGGTGTCCTCGCCACATGCTGTGCTGCTGCCTTGCTGCCTCACACGGGCATTTCCCAGGGGCTTGGCTGGTGCGGGTGATGGCCATGTTGGGACCAGCTGGCAACAGAAAACCAAAGAGCTGGAAAAGGAGTGTTTGCATCTCATGGCAGGTCAGCTTGCTTCCACATCACATTTCCTCCCCAAAACATTGTAATGGTGCATTTTCAGTTTGGCAAGTTTTGATACCTCCAGCCTTGTTGACACATGCCAGCAAGACCCAGTGCAACAGTTCTGCTGCAGTTGGCAATTCAGTAAAATTTGCCTTTTACACCTGAATTTAGCAGCATTAGTCTGAGAGCACTTTCTCCCTCTCAGATGCCACACCTTTCTGAAAGAGTGGAGCTTTTAGAACATCTCATGGCTGAGCAGTAAAGCAGTGAACATACAAGATGTTCCAACCTCCTAGAAATTCATGTGTAGGAATTACTTTGTGAAAAATAGTCAGATGTGAGCCAGAGAGCCACGAATTCTCAATAGCTTGTGCTCTGCTGACACTTGGGCTTGGTTTACAGTACTCTTATGGCGAAATAGGAGTGACTGATGCTATTGTACTTATGCTGGTTAGTGTGACTGAGGCAGACAGCTCTTCTGGGCTGATAAAAGATATTTTAAACTGCAAAGAAACAGAGTAAAGGGTAAAAAAATATACAAAGTAGAGCCAGTCTCATCTTAAAAAAAAAATTAACTCACAAAGAGTAAATTTGAGTACATTTATATTTATCTATCTGATATTTGTCTATCTGACATTTGGTTGATATAAAGAACTGGTGTCTCCTCTCTCAGTAGAAGTATTTTATTATTAGTAGTAACTCCTTGTTAACTCTGGCATCTCTAGTATGCCAGGCACTCTGCAAAACCCAAGGAAAGCATAGTGTCTCCCCAGACCGCTTATACTAATCTATTCTATTGCAACAATATTTTCTTAGTGCTCTGTATAAATCATTCTTCTAGCAGTATTCAGTGCAGAGGTTTACACTTCCCCATTTATGTTTCCATGACAAACAAATTTGCCCCAGTGAAAATACCATGCAGTTCAACCTAGCTGTGTTTTATGGAGTTTCTTTTTGGGCAAACCGTTGAAAGGTATTGCTGCAGAGAGGCCCTTAACACACATTTAGCTTTGAAATCTGCCTCAGCACCATTAACTTTAATGGCCCTGAGCACATGCTTCAGGCTAAGCGTGTGCTGAAGTGCTCTACTGAATGTGGACAGATTAGGCCCATACAATGCTTTTTGGTGAAATGTGGTGTAAACCATCAGAGAGATTAAAATCCCCAGGGATTCTCTATGGAAGTGAGTATCACATCATCTATCATGAGGGGCTGTGTTCAGATGCTCCATCAGGCAGCACAAGCTGACCCTCCCATCCAGGACCATTTTTCCATCTGAGGGATACTGAAATCTTCATCAGTCCTGAGGATCATTAGCAACGTGGACTCTGTTTTGCTGTCTGGAGAAGTGCTGCAGTACTGCCCCACATGTAGGAGAAATGACTCCTAAGAGAACAGAAGAAATCGTGGTGGTCAGTAGTGTGCAATAAAGATTTGAAAAACAGCAGACACCCATCGAGTCTAACTAGAGCTGAATCTGTAGTTAAATAAGGGAATATAATGAAAAAAAAGCAAGAAAAATTTTTTTAAAGTTCCCTAAAGGAAGAGTATCATCCAGTCTCAAGGGGAGAATAACTGAAAAAGTATGGTATTAGAATAACTTAAAAAAATAAAGTAATGCCTAATGAGGTCTATGGGGACCATTAATGTAGACTGTGTGAGTGGCTTGATTCAGAAGGGTGCTTTGCCCACGTTCAGAATCATGTCCAGTTTAGTCTTATTTATTTAACACCTGAAGCCACCTTGCATCCTCCATTGAACGGCCATCAAGAAGCACTGGAGATGCCTGATGTTGCCCCCCTGCCTCTCTGGGAATCGCGATACAGTGGATCCACAGTAACACTTGCCTGATGGCAAAGACCTTTTGATTCTTCACTTGGTCACTGCCTCAAAATTACCTCGTATAGACCTTTTGTGAGCCTCTGGGGAGTCAGAGACAGAAATCCTTCCTAACACAGAGAAATATCTGAGCTAACCTTTTTCCACAGGAGCATGGTGCAGAAAAGTTAGGGAGATGGGGATAGGGAGCAAAATCAACCACAAGTTCCTTGGCTGACTCACCACATCTTGGTTGCTTCACCCTAAATTTCTGAAGCGATACCACTGACTGAAGGGATTTTTCTGTTCTTATACATTACCAGACCTTGTATCTTGAGAATAAATTCAAGTGGGCTTTGGTTTTTCATTATAGGGAGCACAGGCAGAAATGGACTGTTTCTTAGGAAACCATCTATGCTGTGCTGGATGTTATGGAAAAACAATATAAACCAAACCATAGCAGATTCTCTTTAAGATTTATGAATGACTGTTTTTTTGGCTGATGTTTGAGAATTAATTCAGGTTGGCACAAACTGCTCACTGAAGACTTTACTGAATGCATGAAAAGCTTCAGAAGAGAAAGACTGCTGCAAGACTGTGGCTGAGACAGATAAGTGAAAAAGCAATTTCTATCCCTCTGATATCATTATTTTTATGTAAATACATACAGACATAATTATAAGTAAGACCACTTGGAGAAAATAGATGTGTGAGGGCAACTGCAGTCATTTGTTGTGGGACTCTTTTAGAGTCAGGAGGCTTCAACAATTTAAGTCCTAATATCCCAAACTGGTTACATTGTGAGTGTCCTTTGTTTTTAAGCTCAGTGAAAGTCACCTTGTTTTTCTGTTTAGAGTATACCATCATAAAGAGGAAATCTTCCAAAAATTAGTTAACCACAGGATGGCTTTGTGGACTTGCTTTAACTTGTGTGACATGAAGAAGAGTATGATTCATGTCCTCAAACAGTTCTGTTGGTTTGTAAAATTATTTACTAAACAAGCAAGAAAATAGTTTATTTAGAAGTACTAATGACAAGACTGACAACTGGAAACCAGTAAGAAAGAAGGGAGCAATAAAATATTAGGCAGTCAAATGATTGTGGCTTGCTATATCTTGTCTCAGCTTTTCTTCGATTTTTCCCAAAAGAAGTTGGCAGTGACAATAGTAAGGCTGTGAACAATGTAACAATACAATATACTCGTGCCAAAATGTAAATTCAAAAGAAATGTTCTAAAATACACAGTATCAAATTATCTGCAAGAAGCAGAAAAAGATGAAACATGTTTTCAGTTCCTTGGAAACACAGAGAAAAATGAAATGCAGAGCTTAAGAGTTTATCTTTACACGGGTATAAATTCCTTATTAAAAATTTGATCCCAGTTAGACAAGAACAAATGAATACTTTGATGATGATATGATGGATGGGGTTTGTGAGTGATATGTTTCATCATGATCCCAATAAACTGAATAAAAAATCCCAAAACTCTGAATATCTCACACAACTCTTTCTCAAAAACTCAGGGTAAATGAGGGTGTATTGATTTTCAAATGAATTTTGAATTCCACAAATGGGAGCTTTTTAGGATCAAGATATTAGGTGAGTTTGCACTATGACATTTTTATGAGGCTGTCAGATATGGGTCTTAATACAAGAGGTTCCAATCCCCTCATATGGACAATAACTCTTCATTAACCCTGGATCAACACAGGCACTAGAGACTGTATAGGGAAGAGAAAATAGCCTCAAGCCAAAGTCCCACCCTGTGTGCCTATATGTAAAGCACAAGAGGCATGAACAGCTTTTCTACCTTTCCTTTCCTAATGCAATCTGTTTTTATAATAAAACAAATGTCTCATTTGTATTGTTTTCTTAGAGGATGCCATAAAGTGGTTATGTTTTCCAAAACTATTTCAGTGAAAGCCCATGAAGAGGTCTGCAGAGGTTCAAGCAGATGTTCAAGTATCTGATCTCCTTTTCCTCAGTTCTGAGTCAGCTGAATAGGAGTCCAGCTAGTCAGCCTGGAAAACGTGAACTTTATTCCCAAGGTAATGTCTCTGGACTCCTGGCTGAAGCAGACAGCATGCTTTCCCAGGGAGGCTCAGGGTCACAGCTGTTACAATTGCTGGGTGTCTCCTTACTTAGGTGGGTGTACTAGACACTCATCTGAAGCACCAGGGGTTGCTTTGTTTTCGGAAGGCGATTGAAAATTTTACCCTCTAGCATTGTTTCTTGGCTTTTTCTGGCCTTTGGCCAAAGTGCCAAGCCAGTTTGCAAGCGAAATTTTATTTCCCATTAAGACCATGGACCTTGGTCACTACTCAAATACTCTCTTTTGCCTCTGTAAGCCAAAACATATATTGTAATACTGACATAAATATTTACTATTTGATACATAATGCCCCATAGTCCTCCTGTGGTCTTTGATAAAGTTCCCTTCACTGCTCTTGTTTTCCTAGCTAAGAGCTAGTTCAGGAAACAGATGGGTGATTGCATGCGGGTGATGTAGAACTCTGAAAGTTGAATGCTCTGTTTCTTGTTTAACATAAACTTGATCTGACATCATTGGGACTTTGCTTTTAGGAGATTCTTTTTGCCTGAAGTAAACCACTGGCTTTCAGTGGGTCAGTGACAAAAAGACAAAATAGTCAAAGGTGAGTACTGTGATGGTCCTCTCTTCCATCACTAGCCTGTAGTTTTATCAGCCAGATCTTACTTTTTTAGTGGCTATGATTGCATGAACAATATGCCTATATCATTCCATAAGATCAAGAAAACATGACACATAAAATGTGTACCTGAATTATTTTTATTATTTTCTCAACTCAGCAGAAATGATTAGATTTTGTGCACTCCCACAACAAAAGGGTATCACAGTATCCTCTGACGACCGAGTGTAGGAGGCTGTGAATTAAGTGAAATACAGTTACTGGGATCATCCAGTTTAACTTTATGGGAGAGCTGGTTGTCTCAAAATAACCCTCGCCACCCTTTCTTTTCTTAAGGTCATATAGATAGGACATCTGGCAGAGTCACAGTACCAGTGCAACCAATAACATTAACCCTGACTAGCCCAAATCACAGCTGGGTTAGTTCATTCTCTGTAGCAAAAGAAATCAAGCACGATTTCCTAGCTGCGGATATTTCAAGTACATGAAATAATTCTGCTTTCAGTAAGTATCTAGACCAGGCTGATTGCAACACCTCCAGTCCAAAGACCCTTTGTACTAATAAAAGTACATTATACTTTTAAAGTTAGTCACTATTTCATTGCGAGCAAGGGCATGGCAGGATGCCCCTATAAAAACTATAGCCAGATCTCATTTGTTCTGTACCCTCTGTGGGTTGTTGCTGTAATCTGTAACTGACAATGGTTGCATTTATCAATCCCTGAACAAATATTAGTTTAATTTACAACATGTTCAATTTCGTTAAACATCAAAGAGAGTAATTTATAAATTACCTCAGCAATAATTTTGACTTCATTCAGGGCCGTTTCTGCTGCCAGTCCAGGTTCAGACTCAGCATGCCAGCTGACGCTGGCCTGCAGGCACCATGTGATATCCAAGCATCTGCCTTCCAGGAAAATGGATGTTTCTCTTTTTGAAGGCAAGGGGACAGCTCATTCCCCATATTTCTGGGAGGAAGGTTTGCCTTCTCCCAGAGGAGGATGAACTCCAGAGGCATCTGCCTGGTGCTAACTTGACCTGCAGTATGAGGTTGTCCTGAAGGAGAAATTCCTTCCAGTGTGGTGGCCTCAGTGTGGTGCCACTCCTCCTTCTTCACGGCCTTGGAGATGCTGTTTTTGCATGTCTAAAGCAGCCTTCCCACGTGTGATGCTGGAGAAGGTGGTTGGCAGTCCCCTTGTGGTACAGGTCTGACAACTCAGCCAGTAGCAACCACCTTCTTCCAGGTCACTGGGAAGCTGGAACACCCTTTTCTAGTTCTTCACCATTTTTGCCCCCAAACTTGGCTGGTCTGAACCGAACTTGGTGCAACTGATGTTCCACAGAGTGTAGGAAGCTCACGGAAACGCTGGGTGTACATCCTGAGCTGTTACCATGAGACAGCATCAAACTCTCCTTCCTTTTAGGGGACCATAGCTCTGGAGAGCACACTTTAAGATAACTGATTTGGCCATCATTGATTTGCATGGTTTTTTTCTGCCTGGGCCTCCTCCCTCAGACATGTTCTATGCTTGCACCACACGAGACTCTATCTACCTTCTTCCTCCATTTGCTACCCCCTGTGATAGACATCCCACTCCTGCAGCTGCAGATATGATCTAAAACTGGTCAAGATGCTGTTAATGCTGGATTTTCGTTCTTCGTTTCACATCTCTGGTTAAGGGGGAAATAAGGCACTGGGGAGCACAGAGATCAGAACAAGACAGTGCTCAGTGTTATTGGGAAAAGTGTGAGAAGGGAAGAACCCCTTCTGCTATCAAGGATGCAGTTATGGAGACCCTTGTCAGCAAACTCTGCTACCACAGCAATGCCTTGCGAGGGCCACAGTCTTCTGCAATTGGCAAGAGGGATGCTTCCTACTCTCAACCTAAGCATTACTTTGTATTAGTGTGTAACTGCCCTTATAAAGTTGTCTACACCAAAAGTGAGCTGAAAATGTCCCCCCTGTCACAACTGGAGACTCTGGATGCAGGAAATACATTGTCAAAGTGTAAAAGTCCAGTTTATGGCTTGCCTGAATGTTTTATCATCTTTAAAAGGCATGACAGCTGGTGTGAACTTTTGTATCAGATATCATCATTCCCTGCTCCAAATATTTCCATGTGACTGGTTTTGGTTAAAGAAGGCATCTTGCTGAATTCAATTAGGTAGAAACACAATTTAAGGGCAGATAACACCCCTTCTCCCTACTAAGGAAGATGGCCTGGAGCATTGCTTTGTGCTGAAGAGTCTCCCTAGCACAGCTTTCTGGCTGAGAAAACAATGTGCTGCATCCAGGAAAAATATGAAGGCTGTATCTGTGCCTAGAAGCTGTCACACCGGTATCTTTATAAATTGCACTGATGATATGAAAACAAAGTGCCTTAATTTAATTATGTGTGTTTTCCTTGGTTAGTGTAAGATGAGTTCTGATGGGGATATGAGGACCTTTATCCCATCAGACTGTCTTGAAAGGCAGAGGCCTCGAAGCAGCCCCTGTCTGCACTGCAGGGCCGCGGGGTGCTCACCCATCCCCTCTTTGAGGGACGCGTCTTGCTCTTCCCATGTGCACTGCACCCGCAGCTTGGACGGTAACATTTTGGCTACAGCAACAAGAAGCAAAGGAAAGGACTGGGAATAACATCTGAGCAGAAGAATTAATTCAGCAATTTTCTTTTTTTTTTCCTTCTTTCTTTGTGAACTGCCTGCAAGCAGGTAGGACTTCTTCCAGATGAACTGGTGACTGACAAATGAGTTTCCTGGCCTTCCTGAGTGCTGCTCTGTGGGCAGACCTGCACCCAGAGCCTTTCAGCGTGCAAGGACAGTGCATCCTCCTGCCACAAATACATAGGCAGAGCTCGCTTGCCCTGGCTTGGTGCTGCTCCCTGGGCTGGTGTAGGGGAAAGAATGCAGGAACCTCTGTGCCTCCTGGTTGGGAGGCTGCTGTGCCCTCACCAAGGAAGTAGATGCAGCTTTAGGGGGATCATAATGGTCTCTGACCTTTCTGCAGATCACACAGAGGAGGGAGACTTTTTGCAGCTGTGTATCTTGGTATAAGGTACACCAAGCACAGAAATGCGTTGTGAAGAAAAACAAGTGTTTTCATTTGGCATTTCAAAAAGTACAGAGAAAATGAGAGAAGAGACTGCACAGTTTGGGAGAGCTAATGCTGTCAGTGCATTTAAGTGGAAGACATCTGCAGTTAAGAAATATATGAACTAAAAACCACAGCAAAACATGTTTGGTGATGTTCTGGTCTGAGCATATTGAAGAAGAGGTAGGACAGATCCCAATTATCATACTGAGCATCCTGGGAAATGGGAATTGCACCTAGTATCATGCACCAAAAATAGTAGTATTTTTACAGGGTGGCAGGCACTGCACTGCACTCCCAGGCAGCGCTGAAGCAAACGACTGGGAATAAATGGACAAGAAAACAAATGGCTGGAAAGATAGCCATCAAATTCCTCTTGCTCCTTTCTCTGGCACTTAGTTCTCTCTTCAAAATGTTGACAATGTTCCTTAGACAGAAAGAGAATAGAAATGGAAAAAGTAAGTGGATAGACCGTGGTTATGGCTTATTTTCTTTCCCCAACAGGGGAGTATTGTGTAACAGAATTTTGTTCAAGTATCATTTTTATTCTTAAAATAGTTATTATTCTCCATACTGCATATGAAACAAGAGCTATGTTTTGGGTCTAACATAATTCTTGGTAGGCTGTGAGTGAGATTTTTAAAAAGTAATAAATAAAAAAAAATTACATTCATTCTAAATTAATTTAATTTAAACTAAATTAAAATTAAATAAAATGTAAAAGGAAATATGAAAAAAGTGCTTTTTCACGTGTATTTCAGCAAAAAAAAGGTATTTGTGGACCCAGGGGCTTTGAGTACGGTATCTTCTGTCCTCTCTTCTCTGATAAAAGAACTGCAAAACTGGAGACAGAGACAAGTAAATTTTGAAGACAGCGGCCAGATTCTGATATCAGGTATAATCTAACACCACTGGATTGCTGTTACTCATTTCTTGAATGACATCCGCTGGGAGACCGAGGGTCTCTCTTTAAACGACATGTCCATGAGCTGATGCAATTATAGTATCAGCAGTCAGAATGCATAACGCAACAACCATCCATGTGTCTGAGTGCTCTTGTATCAAAACAAGGCCACGAGAAACCTAAAAGCCCTGAAAGAGGAGAGACTTTGTATGGTTACTCTTCAGAAAATTACAAGAACTCTGCATCTAAAGCCAAAAATGAAGTGGCGAAATTCCCAGATCAATCTTTCACCTTTTCTTTTCTGCTTTATCTTTTTTTCAGTATGGTTTGGTTTTGTTGTTTTTTTTTTCTTTTAAACTTGCATTGGGGCAGAAATATTATCAAAAGAGCATCTTTCAAAGTGACTTCAATGCTTCCTAGAGTCCTGAGAAAAGATATATAAACCTGAGAAAAATGCTGAAGGGAGGTGACAGTAGCGGGGGGAAGTAGCATTGAAAGACTGTGGTTATTCATGGGCAGGTTGTGTAGCAGGGTCAGTGTGCTTCTTTCTGAGCAAGACAAAAGGTTTAAGCAGTCCTTTCTCCGAATATATTGCCAGTATAGAAAACAAAATGTTGGACCTAATTCAGTTTTCATTCATTCTATCCCAGTTGAAACAACTTTGGGAAATTTAGTGTGAGAAGGTTGCAAAACTAGGTAGAGAAGTTAAAGGATTGATGATGGAGATGGCAGCATTCATGGGAAAAGGGTCATGTAGCCACAGAACTCCCTCGTCTTCTCTAGGCCTCAGAAAACGGTCTGGTTTTTGACGAGTTTTGAGTGAAAATGGAATTCTCTGGTGTTATTCATTTTATTTTCCTTGGGTCACCTTTCCCTTTATAGTACTCCAGCAAAATAAACAAACGCAAGGAGTCAGTTTTGATTTTGAGGTGGATTCGTGTGAAATACATTGAGTCAGGAGGTCTGTGCTAACCATATGTACTCTTATATGTATGTCACATAGACAGATAATCATGAACAGGAAAACGCAATCAATCATGCCGTCACTTTCTTCCCAGCCCTTCTCTCATGTGCCTGCACCTGTAAACCATTGATATGCACAAATGTGTTAAAAAAAGTTGGCATATTTCCATTGCTTTTGTGGTTTTTTCCGAATCCTTCTGTAATACAAGGGAAATACTTGCCCCTCATTGTTTTAAGTGGCAATAATCCACTTGCTAAGTGGAAAGACTACAGTGCAAAAGGTTTTAATTTAAAATCTCAAAGCAGAAAATAGATTATTGCTAAAACAACCAAAGCCCTGATATCCAAGTATTACAAGAAGAACCTCTTTTTTAAAACTAAGTTGCTTGATAAAGCAAGAGGTTAATAGCAGTGATCTTAAGTTTAATTTAGGCAGTTTGTGCAAACTTCCCCAAAAACATTTGCCAGGGTATTTTCTTCTTCACCTGTGTGACACTCCTTGGTAATGCAGCTGGCCACACCATTGCCCCTTCTGTGATGTGGAGCTCCAAGTGAAGTCACCAACTCCTCCTCCATAGTGACATCCTGAAAAAGAAAGATCCTGAAAGATCCTGAAAAAGTTACCTGTGTAAAAAAACTCATCAGCTTTAATAGGACTTGTCACCTACCTTAATGCTTTCAAAATGGAGCTTTGCTTCAGCTCTCCCAAAGTTACTTCCTGATAACATAACCCCATATGTGATGGGCCAACTAAACTGCACTAAACAAAAGCTGTTAACACATACCCTAAACCCACTACTAGAATATAATGATCTTGAATCAAGTTTACTTGGCAAGCTACAGAAGTAACTCATCTTTCAGGCATTGTGAATGCACAGTTTCTGGAGCTGGGAAGCCATTCAGTGTGCTGGCCCAACAGCATATGAACTCTGGAGATTTGGGAGCACAAGCAGAGGACTGGTTAAACAAGCAGATGCCTTAAGCAGGCCTGCTAAGTGGTTTAGATGAAACCAACATCGTGCCACATAAAAGCTTAAATAACTCTCTTCCACAGGGCGAAGAAACTAAATTCTTCCCAGAGACCTCTAAGGAAAAGAAATCAGCAAGTTCCCTTGCAAGACCTTTTCCTTCTTAGAAGTTTATTATGGGTTTCTGTGACCAGTTGAGCTGCTCCAGTTTCAATAAATGACAGTGAAATTCATTTAGTGGCCACGGTTTCAACACTTGGGTACGCGAGGTTGTACAGCTCTGGGAGTGTTGGCAGGGGAAGCAGTGAGATGCACCTGCCCACAGGTTCTGCACAGCTCTGTGATCTTGGAGCAACTCGCTGTGAGCTCTTTCTACCTCTGCCCATGTGCACGGACGCCAAGCAGCACCACCACTCACTGACTGACACTCATGCATGCCCCTCCTGGACTGAGGCTCTTTTCTTCCTCGTTTAGCTGGATTTTCACTAAAAAACTTGTTTCTTAAAAAAAACAAAACAAAACAAAAAACCCCACAATAAACTAAAAAAATTAAAACCAAAGAAAATTAAAACAAAACAAAACAAAAAAAAAAGTCTCTGGTTTAAAAAACCAGAGTGCTGACTCTGTACCATCTGGGGACTTCTTAACTGCAACCATGCAGCACAGCACAAGTCCTCCGAGGGAAAAGGTAACTAATGAGATGCAGACAGATCCTGAGCTGGTTAGAAAGTAACTTAGATTTCTGTTGTCTTCACTAGTTAATGTGATATGTAAATGAGGAACATATGACATGGTTTGAAGCCTGTCTGTAGGAAACACACTAGTCTAGGTGCTTCAGAGGAGGTGGTTTTCCTAATGAATATGCTCTTTGTTTGAGAATGGCAGTGAAGTCTCAGTTTTATGCTGTCATTTTGTGCTGCTTGTCTAAAGCAACACTTCTTCCAGGGGATGGATGGCAAGTGTTTAATTTTGAATGGGATCCACTCCATCGGCCAGAATTTGTACTGTCACACCCTGACTTCCACTCTGCAAGAAATTCTAACCCCTTCCTTAAAAGCTGGAAATGGACTTTACAATTTATCTCAAGCCAATAAGGAATTCCTAAATCTGCAGGTTTGTACCAAAGCTAGAGTTAGCACAGCAGACATTTTAAAGCAAATATAAGACAGAAATTTCAAACAGAGACACCGGGGGTTGGATTTCCACATTGCATTGTGGCACCTAGGCGAGGGCTTTGCTTTCTGACCCTGCTCAGTGTCTCTCAGCTTCTGTGGATCTCTGTGAAGTCTGGCAAATGGTCAACATCTTCGCAAATCAGACCCGTGTTAGGACACTGGCTAAGAGCAAAGGAAAATACTTTCAGACATCAAGTTACCAAACTATTTAAACTTTCTGCTCTGTGGTTCTTCTCATTGCAGTGAAGGCCATTGAACACTCAAGTAGCAAAGCTGGGGAGGTTCTCATCTCGTCTTCCTGCTATCTCCCCCTTTTAATTTCATGTATCTTCCATTTGTCCCTGTGCTCAACCTTTCTGCATTTTTCTCATGTGGGGACTCTGGGAAGTGGCTCTTATTTTTGAAGCTGGTATAATTAAGAGAAAAATTAAATGCAGAGACAGAACACAGCCTCTAGTTTTGTCTGCCTTGAAAGGGTGGATTTAATTCCATTCTGAGTCCACAAATTTGAGAAAATTTTAAATTTTCTCATATTTTCTCCAGCAACTTAATCCTTAATATCATACTCCAGCAATTAAGGAACAGAAACATACCACAAATCTTAGGGATCCAGTTAAAACAGCAGACATTTTTGATGATAAAAGGTTGCAACAAGCTATTTCCAAGCCAGCTTTAGAGCAAGAAATCTTGGTAAGGATACTTTCCTAACTCAAATCAAATAAATAAAATTGCCCACTGCAATAAGAGGAGTGTTGTTTGCATCTTAAATGCAATTTTTAAATTTCAGATTCCTTCTATTAGGTGTACTCCTGGGGATTAGCAACGCCACATCCATGGATTCTCACATTTTTTCAGTGTACTGTGAAAACATCTGCTAGTACTCATCAAACTCCTCTGTGGTTTGTTGTCCCCACTTTACAAGTTGAAGGAATTAGACAGGCAGGTTAAAGGACTTGCCCAAGACCACACAGGGAACAGGATGACAGAGTAGGTACTAGAATCATAATTTCCTGGCTCTACTTCCAATTACCTTGTGCCAAGGAAAAGGCCTTTCTTTCTAATGTAACACCTTGGTTATTTGACTTTGTTCTTTCTCTCTCTCTCTTACTCTTGCTCCACTTCACCTAAAATGTAATTGAAAAAAGTTCTCTCCTTTAGTGTGCAGCTTTGTATTTAATCTGTGGTGCCAAACAGATCAAATGAATGTTGTCACCACTCCAGAAAGCGCAGGGAGAGTTTATTTAGCTGATGTGATGGCATAGGTGGGTTATAAAAACCTCACAGACTTCTGCCAGGGAGGTGACCCCTTGAGTCCTGATTAAACTCACTTGTGTTAATCAGGCTGTTCTGCAGAGCTTCTCAGACAGGACAGGTGCAAAGCTGACAAAACAGCACCCTGAAGCCACAGTATCCCACTATGGATATTATCCAAAATGCCCCCATCTACTCCTCATTTTTCTTTTCCTGTAGCTCTCCAGCCAAACATGCCTCTCTTCGTGACAAATGTTGTGATGCAGTAGGAAAAAGGTTACTTTGCCCTTCTAAATTAAGTCCCCTGAGAAGGTAACCTTCTTTCCGTATTTTAAAAGTGGTGTTACTTCATTTGCTGTAAAGGTTGAAGTGATTTGATATTATTATCACATCCTCAAGATTATTTTTTTTTTGAAGTCACTAACCAGTGCTCTTTTACAGATGCCTTTCAGTACGTTTTTGGAGGAATGGTTATTATCATTCCTGCAGAACAAGTATCGCCTTATTCTCATCTGATTTTGTCCAGTGCCTTGTTAGCTGGAGCATCCAATAACAACTAGAGATTAAATGAATTAGAAGTGATGTTTTTCATCCAAATTATGAGCAGCCTTGCAATAGCTGAATGGTGTATGTGGCATGGTTCCTCATCCGCCTCTGCAGTTGTTCTTGCAGGGAAATGGTTTTCTTATAATGCAGAACCCCTTAGTGCTACATTATCTCATTATCTCTGACCACAAAGCTGGACTGCATCCTTCCTGTGAAATACATAAATACAGGATCAGTTTTTAAAACTTGTAAGCTTCCCAGTAAATGATTGCTTAAAAATAGTTAACTGATTCTTTAAAGTGTCTCAAATACAGCATAATGGTCTGCTGCCCGAGGGCAAGGGCTGCTCCTTGGGGTGATGTCTAAGGAAGCACCAGAACCCAATAATGCCCATTAACTAATGACACTGCTCACCCATGGTGCCTGTGAGCAGTTGATGAGGACACTACAAACTGTGTAAGAGATAAAGGAGTTTGTGCTTGTCTCCACACTAAGCTGCAAAGTTTGTGCACACTGCTGTTGTTGCAAAAGTGACAAGAATGGGACACAGGAAATTATACGGCAGAGATTTTCCGTGGACACATCCAGACCAGCAGAGAAAGTGTTCATTAATGACATACCTTAAGAAAAAATGTGTTCAGCACAACAGAAGGGATTAGCTCAGCAATACATGTTCAGCAGGGAAGTTCAGGTTTATATCTAAGTAAACAAATGGGTACTTACCTTCTCTGGTACCAGGTGGAATGATGTGCATCCTGCTTTACTGTTGCTGTATCATAATCCTCGATACTTATATTACATGAACGTGGATCAAGTTGTTTTGGTTTCTAATCGTGCTTTTTAAGAGGAGTCACTGGGCATAGTGGTCTGTTTATAGAATATTCTCTGGTTTTATATTTGCCAGAGGTATACACAGGCAGCAGCAGGGGTATAGTTTGTCTAGATGCCAACTTTTCACAGAAGAAAAGCTTCATAAATCACTTCCCTGAACTGTCAGTGCTGTTAGCAACTCCCTCTGGTGCTGTACAGCTGAGGGGTTATGTTGAGCACAGCACTCCTCTGCAGCCAGAGGAGCCCTGCTTTTGTTTATTTTTCTTTCCTAATTACCTATAGTAAGAGAAAACTGGTCCAAGCTGAGAAACCTTTATAAAACACACTGGATGATCAAAACACCGTGACAGGCCTCTTCAGTGCCTAAAAACTAATTGTGCACAGTAGCCTGCATCTCTGCTAGAGTCAGCTTGGAATCACTTACTCCTTCCTATGCATCATGGTAATGACCATTCCTTGCTGACTTTAAAAAAAATGTGTTTTTGAAAAAGAAACGGTGTGGATGTCTGGACCTGAAGACAGATAGCTAATGCAGACGTATGGACAATGCACACAAAAGCTTCCCAGTGTCAGATGAGAAGAACATGGGCCATAAATTCTCTGTCTTTAACTTATAGCCACACAGATGGTTTTGATTACAGCAGATGTTGTGTGAAAATTAGCTGCAGCTTGGGGCTAATGGAGGAACATTTGTAGAAAGGGGTTCAGGAGGTGAAGGCTATTTTTAAGACTCCTGTATGTAAAACTAAATTTCTGTCTATAGCAAGGTGGCAGAGTTGACTGAAGGTGCAGGTTGTAGGCACAGAGGGGTAGGAAAATATTTAGCTTTGCACAGCTGCTTGTATGAGGCTGCTTGTAGATGTGCAACACGGCTTGTACTTAGTGATTTTATCTGCTTCAACCCATTGCCAGTTGTCACTTGGCATGAAGAGTTTCTCTGCTGAATATCAGAGAAGGAAATGAAATGAGGTGAAAGTGCCTGTTTTATCTTACATGCTGCTGTTCTTTCCCATGTGGATGTGCAAAGATAAGATGGAGCAGACTGGCCTTTTGTTCTGGCCCTGGAGAGGTTTCCCTCTCCAGGCACAGACGTCTGGCAGAATTTGCACCCAGCTGCCACATGGGACTGCTTGCCTCCTCTCCCCGGATCCATGTGGCCTGATTTAGGTGCATAAAGGTGCATGCATGCTGCAGGTAGCGTTTCAGGGACCTGGAGCCACCAGGATTCTCTATCCGGCATCAGATCTCAGAGGGGTACATGTGTGTGTTGACCTCTGAGGCTGATGGGGAAAAATTGCCCCTGCTGCCTTGGTTGCACTTCCCTTTTCCCCCAAATGCTTCCATCATGTCTGGGTTTGACCACCTCTTCCAGGAAGGTGACACGAGTGCTCTTGCCAGGACAGGCGATGGGGTGCGGAGGAACAGGGGTCTGGGCCAGCCACCACCGAGTTGCCAGGCACGTTGGGCAGCTCTCTGCCTTCCTGTGTGTAGTGTTTGCCTTGGCAGCCAGTGCTCAGCATACATCTCCAGCTCTTGGAGGGAAACCTTCTGTAAATCCAAATACGTCGGGGAGAGAGAAAAGTGCCTCACAGCAGCTTCATCCCCACAACGTAGCCAGCCTCCAGCAACCACCCTAGCAACCAGAAACTGAAAAGGAGAGTCAGTGCATCCTTCTTCAGACATCTGAGCTTTATTCCGCCTTTTGTTCTTATTTCTGCTTCTCCCTGAATATGCAGCCAGAGCTATCTTCCATTTAATATTTGCTATGTGGAGAACTATACAGACTCATTTTCTGCTTTTTGAAACTCCTCAGTTAGCCAGTTCAATTCCTCTGTACTTGGACATTTGCTTTCAATAAGAAAAAATGTGGATTAACTCAGTGGCCCGGCCAAAGCTAGTAAGTTTTTTCTGGCAATACTTCTAATGAGTCCCATTTATTAATTTTTTCCCCCTACCTTACTTGTGTAACAAATTTCCAGATATTAACATCAAGAAAGGCAATATTTGGCTTGTTATATGAGAAAAGTAAAAACAAACCAGCACACTTCCTTTTGTAGTTCTGGATTTCATGCTCACTTAATACATATGAAAGGACCACTTTATAAAGTATAAATCTGGAGCTAAGTGCTAAAGCATGCTGGTTTATACATATGAATATGTACAAGCATGTATGTGCTTGTATATACACATGAAGATTGCAACATGTCCATTGTAATCAAGTGACCACTGATCCATGCTGCCTTTTTAATTTTCGCAGGTCTTTACTCTTTTTTTTTTACCCCCACCTCTCTCTCTGTCTCTCAGGGGAATGCTCTCTAATGTAATTATGCTAAACTGACGTTCTCTTTGTGGTATTTAACAAAAAAGAGTCATCATTTTTTAAGCATTCATGTATTATGAGTCCATATTTTTTTGCTCTGAATTTGAATGGCATTTGATTGTGTTTTTAAAATATTATGGCTGGGTAAATTAATTACACCAGAAAATCCAGAAGAAACAAACAATAAAAATAATAATAAACTTCATCTGCCACCTCAGTCCAAGCTCACGTATTATACCTTAAAACCTTATTATTTCAAGTGGAGGTATAATTACAGGAAGGTGGAGGCCATTGCTAATGTCAATGCCAAAGGAAATCCATGGGTCATAAGCATTTTCCTGGGAGCGCATGGTTCCCAGGGAAGGCAGCGGGTTGAGGGGGTCCCTCCTTGCCCTGCTGGGAGGAGGTCTCTGGGTTTAGCATCTCTGTGGGGCTCACACAGGACGCCAGGCACGTTGCCCCAGAGGAGGAAGGTATAGCCCCACGCTATCGTGACACAAGAAGGGTAGCACACGCCCTGCCCCACGGGCTACACCTCCCTCTGGTGGGACCACCCTCCTCGCTGAGAAGGTGGCCAGGTTTCCACCAAAACTCTGTCCTTAACTTCCCAGGTAGAGCCAGCAGCGGTGTCAATTAGTTCCACTTCTGGTTCTGCTTTTGGGATGTTTTTGCCTCTGTCAATGGAAACTGGACTCACACTATAAATTTATTTCTCATTCTCTGGGCTACCAGCTGGTAATGATACGATTCTTGTTTACTCTGACCTTGGCTGGATGTTAAAGAGAGACTTAGATGTAAATGGTTCCATCTCCCATTCCCATACCCTTGAGCCATTATTTTCTTCTGCCCTACCAAGCAACGTGCTGGTTTTAATAAAACATACTGCCATTACTTTGAATATTTATACGCTTGAACCATTCAAAAAATCCATTCACATTAGTCAAGTTAGGCAAAAATAGCCCAAAGACAGCACCCACTGCCAACATTTTCTTTGGTTGGTGCTACCGAAATGTCCCATTTCATTCTATGGCTGAATTGCAAGATAGTTACTCCCTATTAATCATGAGCATAGTGCCATTAAGACTGCCAAGTAACAGTATAGCCAATATAACTCCTACTCACTTTATAAAGACAAATATTAAAGTCATCACTTTAAGGCTAAAAAATGGAAAAATACAGGAGCATACCAGATGAACCTCAGACATCACACCCTTCGGCACTTGCTCCAAAATTCACTGTAAATGCTGTCAGCTGTCAAATCCACCTGGTTTCCGTGCATCCTGTTGTCCTGGCTGAAAGGCTTCTGTGTGGAAACTGTCTGTGACTGGGGAGATGCAAGGACACACCTCCTGGTCTCATGCACACAAACTCATTTATTCCTGTATCTAAAGCTACACCTAAAGCCTCATCAGAGCCACTTGCTTTTGTGGACCAGTCTATGTCAGTGTCATAGGTTATTATGACTTTTAAACTCGTATTTCTCCTAAATTTCTCCCTCTGTGGGAAATGGACATTTCTTCTGCTGTTATGTCCATTTCTAAAGCTCAGTCCAGTTGCAGATAACAGCAAAAGTTGCATTGGAATTTCCTATGGGATAGAAAGTCTCATGTTCAAAAGGCTCTAGGCAATATACAGCACTACATGGTGCTTAAAGTGGAACAGGCTAGCTTAACTCAAGAACTGATTTACAAGGTACAGTAGCTGGGCTCTGGGACTCTGACAGGCAGTAGCTCATCATCATGACACTGCTTGTCAATGACAAAGTAATCTGGAGCATTGCCTCTGCTCCCCATCCCCAGATTTCCTGGAAAAGGATGGGGAAGCTGTAGTGATTTACTTGGGTTATTGTGTTATTTTGAATTTAATAGCCTGAGAGATCAGTGTGGGTGCTTTGAGTGCCCTTCTGAGAAGTGCACAGCATAACCTTTCTAGCAGGATGAATAACAGCTCATCTAGCAGAGAGTGGTGCAGCAGCATATTCTGCTGTCTGCTTAGCCTAGGAAAAATGCATTTGCCTAGATAAAGGGACTGAGGCTGGCATTTCAGGGCATTCAAATATCTTACTGCTGCCCAGATGAGTCTTTAATTTATCAGTGTGCATTTTTCACGCATTCAAAGTACCTGATCATTTCTTAGCTTTAACAATTTTCTGCAAATTAATTAAAGAAAACATTGGTTTTCTTATTTATCTCATTCTAAACCTTAAAAAAAGTGACCCTCAGTGAATTGTGAGTACTTTGGCACATACTTATTTGAGCTTCAGTAAAACCTACTCAGACACGTTAACAGTATACACACAGGCACAAATCACTATTAATCCTTGCTCAGGGGAAAGTTTATGGGGTCCCAGCTGTACAGGGCTTGATGCTAAGAGCAAGGTCGTGTTCTGGCGGAGCCACCTGCTATTTTCCAAACCCAAAGGGCTGCATTTGCTCATCAAGGCAATAAAACATACTCTTGTTCTTGCTGGCGTGAGGGGTTTTGAGAGCCGCAGTCCTGATGACATAATGGGTTGCAACACACAGAGTGCGATCGTGTCCCCAGCTGCCCCATGCTGAGCACAGCGAGCTCCTGCCTGCTGACTCCGCAGGAGACAGGCGCTGGAAGGAGTCCCCAGGAGGAAGAGGGATGGGGAGCTGCAGCAGTCGCCCAGCAGTGCAAAGGTGCAATGCTGTTGGTGCAAATATATGAATATTTGTGGTTTAACTGCAATGGTTTAGCTGGAAAAGGATTCAAGTAGCCTGCCTCTAAAACGCGGGGATCTGCTGTCAGAGGGGAAAGAGCCAGGTTTAGTCATGCTGCTTGCATGGCAGGCTCTAGGGATAGCATCCACAGCCACCTCAGCACAAGAGCACACTGCCTGGAGCAGTGTTGCTTGGACAGACAGCATTCGTTCCTCCAACTGCCCTGGGACAAGAGCATGACCAGCTGGAAGTGGTCACTTCCATCCTTTTGCTTTTCTTGTCCATTGGCCCTGAGTGGCTGCTTAATGCTTCTCTGGTAGCATGAACTGCCACAGAAATTTCAGGATGACTGAAAAATTCCCTGAACTTGGAAGAAACTGATGTCCGAACGCAGATTTCAGCCCAGCAGGCAACCCTGCCCACACAAATATCTCCTCAGTAGACTGATGCATTGAGCTGCTTTGCTTGGACAGACAAGCATCTATGTTACACAACTTGAAAAGTGGGGTCCACAACTGGTGTTTTAAACACATTTAATAACATGCTCTAATATGATGAAAAAGCAGCAGTTATATAACTATCCAGGTTGGTGGTACTACAAGAATACTTCCACTAGACTTTAGTAATATTCCATGGGACAATAATCTCACAGCTGCCTTTCCAAAATGTTGATTAAAAAAAAAAAAGGACAAGAAGAAATGGCCATAAATTGGCTACAACACTTATTAAACCTGTCTTAGAGCAGCTTCTCCCTGCCCCAGGCCAGGGCAGGTTGCCAGCAGGGAGGCAGCACAAGGGCTTGCTTCTTCCTGTCTTTGTCCCACTGATGGAGCCAGCTGAAATCCAGAAACTGGATTCCGACTCACCAACAAGCCCTGAAACAGGGGGAGCAGCGCGGAGGCCAAGCACTGGATCCTTGTGCTTTCTGCATATGCTGCCAAAGGAGCCTCGGAGGGGAAATAAGTGACATGGAAAAGTGTCCAGCTGTAAATTATGCTGTACACGGGATACAGAAATCTGGGAAGCTTTGTAGCAGGCAGTCCCTCTGGGGCAGGGCCAGGCCCCAGGAAGACTGGCTCACAAAGTCCCATTGTGCCCTAAATGATGGACCAGGGATGTGGCCACTCTTTGGCTGGGACAAGTCACCTCTTCAGATGGTTTTGAAATTCATTCATTTCAGCTGGTTTTGAAAGATCCTGAAGCAGAAAGATAAGGTTTTCTAAAATATACGTTATATATAAATATTTCTGTGGACCTATGTAAGGGGTACTATACAAACCGTTATTTTTTCAGTGGGTATTTGAAAATAAACCTCCAATTTGTATAGCTTGCAAGCAACCCTCCATTATGTTAAAGGTTTGGGGTACTTATTTTTGTGTACAGTGACTTCTTCTAAGACAGGTTATTAAAAAGAAGAGAGATTAGTGACATAAACTGACTATTTAAAAAATTGCAATTAAATGAATGAGAAAAAATCAGAACCCAACTTGCTTAGGCCAAAGAAAATGGTGATGTGCATACAATATGTATTGTGCTGTTATTGCTGTATCTATAATGGAAAGTTCCTCTTCATCAAATCCACTAAAGGCAGGCTCATTTGCTTCATGAGTCTTTCCTTCTGTTTGGGCTAGAGAGAGATGAGGAGAACTCTGTTCAGCAGAGGGCAACAACGTTTCCAGAGGCAGCAGTTTTTGTAGGGAAAGAATCAGCTAATTTTTAAGAAAACACATCCTTGCAAATGTATGTGTAGGTCATCATAGCTAAAGTAACCTTAGAGTTACTTAGCCCTTAGGGAGCTTAGTTGATAAGTGTTACACATACTGATAAAGTATCTGAGTAGAAAATTCTGTAAGATGGCTTCAAACACCCATGCAGAAATCCCTCTCCGTTTCAGAGTAGCAGGTATAAAACCTTAGCACTTCAGTCATTATCATGTCCTGTGGTTCTTATCCGGACAGAGAGGCAGTGGAGAGAGGAGAAATTAAGGGAAATTAAAAATGAGAAGAGAGCCACCCAGAGCTGAGCAGATTTGGAAGTGGGTGTCACTTTAGGATCTTCCTTTCTGCCATTTGTTGCTAGCCTCTTTCTTAAGAGACAGAAGTATCCTGTATGAAGTCTGATGGAGAAACTGGCTTTATGAGCCTCCATGAGGATTCGGTTTGTTTAACAGGGTGATGTTGAAATAATCAAGAGGATTCTGCAAGGATTTTCCTGGTGTGAAATATCACCAAAATTGATCTTACTTTGAGAATTCCACTGTTATCATTTTCCACTGTGGCTGATAAGAAATGCTTGTGAAACTACATGCTGCTCAGGAGATCTTCTCTTTCTCAATTCCTTCATCAAAGCAAACAAAACAAAGGCTTTGGACTAGGCTTTTTTTCTGGTTTTGCTCAGGCATCTCTGGTCTGGTGGACAGAACCTGGCCTGAGAGCAAGACTAGTCTTGGAGCTCCCTGAAGAACTGAGCATCCTAAAGCTAACCTGTAACTCACAGCTATGGATGACAAAACCATTCTGAGATGTGCAGTGAAACTGCTCTTTGCCCCTGCTGTGAATTTTCAATAATATTTCAAAAGCACTTTGGTGCACCTCACCCTGGCAGGGAAAGCAAAACACAGGAGTGGCAGAGTGGATCTTGCGGACAAGTCTTTCATTGCTTGTTGTCATCTCAGCTGTGGTGGGTGCAATGGGAGTGAAAAATGCCAGCTGTTCAGGGGTTCAGTAGTAGTTCTTCAGTGAATGGTGGGTTGTACCACACCATATCCTAAGGGTATTCTGACAAGAAACCTATTTCCACAAAGCTAAGGCTTCTAATTGAATGTTTAAGCCACTACATAGTTGTTTTCAGGATGATATCAGAAAGTAGAATATACATCTGGTAATGTTATTCTTGCACAGTAAAACTCAGCGAAATGTGCAGTTAATGTACAAAGCCCAGAAAAGACGCAATCAGATAAAGGACTCATCTAAAAGTCACAGAAGTCAGATATGCAGTGCCTGGGGCTATGCTGGGAAATTGTATTTACATTTACTGAAATGTTTTGTCCTCGTTTTTCCTTTGTGGTCACAATGATTCAGAAACGAGTGTGAAGCAGCAGGCAATTAGGTTTTGCCACTCAAAAAGCTAAAACTTCTGTGTAAGTAATCATGGCTGGGAGGCTGGAGAGGATGGATGGATGGAGGAGAAACACTCACAGAGACATGCATCTCTGCACATTAGAGGTGACAGAGTCTGAGGCTGGTGGAAACAGTTTGTGTCAAACAGAGAACATGCTTTTTGAATCCCTGCACCTACCTCACTTCTGTCTGTGCAATGGGACTATAAATGTCTGAGCCATACAGAGCAATCAGGGGGCTGTAGAGCCTTGTGAAGGAGTCTCAGCCTTTTTCAGCATTGCCACATGAGGAAGAAGAGGCCTAAATCTGGACAGCTTTGGTATAGGATACTGAAGCTGGGGTTGCAGCAGAGCTGTAGATAGAGAGGTGAGGTTTGCTCCTGCACCATCACAGCTGGGGCAGACACGGGGCTGCCAGCACTGCTGGGGAGCCCAGGGGGACAAGGCTCTCTGGCAGCCTAACCCATGAGGCATCCCTCACTGTGACCTGAGACAGAGGTTGAAGTTGCAATTTACAGAACTAGAGGTTGCATCCTTTTTTCTGGTCCATCCAGAGACCTATTAGGCTACCTAGAGCCTGACTGGTGTTTTGAGTCACAAGAATAGAAGAATAATTCACATCTGGTGATTAGCAACAACAGCTGAACTCCTTTGATCCACAATGGTTAAAGAATAGCAGTAAAAGTACAGACAAGTAGCTAACTTCTAACATCTAAATGCTACAAGCTAAAACCAAGCATATATTTTAAGGAACACCTTGAAGTTAATTTTTTTGTAAGTAATATGCTGTAACATTTCTTAAAGGCCTTGTATATAACAGAATTTTATTTTAACTGTAATACATAAAGCAAGATTTAGTGGCTGGCTTACAAGAACTAATAAGCAACTAAAGCTATCTTAAAGTGTCAGTGTGAGTCTGGATGAAAAGGAATGCCTTGTCTTTAGCCATCTGTTACACACTGGAGTTAAACAGACATACAAGTGCTTTTTCCTGGAAGCCATCTGCACAAATATTGATTGAGTAATTTCATAAAATTCCTATTTAGTAATTTACCAGCTGACAAGGTGATAGTGCACAGTGTAGGTTTGAGTTTCCTGGCATTTCTACTGCAGCTAAAACAACATTGATGTGCATTTCTTTTGCCACTAGCATTATTGCAAAAGGAGACATTGGAATCAAGTCCAACATAACCTATTGAGAGAGTCTGTAAAATATTTTCCTATTAACATCAGAATAAAAAATAATGTGGTATTCCAGAAAATTGAATGGCACTTACATCCCATAATCTTCATCAGATCAGCTTGCATGGGGTTTTGTTTTTCCTTTGCCTGGTTTGAGGCTGTTTATATTAATCCCATCCAGTTTTATTTTAATTAGTTTAAAATTCTAGGGATTCAAGATCATCATGGTATTTGAAAGACTGAGTTTCAGCATCTGTCAGCAGTGGCTTTTTCAACCCTCAACTATTTAAGAGCTGCAATCTTTTTTCATTTTCCCTCCCTCCAGACACTGTCTTTGCTGTTGTGACTCATGCCCTCAGCACCCCTGGCAGGCAGGCAGCTGTCTGCAGCAAACCACTGCTGCTGGCTTTTCAGCCGGGGCCAGAGCAGCAGGTCTCTGGTGGAGAAGCAGGCACAGACCCACCCTCAGTGCAGCCTGTCCCTCCACCACCTCTCCCCATCCTGTGAGCCCCGCAGAGCAGTGAGCTGGCAGTGCTCTTGCCCTGCCTCTTGCCATAGAAATGGATTTTTCCAGGGATGAACTATCCCACTGTGGTTCCACTGTATTTTCCAGTTGCATCCCTTAGTGCCTTAAAGAAGCACCACCTTTCTGAGGGAGTATTAGAGGTAATTTTGGTTCCATCCTCTCATCATTGATTCTTGCCTGGTTCCCGCAAGATTAGACCAATTAGAAAATTGATCTAAGCTAAGAGCATAGAATCACAGAGTCACAGAAAAACTTAGGTTGGAAAAGACCTTTAAGATCATCAAATCCAACTGTACAGCTATCACTGCCAAGTCCACCACTAAACCATGTCCACTATGTACAAAATATGGAGAAAGAGTGAGACTTCTTTCAAAGTATTTTTTGGTGAAATAAGTAAGTGAGCAACCAAGTAGTAGAAGAAGGTTAAGGCACAAGAAGACTTCTTTTAGTATTTGCAGTGTGACAGAGGCAGAGTTTGGGTGCCCAGTCCAAGAGAAGATCATGCTGTCATTCATGCCAAAGAAAAACCCTTCTGGAAATGAAGAATCATTTTTTTTCCCTAAAAGTTTGCAGTCCCACCTCAGACCCCAAAACTAGGCTGAGGCAGACACAAGGGGGCAGCTGAGGCACTGCACTCTCCCTGCTCCATCAAGAGCCAGAGTTAAAAGAGAAATGGTCCCATCTGCACTGATGCTCCAGGCACTTTGCTGTTACCCCTGCCTCATGCTCCATTTTTGAAAGAGCAGGCTGTGGTCAGCAGAGATGACTCAGGGCACAATGCCAGGTGTGGGTGTTAGAAGTGGCTCCGTGGGGCAGTGGGATCTGGGCAGCCCTGGGCACACAGAGCTCTGGCCGATGGTTGCGTAGGGCATTTGCAACCCAGCCAGAACCCTACAAAAGTTTTTTAGATGTCAGCGCACTGAGGACTCCGGCTTAGCCTCTAGTGATAGGAGAAGGGGTGCATCAGCTTCATATCTGCAATGGGCATCTCCGCCCCTTCCAGAAGAAAGACAGAGTCTTAGCCTTGGCGAGCATGGATTTGTTTTACAGCACAGCTTTCCTGGTTTGAGTGTTTGGGGGCTGCAGCTCTAAAAACTGATGAAGAAATATGAAACCTAGCAGGGAAAAAAAGACTTCCAACTAGTATGGTAGGACCTCTTGATCCATCCTAGCCACTGAGATTAGCTCAGATGGTGTTAATAATGCCAAGGTTGTGGGTTTGATCCCTGTATGGGCCATTCACCTGAGAAATGGACTCTATGATTCTTGTGGGTCCCCTCCAACTCAGAATATTCTCTGATCCTGAGAGTGTGTCATCTGTTTTGCACATGGGAGCAGGCACACACCTTTCATGAACACCAGTTTAGACGCCACTGCTCCTTTTGGTGCAGCATGGGTTGAACCTCAGGGATCACTTAATGGCTTATTTACAGACAGTCTGGATAATAGCAAGGAGACTGTACCACAGGACCAGTAAGGCCAGAAACTTATGAAATCCCAAGCCGAGAAGTAAGGGAGACATGGCCACCTGCAAAAGCTTCTTGCCAAAATGACTGGAACAAACTCTCCTCTGTGTCCACTGCAGATCAGGCACAAAATGACAGGCTGTCACTTCAGCAGCAATGACTGAAGAAAAGCATTTTACCAGAAAGGGAAGTGAGTCATGCAATAAATTGCTCAAGAAATTTTTTCAGCCCTCAGCACCAGGGGATTTAGAGAAAAGTTAGATGATAGAAGATATTAGTTACAGGTGACCCTGTCTGGAGTGGGGAAAGATGCCCTCCTTAGCCCTCCTCCCAGCAGACTCATGGTGCTGTACGCCAGCCCACTGCATCTGGGTCTGCCACCCTTCTTGCACAGGAACAGAAATGTCTGTCCTTCTGTCACCATCACATAGTTGAGGACATATTAAGTGAATGCAGATGCACATATTTGTAGCAAGTATTTTGCAGTTTGGTTATAATACAGTCTTCCAACTTAAAGCTCCTAAGCTGTTCACAAAGGAAACCTCTTAAAGTATGAAATGTATGAAATGAAAAGAAATCTCACTTGCACATGCTATGGCTCATACTGCATTGGCTGGAATAGCACTGAATTTTTAGGATTTAAGGGATAAGGTTTATTATGCTTCTGTCACACCATGACTTTGTTTTATAGGGAATAAAATGATGTGAGGAATAAAATGGGGAAAAAAACCTCAACAACCCAAAGAATCAATTTGAGTGAAGGCTTTGGAAAACACTGTCATTTTATGAATTATTCCAGTGCTATGCTCATAGCCATATCCTAGCTGACAGAAAAAAGCCTGACCCGTTCTTTATACAAACACCAGGGGAAACTGGAATCTGACCTTGTCTCAGCCCTGTTTCACCACTGCCCTCCTCTGGGAATCTGGGATCAGCCCAATGTTATCTGTTGAACGACGTTCCTATGTCAGCTCCCCAGCCTGGACATCCAAGCAGTGCTCCTTCACAATGGAGAGAATAGGGAGCTTATTTTGAGGAGAAACGAGCTGTTCTGAAGACAAACATCCACACAAATTAAATTAACCGCTAGCCTAGAAATAGGACCGCACAGTCGTCATCTGGAATGCAGCACTGGAGCCATTCGTTTCCCACACAGCTCTCCTTGATGCTGCAGGGCACTGTCTGGGGATGAATCTTGTACTTCAGTGGTTCAGCAGCAGAAATGGGAAGAGGGGCTTTGAGGAGGAATCCTGAACTCATGAGGGTCCTGGGGAGCACATGAGGATATAGTGGTGAAGGGATGACAGGTCAGGATGAAGGTCAAGGTAGATTTGAGGTTCTTCTGCCTGGAGGTCTGTCTATGAGCCATGCCAGGGCTGGATGGTTTTTCTAATTAATCACAAAAAGAAACAGAATGCTGGCTGCTGGGACTCAAACTTTTTGGGTCCTGCTTACCCCAGGAGCCCCACAGAGAGCCAAAATAGAGTTTTTCCAGATTTTCAGAGCCCTTCTATGACCAGAGTTCCATTTCCTCTTGTAATTACTACATTATACAGCTTTTCAGGAGAAATATTTCAATGTGTCAGTCTCAGTTCAGTAATGCTTTACATTTATATCACTGACAACAACTCTACTTATACATATTTAAATCAAAATTATAAGCATCTGAGGTTTCACAAGCCATGAGAAGGCAAAAGTTCAGCTAAATTGCTTGATTGTAAAATCACAGAATTGTAGAATCATTTAGGTTGGAAAAGCCCCCTTAAGATAATTGAGTCCAACCATTTTCACATAATGCATTTTCAATAAAATATTTGTAAGTGAAAACACATGACTTTTGTTTTTTGGGTTAATAGATGAAACAAAATGTTCCACTAATCTACTTTTGTAGTTCTCTTTTCGGGAAATCTCTATATACGGTCACATGAGAAAGACCTTTTCTTTAGTTGAAATGACAAGAGAAAACCTCACAATTACTTGTACCATCATCTTAAAAATTAATAAATAACAAACCCAGCTCATTGCACAGCAATAATCTTGATATGTGATATGAGACACGCTGCCATCTCACCCGAATGGTTAAATTCTAGCAGTCACTTGGAACTGACCTCTCTGTTACAGAGCAAGGATCTCAAGGTGAAAGGCTCCCGGGGGACAAAGGTGACTCCAGCAGCCGAAGCGCCCTGCATTTTCCAGCAGTCCAGGGTGAGCCTGGCTTTACAAGAAATGGTCTTCCTGAAAAGCAGATGATGGTCAGACTCAAAACTTGTGACATTTCCCTTACGGCTTGTCTTACACAGCCTGTGGAAACTTGAAGTTTCCGCGTGCTCAGCAGTGCGGCTCCGGCCCCCAGGAGATGTTTGCAGCCCTCAAAGGACAGGCATTAGTAAACCATGGCAAACATTACCCCAGAGCAGTGATTTCCCCCAGACTCATCCTTCACCACTCCCTCTCCCATAGGGAGGAAGCCTCCAAGGGGAAGAGCACTGACTTACGAAAACCACGTGGGCAGGGTCCAGTAAGTGTTATTTTGCTTGTGTTAATGAAGCTGTCTGTGGTGCCCCTGTGTCACAACCTCCTTCAGCCACCCGGGTTTTCACAGTGCCTGGGGGAAAGTCCACAACTGTAAGCTGCCCCGCTTGCCATGCCTCTCCAGAAAAGCCCACCTGGGGCCCTGGGAGACACATTTGTTGGTCTGTGGCATCCCTTGGATCCAGTAACCAGTACCTGTTTGCCGGAGAGTGACCCTCCTCTGATCAGGTTATTTTTACTTGCCAGAAACGTTGCATTCACAAGGCAGTAGCTAAAGGCAACGTGCTAATAACTACCATAGCTGCCTTTTAACAGGGCTCAAGTCACCAGGGAACGTGGACTAATTTGCTGTAATTGATTTAATATGTTTAGTCTGAGCAAAATATTTTCAGCCCAATAGAATTCTGAGAAATCCCTTGTAAGTTTTAATTGGGAGAGGGTTACAACAGCACCCGAGGTACCCCAGGGCCAGGGGGTGCAGGTCTCTACTGGCTTTCCCCAGGCAGGGCACAGCCTACTTTGGGCCTGTCCCGAGGCACCCCAGCTGGGGTCTGACCTTGCTGCTCTTGAAAATAAGATCTTCACTGCCCTTCTTTTTCGTTTTTATTCTTTTTTCTTTTTTTTCTTTCTCCATTTTTTTTGTTTTCTTCTTTCTTTCTTTTCCCCCTCTCCCTTTTCCCTTTTTTCTTTTTTTCTTCTTTTTTTTCCATTATCCTTTCTTATTTTTTTTTTCTTCTTTATTTTTTACACAACAAGAGCAACAAATAAACATCTGAATGTCAGTGGCAACTTCTAAGAAAACAGGCCAGATCAGTTTAGGTCTTGGAAACCCTACAAAGGGTCCACCTGAGTCTTTGCATGACTCTCATACACCCCTTCATGAGACACACACCAATTTGCATGTGAGGTGCTCGCTGCTTGTCATCTCCCTCTGAATGCAGCTGATAGTGGCTTCAAAATATCATTGTCACCACTTCTGGGCAACCAGGAAGGTCTGGACTCAAGAGTGGGGAATTTCCTTCTGCAGACAGATGACTTAAGACAGATACAAGGTACCATAACCCCGTCTAATTTATTTTGAAGTATGTACATTCCTGAACAAGTATATTAGATGGCATAAGTAATGAGAGCTTAATAGTTCACAGATGATGTGCTCACACACGCTGTGCAAACTCCAGCAGCCAGCTGTAGCCAAGTCCCCAGCTTATGTCCCTGGCTCTTTGCTTTCCTCAAACATTGCTCCAAGTGAGTAAAAGTGCTAAGTCCTACAGCCATTCTCCTCTTCCTTTTGGCCTTGAAACTCTGCAATGTGAAATTAAACCTAACTGGAGTACCAGGAAAGCTTTTTTTTTTTTTTTTTTTTTTTTTTTTT